>PVJL010002251.1:62605-208367 GCA_004026885.1 Lyroderma lyra
CCCTCCTGACAGTAACTGACATGCTAATCTCAACACGCCGCCCCCCCCCCCGCCCGCCACCAAAAAAACAATTTAACTCCATTCAGCATTCATTCCCCATCTCAGTTGATGGCACTTCCAACTTTCCAAGTGTTCAGAGCCAAACCTGTAGTCCTCACGAACCCCACATTCTATCCATCTGCAAACCCACCAGCACTGCCTTCATAAACCAGTCATTCCTCATCAGAATCCAGTTGTCCGTCTTCACTCGCAAAGCTCCCAGTTTAATTAGCCCGTCTCTCACCTGCTAATGCAGTCAACCCCACCTCATCTTCCTAGTCTCATCCTTGCCTGCCACAGTCTCCATTCAATATAAAGCCAAACTGTATGACAATTCTTGTCCCTCCTCAGCTCAGAACCCTCCGTGCTCCCTATTTCTCTCACAATAAATTCAGTGGCTTCTAAGAGCTTGTGTGAACTTACTTATTTGCTTATTTATCATTTGTTATCTGCTCCCCCTCTAGAATGTCAATTATGCAGACCTCAAACACTGCCTGGCTCACAATTCATCAATAAATATTTGATGAATTAATATGATCATTGTAGATACTGTCATTGCCCTACCTTCTATATAACCACATCAGGAACTACTTTACCCTCTAGTTCCACCAGCCAAAGACTTGGGTGTCACCCTTCTCCCTCCCCTCAACCCCCACCCATCCTGTACAACCAGGACCTCAACCTCCTTCTTCCCTGAGTTTCCAGCCCCCCATCCTCTCATGGCCCAGACCTGACCATGACCTATCTGATCCCTGCTCACATACCCTATATGGCTCCCTATTGCCCTCAACATAAGGCCTGAACTGTGATGGGTCCCACAGTTTCTGAGCAGTTGGCCCCTGTCACCCCTCCTCCATTCTGCCCCCTCTCCCAGATCCAGCCACCATGGCCCCTTGTAAGGTCCTTAAGCACACCATGCTACCCCTCACATTGGGACATTTGCAGATGCTATTTCTTCTGCCTGGAATGTTCTTCTCTCCCTTGTCACCATTCAAATTCTACTCCTGATTCAGCATCAGAGAAGCTCTGCCTGAGCCATCCACACACTTTTATGCTCACCCAGCAGCAAGGACCTCTCCCTTGGAGCACTTGTCATGGGTTTAGTAAACACTTATATGTAGAATTGTTTGTTCAAGATCTGCCTGCACCCTACCCAGACAGGATTCAGACCAGTTGTGCTCCTGACCCAATGCCAGCAGACAATTAATATGCATTCTGTTGATAAAATAAATGAATACACAAACTGTCCCAAAAAGTCTATTTACAAGGACAAACACCTTTTTTTTCCCACCCTCCTAGCCCACAGCTTCACTCAGCTGCCTCCCAACTGTCCAGGACCCCTCATTTCCTTGATTGGCTCCAGTGTCAGTGTCTGGGCAGCATAACTAGAGAGTGGATGATGGAGGATGTCTGTGTCCCTTGCTTTTATTCTACCAAAATCAGAACACAGCAACGAAGGAAGGGGCTTGCGAGGGATGGCCTCAGTTTACAACATAACAACAAAAGCAAACAACCTGGCCTTGGGAAGTATTCTGATGACTGAGAAGTTCGCCCATCTGAGGTGCGGACCTCAGGAAGGTGATGTACAGGTTCAAGGTGCTGATCTCAGGCTCCAGTTCCCAAATCCTTCATTTAGAAGCCAGCCGGGATCCGCGAGGAGCTGGGCTTAAACCCAGGACTCCTTAGATGTCCAGTCTTAGGTCCGAGAGGTCTCAGTGGGCGGGACCTGAACACCGGAATCCGTGGAATGCTGGGGTCGGAGCCTGAGACATGGGGGCGTGGCCTAGTCTTGTCCCTCAACCCAGAGGGCAAAAAAGAGCACCCAGGGGGTGGGCCCTGGACTTCAAGGGGCGGAATCAGACCCTCAGGAGGCGGGGCCTTGTCTTCAGGAGCGTGGCCTGCACCTGCTGGCTGTTCAGTGGAGGCGTCCGGCCCTCCAAGAGCAGAGCCTGGACTGCGAGGGGCGTGGCCTGTGCCCTCAGGACTTGGGGGCGAGGCCTGCATCCTCTGGGCGGGGCTTGCGTCCCTGGGCTCCGCCGGGGCGCGCCTGCTCTCAGGCCCGTGGAGGCAGCGGCTCCACGTTAAGCCAGATTCCATTCTCTGTGCGTAGGATGAGCTCGGGCTTCCGCCGCACCTTGCGCGTTCGGTCCACGCTCAGGCGGAAGCGCAGCAGCGTCAGCGCCACCACCACGCGCATCTCGGCCATGGCGAAGCTCTGTCCGATGCAGTTTCTGGAGGAAGAACGACAGTGTGAGCGGGTTACCTGGGACTGGATAAATGACTTCCCCCTTTGAGCCTCCTGTTCTCTCATCTGTAAAACGGGGACATCATGGAGCCTTTGGAGAGTATGAGCCCAGAACTTAGGGTCTGGCACACAGTAGGTGCGCTTAATACCCAACGATGCTATTGCAGATCTGATTTGAGGGCTCCGGGTGCATTAAAGACACGAAGACAGTACCAGGTTGGCATAATGACCACCTGGGTGGGATGTAGTCTCTGACCCTTACAGGCACATCCCTGATCTTCCACTGGTCTCAATGTTCCTCCTACACTTGACCTGGATGGGGGAAATAGAATAATTACCTGGGTCCTGCAGAGAAGGGCACGAAAGCCAGCGGGGAGCGCTGCTGTGGGTTGTCCGGGTCAAAGCGATAGGGATTGTAAACCTAAGGGGGAGCAGCCTGCATGAGTCTGGGGACTGGCCCAACTCTATCAGCTTGGCCCCCTCCCTCAGCCTCTAGAAAGCAGACCAGCTGGGCAAAGAGAACCACACTGCAATCCGGCCACACTGCCATCTTTTGCTGTTCAGGCAGGCCAGGCTCATTCCCACCGCAGGGTCTTAGCACTTGCTGTTAACTCTGTCTGGAACACGCTTCTCCCTGCTCTTCACACTTTTCAGGACTCAGCTCAAACATCTCTTCCTCAGCAAGATTTTTCTTCACCATGTGAGCTAAAGTGCTTCCCTCTCCCCCGCCCCACTCCAATTTTTATTTCCTTGTGCATTTATCAATACCCCAAATCAAATTATTTTTGCTTTTCTTCTTTTGCACTTCACTGTGAGCTCCATGAAGGCGAAAACAATATCTTACTCTGTCCTCAGTGCCCAGCACAGTGTCTGGCACATAGTAAGTGCCCAATAAATATTTGTGGACCTAATAAATTCACAGTGAGTAGGTGAATAAATGGGGAAGGGGTGCTGGGCTCTGCTGTCTGGCTCCCTGGGGAGCAGGAGGGAAGCAGTCCCAGGTGTGCCCTTTCTGAGGAGGAAGCTGAGGGAAAAGAGGAGCTCACCTTGGCATCAGGCCATACTGTGGGGTTGTGGTGGGTCCCATAGATGCTGACCAGGCAGATGATTCCTGTGGGGAGGGGTGGGGTCAGTCTGGGCAGAGAGGAGCCAGGGCCTCCTCTGGAGATCCCCCAACTTCTGGCTCTTCCTGAAGCCACGACATTCCATGAGCCACCTACCACCCTTTCTGCCCATCTTTCCCTGAAAAATTCTGCTACCTGCCTCTCCCTAAGAGGTCCCCATTGCCTTTCTGGCTGCCCTGCTGCCCACTAGGGATCTTTTTCACTTGCATATCTGACATTGCTCCTCTTCAGCTCATGGCTCCCTTGGCTTCCTACTGCCCTGATGATCAAGTTCAATGCCTCAACCTGGCACTGAAGGCCTTTCACTGTCTGTATCCTGAGATTCTGCTCTCTCTTTCACTTCCAACCTCCAAGGCTCATCTCCCATGTTCCCTCTTCCAAGCAACCCTCCCCGCATTCTGCCCCAGAGAGAGCCATTGCTCCTTTTTTGGCCTGTTCCATCTCTTGTCCCTTTAGCCCATCCCTGACCCCATGTGTCTGGGAATGTCTGTGCCTGCTGTGTCTCCCTGCATGGTCCTGGGAATGAGGTTTCTCTAGAGCCCCAGCATCATGCAAGACAGGGCTTGGTCTCCAGGGGTTATCTAGCAACTTAATAAAACTGACCCTCCTCTACCTGCACTTTTACAGGCCCACCCTGCCACACCCAGACTCATCCACCTCTATGTCCTCCACTACTCAGCTTGGTCTCCCCCATCACCGAGAGCTGCCCCATCCATAGGAACGGTACGCCTGGGGCAGGGATGACCAGGCCCCCATGGGCAATAGAGCAGCCAGGCAGCAGGAATCACACAAGGCACCTTTGGGGATGATGCGCCCATCTGGGAGCTTAATGTCCTCTGTGCAGCGACGAGTAACCAGGGTCACAGGTGGGAACTGACGTAGGCTTTCCTTGATGCACATAGTGATGAAGGGCAGCTGGGTCAGGTCATCCCTGGAAAGCATAGAACAGGGGAGTGACTTGCAGCCAGGTCACAGCTAGACACACACACACACACACACACACACACACACATTCATGCTTAAGAACAGCCATACCTGAAATCAGTCCAGAATCTCAGACTTGCCCCACCTTCTGGCATTTGCAGTTGTGCCCTGCACACACCATTTAGACCTCAGCATCTGACCCCCAGCCAATTAGAGCAGAGCTAACAAGCTTCTGATGAGGAAGAGGTTGGGATGGGGCATTAACCCTTTAAGTGATGAATTATGTGGAGATCAGAGGGCACTGGAGAAGGTTCCAGGACAGCTAAGGGGGCTGGGGCAGCAGCAGTTTACCAACTTGTATGGATCAATTTCAGTATTTAAAAACCCACACATCCTCTCCTTATACTATTATTTACATTTTTTCCTTTGGACTTCAGGGTCCAAAATTGGGTTACTTATTATAACTTTTGGTTCATGATCTTTAATCTAGATTGTTTTCTTTACACCAACAGGTTCTCTTGAAAAAAAAACTTTATGTTGCTACCTTAAAGGTCAAATAGTATGCCTAAAGAAGAAGTGTCATAAACGTAAATACCACTGGGAAACCAGCAGAGAGTTATTAAATTTTGGCTAGACACTATCTCCTGCCTGGTTCTCAAAACCTGGGGCATCTTCTCCCTTTGCTAAAAAGGAAGATTGGCAAGATGTTGAAAATCCAATGTGCCCAACTGAGAGTTTCTCCCAAAGTTCATAACCCAAAAGGCTGACGATGAAATACTTTCTCACTGTTCAATGCTATTTAATGCTGTTTTCTTTATATTACTCAGAACCAGCCCTATCCAGCACACATCTGAAGTCCTTTGAATTATTGTTCCTGATTCTTCACTTCCTCTTGTATTCAAATTTTACACCCATGCCCTCTGCCCTGTGATTCTACAGTGCCTTCCACTTAGATGGGTAGAGTACATGTCCCACCCCACTGGGCTTGGCCATGTGACTTTCTTTAATTAATGGAATGTTATGATGCAACGAAGGTTTTAAGTTGTGTGTCTCTTTGTGCTTCTGGAGTCTACCTTGATATGGCCATGCCCAGGGTAGCTGCTGGTTCAAGGAGAATGAGAAGACATGTAGAACAGACCTGAACCCAAACCTCAACTCAGCAGTGCCCAGCAGACAAGAACATATGTAGACCAGAACAAGAAATAGGTGCAAAGAAGAGCAAGAAATAAATGTTTTCTGCAAACCCTTGAGTTTGGGGGCTCTTTGTTACACAGCATTATTGCAATGATTGCTGACTAAGACACTCCTAAGAACTCCTGCATTATGAGGTAGGCAGATACATTATTGTCACCCCCTTTTAAAGTTGAAGAAATTGAAATTCAAGAAACAAACAATCTGTCTGAAGTCAGAAAGTTAATGAGTGATAGAGCAGAGATTCACACCCAAGGCTCTAAGTCAACATGCCCCCACCATCCTCATGACCTTAGACTGACCATTCCAGCTCCTCCAGCTCCCGGCCTTTCATGACTTCCTGGATCTCTTCCCGGCACTTCTCCTGGTACTCCGGGTACTTGGCCAAGTTGAACAGCACCCACGAGAGCCCACTGGATGTTGTGTCGTGACCTGCAGGCAGATGAGGAGCTCAAAAAGAAGCTTCCAGAAGATAGTGGAGATGCTATATTCATACCATGGGCACTCTCCATCCTCCCCCAGCCTTGGCCCACATCTTCACCCTCAAACATGAAGGTATCCGCCTCATCTCGGATATCCTCATCTGTCAGTTCCTTCCCATCTTCATCCTGGAATGGGCAGGAGACAATGGTCAGCCCACTTCATCCCACCCTCCACATGCTAAGGGCTCCTCCTTAATCAGAGATTTCTCTCCCTCTCTTTCTTAAGCCAAGCTGCAGAGGAAAGGATTCCAGGCAGATGGATGCAACTTGTCTAAGAAAGATGGAAAGAGGGAAGGAGACTCAAAAGGGAGGGGAAGAAGGAAGTTGGTGTTTCGTGAATAGATCCTAGCATCAAGCATCCTGCCTGATGCCCAACAACAATCTTGTGATCAGGTTGTATGATCATCATGTCATAAATAAGGAAACTGAGGCTCAGTAGGAAGAGTCAGATGACTAAGGTCAAGCATCCATGAAGCAGCAGAATCAGAACTGGAATCCAGGACTGTCTGAATCCAGAACCCAGGTGCTGCTCAAAAATTCTACAGAAGTGCTACGGATGGGTGACCACTTATCCCTCTGCAAGTGTCATATGTCTTCAAGGTCATGTATTTCATCTTTGTAAGTGTTGTGAGCTGAATTGTGTCTCCTCTCCACCCCCATTTCCCAAACTTATATGTTGAAGTTCTAACCCCCAGGAGCTCAGATTATGAGTGTATTTGGAGATAGGACCTTTGCAGAAGTAATTAAATTACAAGGGGTCAGAAAGTGGGTCCCAATACAATATTACCAGAGTCCTTATGATAAGAGATTAGGACACACACATGCACAAAAGGAAAACCATATGAAGATACAGGGGAAAGAGATCCAAAGGAGACAACACTCAGAAGAAACAAACCCTGCTGACACCTTGATCTCAGACTTCTAACTTTCAGAACGTAGAAGATAAATTTCTGTTGTTTTAGCCACCTAGTGTGTGGCACTTTGTTACAGCAGCCTTAACAAACAGATACAGTAAGTCTTACGTGTTTTCATCTGCCTGCATCCTAGGTCTATGTTAGTTTGGACATTTATTATTTTAGGCAGTTGGTGCAATTCATGAAGAGGCCATCCTGGGCAGGGCCCCACCCTCCAGGGCCCTGCCTCACCTTGGCCAGGAGCAGTACATCAATGAAATCCAAGGTCTTGCCCTGCTTAGACTTAAGCCAGGCCTCAGCCCCCTGCTGGTGTAACACCTGCCGACGCTTCTGGATGACTTCCGTTGTGAAGGAATGCACGATGTCACAGGCCTGCCGGAACCGCCGTCCATCTGCCGTGAGGTAGTAGATGAAGTCAAGGTAGTGGTGCAGGCGATACTGGCGTCGAACCACCAGTGCACTCAGTTCAATTATGGCTGAGATGTAATCACTCATCTTCCTGCCGGGAAGAAGAAGGGCCATGAGTGTAGGCCCAACCCCTAAGACAAGCTTCCTCTCCCAGTGGTTAGGAGACAAAAAGAGGCCCTGCATTACCTATTTTATTTTCTTGTATTTTTGATGCTCTGCCACCTGGGCCCTTGCTGACTGCAGAGATACTGCTCCTCCTAGGACTAGCCTATTCTTAGAGACTCACCCAGGAACATGCCTGTCTTTTGCAAACCAACCAATCTAGATCCCCTAGTCCAAACTTTATCCAGATGAGCCACTATCCCCCTGCCTTAATCACCCCAGGGCCAGGTACTGGACAACTAGGGGCAGCCCCTTTGCCCCAGAGCCCACTGAAATCATCCAAACTAGCCAATCCTAAACCTGCATACCCTGCATTTCGCATTTCTTCCTGCAGAAACCTTCCCAAAAAGGTTTTTGCCATGTTTTCTCCTGGGGCTTCCTCATGTGTCCCTGTGTGGTATGGCATGCCTCCTCCTCTAGGAACTGTAAGTAACAAACTTTCTTTTCAATGGCAGTTATCTCCTGATCTGTGGACCTCACCATACCTGAATAATTAAAAGAGTGGGCAGAGGACCTGTATATCCCACAAAGATATACTAATAGCCAAGAGACATATGAAAAAATGCTCAACCTCATTAGCTATTAGGGAAATACAAATCAAAACCACAATGAGATACTACTTCATATCCGTTGGAATGGCTATTATCAAACAAGACAAGGAGTAGCAAGTGCTAGAGAGACTGTGGAGAAAAAGAAACTCTCGCACACTGCTGGTGAGAATGTAAATTGGTACCATACCTGAATAAACCCCACATCTTGTACATTTGTACATTTTTAAATAGGCCCAAAGGACTTCCAAATAGATGTAATATCACTAAAATGGCTACAATACACAGAGTGGGTGAAAATATTTGCAAATCATACATCTTATGGGGAACTTGTACATAAACTATATAAAGAAATCTTAAAACTCAGTAATAAAAAAAGACAACCCAATTTAAAAATGGGGAAAGGCTATCAATTTTTCCAAAGAAGGTATACAAATGGCCAATTAGCACATGAAAGGATTTTCAACATCACTAGCCATTAGGAAAATGAAAATCAAAATCACAATGAGATACTACTTCACCCTTACTAGGATGGCATTAATAAAAAAGATAGATAATTACAAGTATTTGTGAGGGTGTGGAGAAATTGGAGTCCTCACATAACTGCTGGTGGGAACATAAAATGGTGCAACCACTTTGGGAAAAAACCTGGCAGTTTCTCAAAAGGTTTAACATAGAATTATATAAAGCAGTAATTCCTCTCTTAAGTATATCCCCAAGAAAATGAAAAATTTACATACACACACAAAAAACTTGCACATGGTGGTTTATAGTAGCATTATTCATAATGGCCAAAAAGTGGAAACAACCCAAACGTCCATCAACAGATTACTGGATAAACATAATGTAGTATTATGTGGTAAATGGAATAATAGTCAGCAATTTAAAAACCAAATTATTGATACATGATACATCATGGGTAAATCTGCAAACATTATGCTGAATAAAAGAAACCAGACACAAAAATCTGTATAATTCCATCTGTAAAATTTCCATAAGAGACAGATCTATAGACACAGAAGTAAGATTAGTGATTGCCTAGGCCTGGAGAAATGTGTAGTAGGGAATAAGTGCTAAAATATACAGACTTTCTGGTGAAAATATTCTAAAATTAATGATGGTGGTTCAACACCTCTGTGAATATACTAGAAATCATTGGGTTGTATACTTTCAGTGGGTCAATTGTATGGAATGTAAATTACATCTTAGTAAAGCTGTAATTAAAACAAATTAAATAACTAGGGCATGCTTGCGCGGAGCTGTCCTTGGTCCTGAAGCGTGCCTGTTTTCATACACTTATCACAGTCTGTCATTTTCTTGTTTATTTATTTGTTCATGATTACTGCCTTTCTTCCTTCCAACATGCAAGTTCCAGAAGAGCAAGATCTCATCTGTTTTACTGACCATTGTATTCACCATGCCTAGTCCAGGATTAGAACATAGTAGGCATTCAGTAAATATTTCTTAAAGTAATTAATTAATTAATTACTAAGGTCATCTCCACCTTACCCAACTGAAACTTACTCCATACAAGGCCCAGAGTCACAAAGTCAGCAGCTTGGTATTGAGAAACTCCTTTGTGCTACCAACTTGACATTATGTCCCTTATTTCTTATATATCCCCACTTAAAACTAAAAGCTCCAAGGAACTGGGATTTCACCTGTTGCTCCACCCATATTCCCAGTAGCTAGCATAATGCCAGTCACATAGTAGGCACAGAGTGAATATTTGATGAATGAATGAATGAGTGAACCAGGGCAATGGTTATTTTACTCATGTATTCAACAAATACTCACTGAGCATTTGCTGGGTGCCAGGTAATGATACAACATTTTATCCTGAAAGTATCTCTCAGAGTCGGGAATTGTCATCAAATAAGAAAACAGAGACTCAGAAAGTGGGGAGATACTTTCCAAAGACCATGTAGTCCACACGGAGGAATGAGAGAAACTAGCATTTACTGAACACCTACTATGTATAAAGCCATTGACAATTATCTCATTTAATTCTAACACCATGACTACAGAGAAGGAATTGGAATTTCATTTTTTAAAATAAGGAAAAGACACAGAGAGGTAATCTCATTCTCCCGGAACCACACAGCTTGTCAGTGGCAGAGAGCCAGCGGACCAAGAGTGCCTAACAACACCTTTCTACTCCCGCCACTTTGCCCCTGAAGCACCTGGTTATATCTTCCCCAGGGAGACCACACTCACTCCTGGCAGTTGCTGTTGTAGCTGAAGACACATTTCTGAAGACTGTCCAGGGTCATGAGGCTGACATGCTCAAACATGTCAAGGGAGACCATTGAGCCCTCCACCAGGCGCCGCCATTTAGCCTGGAAGAGAGAGACAGCAAATGGGCACAGAGACTGCAGACTTAAAGCCTGACTGACAGTGACCTAGCTGCATGCTCACTACAAGCCCAATGTATAGATAAAGGAAGTGAGACTTCATGACATCACATGGCTTTCCCGTGAGTTGGAGCCTGGACCAGTCTTACCCCCTTCCCATGAAATCTTGGAACTCACATGCATAGTGTTGGTGCACTGGTTGAATATCTTCATGTAGGGCTTCAGGATGTCAAAGTGGAAGGCAGGTGTCAGCAAGCGGCGGTGCCGGCTCCACTTGTCACCTTTGCTGAGCAATAGCCCATCTCCTGGGTCCAGAGGACTAAGGTTAGGGGCCTCTACTATTACTATGAAACACTCTAAGAAAACCCACGCCCTGTCTCCTCTTCCCTGAAGCTCCAACCCCAGTCTACTCAGTCCCACACTCACCCAGCCAAGGTTTCAGGAAGCCATAGAAAAGGTCATCCTTGGGGGCAATGGCAGCTGTGGAGAGATATGAGGCAATGATTACTCAAAATATAGTTCTGACCCTTTATCTCTGCTTATGACCTCCTTAGGGGTCCTTTCTGGGCTCTGACCTCCCACCTCATCTCTCTAGTCCATCCTAACACCTGCCCCAGAAATAGCTTTATAACATGCTGTTCAAATACCTCCATGGCTCCCTATCACCCTGGTTAAAAAAAAAAAATCAAGCTCAAGCACCAAAATCCCTGTCCCGTCTTGGCCCTGTGTGCCTCTCCCACATCATCCTTCAACACACACTAAATAACCCCACATGCTTTCCCTCATTTCCAAACCCTTGCCTAGGTTGTGCTTTCCATCCAGAATGGCCTTCTACATCTTAATCCATTCCTCTTTTCTGGCAACTCAGGCTATCTGAATTATACCTCCTGTGCTCCCAGCCAACAGCCTTGCACTCTCTGGTCTAGCCCACACCTTGGCCCCACAGGGATCTTATCTAATTTTAGATCTGACCATATCCCTTCCAGTACCAGCTGTTCAGCCCATTTCCAAAGCCCTCAATTATTTACCCAGTCTAGACCTTTTTCAAAACATCTCTATCTCCCATGCCACCCCCCCCCACACACACACACACACACTCAATGTTCTAACATCACAGAACTTTTCTCAGCTTCTTGGGAAAGCTGTGTTCTGAGTCATTCTGCCAGGTGACTTCTCTGCCTAAACACTCTTTTCTCATCCTTCTAGTCTCGGCTTGCATGACATACCCTCCCCCACCAATCACCCTGGATTGTATTTATCTAGTTATAAGCCCCTTGAGGGAAGGGGCCATGTCCATCACTGATGTATTGGTGTTAAGTAAGTTTTTATTGTATGAATGAATGAACCAATGAATGAATGAATGAATGAATGAATGAATGAAAAGGTGAATGAATGAATGAATGGATGGATGGAAGAATGGATAAATGAGTGAGTGAATTCCCTTTCTATATGCTAAACAGATTTGGGACAGAATGAATGGGCAGAGGCGCAGGAAGGAAATATCTGAAACTCAAGTGATGTTACTTATACCTGAAATGTGACTCAGCTGCCTACACACACACTCCCCAGGAATTGCCCAATCATGCACACAATCATCTGTGCACTCATTCTCCCATTCAATACACACCTCTTCTGCCACGTTTCTGTGCCCAACCCATGCTAGGCGATGCTGGGGACCCATAAATGGCAGAGCTCCACACCCCAAAGAGCTCAGGGTGGGGTGAGAAAGGGAAGCAGAGGCACGCCATGCAATTATCAAGAAGGTAGGAAGTGTGCCAGGAGAAAAGGGAGGTACAAAGAAAAGCCTGCTGGAAGTCAAGGCAGGCTTCCTGGAAGAGGAAGCATTGGAGAGGAATGTGGTTCCTTTCCTCTGTGGACTCTGAACTACAGGCTAGGACCCCCCAGAAGACTTTCTGACACACAGACCTGTTCAATGATTGGTTTTCTTATTCAGACACCTCCCTTGGCTTCCTATCATCCCCAAGGTAAAACATAAGCTCATTCACTCTGCACACAGGTGCTCTAAGTCCAGCTCCTGTCTCATTTCCAACTTCTTCCCACATATCATCTTCACTCCAGATACCCCAGTCACCTGAATTCCCCTGGCATTTTCACACATCTGCACCTTTGCAGTAGTAGGACCCATTTGGCAAACTCCTATGCATTCTTCAAAGCCTAGCTTCACCAGTACCTCATCCAGGAAGCCTTCTCCAAACCCTTTCCCCAAATGAATCCTTGCTTTTCCTATTCTTGGATCCCTCCTCCACTCTAACCCTGATCACTCAATGCCAGGAGAGTTTGTGTCCAGGCTGCCTCTTCCATCAATTTCCCTCTAATAAAAAGGAGATACTATTGTCTACCCTGGAGGAGATCATGTTACAAAACAAAAAACCACATGGTGACCAGCAGGAAGCTGCATATCACTATGGTTGAGATGTTGGCCTTTGTGCCAGCCAGGTCTGGGTTCAAATCGCAGTGCTACCATTAACTAGTGTGTAAACTTGGACATATTACTACTGTGCCCCTACATGTCCTCATTTGCTAAAGGGGAAATAGAACAATCCTGCTTGCCTAATGGCACACCTACAAAAATTCAATGAGCTAATATATTCCTGGCACATAGTAGATACTAATTAAATATCTGTGATGTAAGTGAATAACTAACCAACATTTGGCTATTTTTATTACTATAATTATAATTATTTGTCATTGGTGTCAAGAACTTGTGAGATGAATATCTGGGTCCCAGCTCACAGATGGCCCCTGTTAGTGAAAAATAAATGCATAGCTGCCATGGAAAACAATCTGAAGGTTCCTTAAAAGTTAAACATAGAATTACCATATGACCCCACAATTTTTTCAGTAGATACTCTTAGGTAATCAACCCAAGAGAAATTAAAAATATATATCCATATGAAAACTTTTACATGCTTAATCATACTAGCATTATTTATAATAGCCAAAAGGTAGAAACAATCCAAGTGTTCATCAATGGATGAATGGGTAAACAAATTGTGGTATATCCATACAATGGAATATTACTCAGCCTTAACAAAGGAATGAAGTCTTGATAATTGCTACAATGTGGATGAACCACAAAAAGTATTATGCTGAATGAAAGAAGTCAGTCACAAAAGACCACATTTTGTATAATTCCTTTCCTATAATATATCCAGAATAGGCAAATACATAGAGACAGAAAGTAGATTAGTATTTATTAGGAGAGGTGAGGGGGGAATGGCAAGTGATTACTTAATGGGTACAGGGTGTTTTATGGGGTCATGAAAAACATTTTGAAACTAGAAAGAGCCAACACTTGCACAATATTGTGAACACACTAATTATTTTATACTTTAAAATTGTACACTTAAAATGGTTTATTATATGTTATGTGAATTTCATCTCAATAAAAAATGAATGTATAAAACCAGACTATAATTACAATATATGCCTATATATCATGCTTTGTCCTCTATAAAGCATTTTCACCTACTTTCTCTTATTAATGCTCTCTATTGCAAATGCCCCTTGGAAGATGAAGAAACAGAGGTTCCAAGAGGATCCATGCCTTACTCAGGGACCATAAGCTGTGTGGGTTTAAGGTCAGAGCAGTAAGCCCCCCAGGGGTGGCCTCCCAAGGAGGCCCCAGAGGAGGATGAAATCTGAGACATGGGGCCAGGCCTGTCTCACACCAGATAGGATGGGCAGCCCCACCCTCCTCAACCTGGAGTCCTCCATCCTGTTCCTCTGGAGGGAAAGGCAATGGTTATCCTGAATGTTCTGAGGGAGGAGAGGGAAGAGGAAGAAGACCTTGAGATGATCTACTATGTGCCAAGCCCATGCTGGAGCTCTACTGCCTGATCTACTTGAAATCTCAAAACCACGCAGGATGATAATCAGGAAACAGATGCTCTGAGGAGGGGTGGGGCAGGCAAGAGAGAGAGAAGAGAGAAGGGGAGAGAGAGGAAAAAAATATATTAAATAATCAGAAGAGAAGAAACCCTATTAGCACCTACCTACATTGGATTATTGAGTCTTCACAATGGCCCCAAATTACAGATCAGAAACTGAAGCTATGAGAGGCTAGATGAATTGCTGGATCACACATCAAGTATGTGCTCCAGTCAGTATTCAAACCCAGCACACCTAAGCCCAGGGCTCTTCCCACAATTTGGTGTCCATTCCTTGGAAGAGTCACCTCTACCAAGGGCTAGGTTTTCCCCTTTGTGCAATGGAGATGATCATTCCCTCACAAACTTAATAATAGAAATGAAGAGGTGTGGGGTTGGGGCATAACTGGAGGAGGGAAGTACAGTGGCCTCTTATTCTTTCACATCTCCTGGTGGCAGCCTTGGAGACAGTCTCCAGATGTGTGTTTGTGGAGGCCCAAGCTGAGGCCAGAGATCCTAAAATTCCTGGAGTACTTTCTTTCCCATCCCTCTTTTCTCAAATGTCTCCTAATGCTTTTGGAGGTGCCCAGCTATAAGCAAGGCCACAGAGAGAATCCAGAGCCCCACTTATGCAAAAGATAGAGCTGGACACAGGCATACTCAGCCCTTAATGATTGGGACAGAGAATGGAAAGATCCAGAAGAGAAGGCTATGGTCTGTTGGGGCATCAGGGAAGGCTTCCTGGAAGAGGGGGTCATTGAAGCTGGATCAGTTGAAGGCTGAGTGAGAGCTTGCCAAGTGCACTTGGGAAGCCTATGCCTTGATTGCATAGGATAGATGTGGATTGCAGAAGAAAGAGGCAATTCTTCTACATCTTCCTCTCTGCCAGTAAGGGTCAGCCCAGGTGAAGAGAGCAGGCTGCAGGTTGGGATATTCAGAGTGGGAATGTCAGAACCCAAATTATGGGAGTGATGTTACAATTGAGCAACAACCAGTTAACAAAATCTTGGGCAAACAATTTATTCGAACATGTTTGATTTGACTTCCCAGTGCGTGTGAATCCTCTCAAAGTTTTTGGAACTCTTAAACATGATCACACCTTTACCCATGCTGTTTCCATTCTCTGTACTGCCACTTCTGCTTTGGTGAACTCCTATTCATCCTTCAAAGCCCTATTCAAATAGCCCTTCTTCTGGATAGCCCACCTGCCTTAAACACCTAGTGGGTTCTGGGAGTTGAGAGTTTACCCATTACTGATAGGCCTATCCAACCTACCTGAGGCACTCATCAGAGGCTTGATGTAGTCAGGGTGTACCAGAACCACCAATGGCAGGACAGGTCCAACCCACACGAGAATCACATGGTGCATGTTGTCCAGCACCTTCTTCTCATCTTGGAGACCCCTTTCATTTGGGAGATACTGTAAGAGATGGTAGATAAGGATACTGAGGAGGTACCCCACCCCAGCTTCCCCTAGCTTTTCCCTCCTGTCACCTCCCTTCCCCTCAGAACAAGCCGAGAAAGGCTGTATGACTGCAAGTAGTTGGCCGCACCTTGCTGAGCCTCCATGTCCTCATCTGAAAAGTGGGAAATAATCAACTCTCCATCTGAGGGCAGTTGAGAGGATTCATGAAATAATAAGACACAAGAACCCCAGACCAGGGCCTGACACACAGCTGATGTTCAAGAAATAAAAACAGGAATAGTAAACACAACAGTGATCATGGTTGGCATTTATCGAGTACTTGCTCTGTTAGTAATACAATATTACTAGTATTGTCATCTTTAACACACATGTGCTTGCAGTGTTGGGTGCTCCTCTGGGCATTTTTCTTAGATTTGTATGTTCAACCCACACAAAAACCCCACAACAGAGTTGCTACTATTTCCTCACTTTACTTTGTCTGGAGTTACAGGTGAGTAAGTGATTGTGTCCTGGTTTGGGCTCCCCTGAAGCAGGTCTTGAGACAAGCGTTCTAGGGCAAGCAGCTTATTTGTGGGGGGTGGCCCCAAAACACATGGGTAAGGGAGTGGGGAAGTGAGACAGGGAGGGAAGGCAGCCAATGAAGTGAGTTGTCAAGAAAGTTACTGCCATGGGCAACCAGGGCTCAATGCCACTGGGGACCTCTGGAAGACACGCATTAACGGTCAACCCACCCAAGCAGGAGGGGGCCTGGGGTGTTCATACACTGACTCACAAAGTCCCATAGCCACTGGCTGAGGGCCGTTCCTGGGGCTTTAACTCTCAGGCTCGCAGTACACACAGGCAGAGTGGGCTCCAGCTGCTAGCGAAAGCCCAAGATCACAGGGGCTCACAGTCAGAAGTCTGGCTATTGCACCCAAAAGTGGGGCCAGTGAATATGGGCTGCAACTGGCACCATCTGCCATCGTGCAGAACCAGGACTTGAACACAGACCACCCAGCTCCAAAAGCCTGCTCTTAACCAACATGCTCATTGAGGCAGAAGCATTTCAGGCTCAATGCCGTGTGGATCTGAGCTCAAATTCATTCTCAGCTACACTGTGAACTTGAGCAAGTCATTTAACTCCTCTCAGACTGAAAGATCACATCCACAATATAGGCCAGATCCATCCCTAATTCACAGGCTATGAAAATCAGGGAGAGTTCAGATGTGAAGAGGCCTAACCCAGTGCCTGGCCAGGGGTGGGCCCAGCAGTGGTCAAATGAAAGAATGAATAAATGAACAAAGACTCCTCTGTGGCTCCTATGCCTCCTTCTCTATAAGGCTCAGTCCTGAGCCTGTCCACACCTAAGGGAGATCATGGCCTCACCCAGGTCTCATGGCCTGGAGAGGTGGGAGAGACCATGGGGTCAAGGCTAGGCTTCAGAACAGGCCCTGGCCAATCGCCCAGGTCACCAGGGCCTACCTACTACCTCTAGGACCACCATCCAAACCAGAGGGCTTCCTGGAGGAAGGTCACTGGAGATGCGGCATGAAAGATGCATAGAAGTTCGTCTAATAGAGAAGGATATTCTGGGCAGAGGGCACAGTTTTGGCAAAGGCCATAGTGTGGAGTTGGAGTTTTGTTACCAGAATGCACCTGTGTTCTAGAGCCTTCTCTAGCAGCTGGAGCCCACTCTGCCTGTGTGTACTGTGAGCTTGCGAGTTAAACTCCAACAGGTGAAAAGGCTGGGGCTCAGAATCAAAAGGACCCTGAACAATAGCTGAGGAGCTGGGACTTTCCCCAGACAGTAGTGGGGAGCCATGGAGGGTGTGTGAGCAGGGGAGGGACGTAGTTGGATTCAACAATCCTTCTGAGGCCAGGATGGGGGATGGACTGGAGAGGTGAGACTGGAAACAGGAGCGAGGGAGGAGGCTGGACTACGGTCCAAGAGGGGAGGATGAGGCCTGAGCAGCAGTGGGAAGATAGAAGGGAGGGAGAGTATTCAGGCACAAACAGGCAAAAGTTGGTGAGAGCTGGTCCCAGTAGGATAATTCCAAAAACTAAATAAAATAAATGTTCTTTACACTATATAGTAAAAATGCACCTCTCGCTTCCTTCTTCTGAGACACTCCCTCCAAGCAGTATCTAACATATTTCTATTCACTTGAGACTCCCCGTCCCTGCAGGACCCAGGAATTGAGCATTTGTTCACCACTGTGGAGCAGACTCAGTGCCAAGGCTGCCCCAGACATGATTGCGGGAATTGTCAAAACAGTCCCATGAGGTTATTAGGAACGATTACAGTCCCTGCATTGCAGATGGGGAAGCTGAGGCACAGGAGGCGAAGGAGCTTGCTCAAGGTCACACAGGCAGTAGACAGTAGATCTGGGCATCAGGTCCACACTGAGGACCACTGCCTTGAACTGCCTCTCCAAGTTCAGCATGGGGCTTCAGTGTCCTTAGGAGTCTGGCTTTCTCTCCCCTGATCTCTGAAGCCCCTCTAAAAATATCCAACTTTTCTCATCCAGAAACTAGAGGAAGCAGAGGGAAGAGAGTTAAGAGCATTGAAGCCAGACATCTGGATTTGAACCCTGGCTCTGTCATCTATGAGCTTCGTGACTTCAAGCCAGCTACTTAAGCTCTCTGTGCCTCAGTATTCTCATGTGCAAATTAAGGGTAGTCATGGGACCTACCTCCCAGGATTGTCAAGGGACTGAATGAGTTAATGTTTATAAATTGCCTAGAATAAATAATACTTGTTTCATGCATGTGAAATAAGAAATGAAATGAAGTTGGGGCCCTAACCTGGGACCATAGCGTTAAAGAGGGAGAGAGACGGAACTATGCAGGTGGTGCTGCCCTCGTCCCCCCACCAGGATCCTAGCACCTGATGAACTTCACAGGCATTGGTGCCTGTATTCTGAATATGTGATGTCTTATTATGTCATGGGATGTATTGTATGAAAGCTATAACAATAGCCTGGAATTAGACAGAAAACTTTGGAGTCAGTTCTGCCTCATCCCAGCTGTGTGACCTTGCCCGCACTGAGCCTCAGTCTCACATCCTGAGATTCCTTGCTGAATAGCTGGGACGTGCCCAGCCCTGCCCCGCCCAGCCCACTGGGCCCCACACGCACCATGCCCAGGTGGCCCAACAGCCAGTTGCGCCGGGGCGGCTGAGGGAAGCAGCGCAGTTGGCGGCAGGTGATGTGGAAGCGCCAGCAGAGCCTCAGGAACTGCAGCAGCACACGGGAGAGGAAGAAGAGCAGGGAGAGGAGGAACGCAGACCCGGCATACAAGCGGAAGGCAGTCTTCTCCAGTCCCAGGAGGTACAGCAGGTATTCTGTGACGGGCAGCATCCTGGGGGAACACCCGGGATGGGGATCAGTGAGGTGGGAACCACCCTCCAGCGACACATGTGCCAACACACGGTGACCTGTGGAGTCAAGCATGGTATGCCTGGCGCATAGTAGACACTCAATACCTGTGAGAGTCAGGTGCCAAGGATACATACCTTACATACCTCTCCTGCCTCCAGAAGTGACCTCCAGCCAGCAGGCCCCACCAGCGCCCCACCATGTGCCCTCAGCCTTGACTTTGCAGGACACCCCTCCCAAAGTCTCTGCCTGTGCACAGAGGGCCAGAGTGCTAGGAAATGAAGACATACCCCACCACAAAAGCAGTTCTCATCAATGACTGATGAGCATTACTTGATAAATACTCCAGCACTTTCTCCCCTCGGGTGCAATGATCCTGAGATGTGGATTCCACATGCTCTACCAGCAGGATTAAACTCCAGCCGCCCATAATAGGAAATTCCTCTACTAGATGCCTCCCTTCCCCATCTTTTTCTCCTTCTCTTTCTCTTCCTTCTTCTCTTTCTTCCTCTTCTTTTTAAAATTACGGTGAGATACCTGACATAGAATGAACTATTTTAAAGTGCACAATTCAGTAGCATCTAGTACATTCACACTGTTGTGCAACTATCACCTCTATCTATTTCCAAAAGCTTTTATCACCCCAAGAGAAAACCTCGCACCCATGACCGATCACACACCATTCCCCCATACCTTCACCCACAAGCAACAACCGCTGATCTGCTTTCTGTCTCTACGGATTTGCCTGTTCTGAACATTTCATTTAAATGGGATCATACACTGTGTGACCTTTTGCATCCAGCTTCTTTCATGCATCATGTTTTCAAGGTTCATACATTTTGTAATGTGTCAGTGCTTCATTTCTTCTGCTGAGTGACATTCCATTGTAAGGATATATCAATTTGTTTATCCATTCATCTGCTGATGGGCATGTCGGATGTTTCCACCTTTTACCTATTGGGAAATGTGTTGCTATGAACCTGCGTGGTTCCTGTTTTCAATTCTTTTGGGCTCAGTTCCTTCTTCTTTACTGGCTTTTTCTGTGATCACTTCCCAGATAAACTACTTGCATTCAAACCCTTGATCCTAAAGAAACCAAAACAAAGTGGGTGGGTAACAATAATATTAATAACACAGTGACCTGGTATAGAGAATGCACCATGCTCAGGGATGTACATGCCTCGTCTCATGAAACCTTGAGGCAGTTCTTGGAGGGAGATCTTATCATTCTCCCCATTTTCTAGACAACTCAAGGTCAGTTCCTCCGGGCTCAAGAGAGACTGGAGCTAGCAGAGGCCCCAGGAGTCACCAGCAGAGATCAATCTCAGTCACTCGCACATACGGGAGCCACAGATCTCAGACACTGCCAAGGAGATTCCTGAAAAAGGTGGGTCCTGTCCCCATCTCTTTTGTCTACCCAGTCCTACCAGTCAAGGGTTCCCTCTACGCTCCTACCTCCTCGGGCAACACAGATAAAGGAACCCTGAATTCCAGGTCACCTGAGCCTCAATCTCCACCCACCTCAGCCAGTGGTGCCCCACCCCCACTATGGGCTCAGACTAACTGGTTCTTCCACCTGCCAACACCCAACCACTTCAACCACGCAGAAGATGTTTAATTTCTATTGGTTACTGCATCCTGAGAAAAAAAGCTGGGTAGATCATCACCCAATTTGGAGAATCCCATTGGGATGATCTGACTTAAAATGAAGATGGCATGACCACTCATGAGAATAGCTATTATCAAAAAAAGAGAAAAAAAGAAATAAAAAAAGAAAATGGCAAATGTTTGCAAGGATGTGGAGAAATCAGAACCCATATGCATTGTTGGTGGGAATGCAAAATGATACAGCCATGCTGTGGAAAACGGTATGGCAGTTACTCAAAAAAAAATGAAACATAGAATTACCATGCATTCCAACAATCCCATTTCTGGGTAGAGCTTCAAAAGAAGTAAAGCGGAGATTCTGATATTTATCCATTAATGTCCATAACAGCATTATTCACAATGACCAAAAGGTGGAAGCAACCCAAGTGTCAATGAATGAATGAATGGGTAAACAAAATGTGGTATATCCATACAATGGAGTATTATTCAGTTTTGAAAATGACATTCTGACACATGGATGAACATTGAGGACATTATGCTTAATGAAATAAACCACTCACAAAAAGGTGAATACTGTGTGATTCCACTTATATGAGGTCCCTAGAAGAATCAGATTCATGGAGACAGAAAGTAGATGGTGGGAGCCACAGGCTGGGGGATGGATTAGTAGTTGGTATTCAGTGGGGACAGAGTTTCAGTTTGGGAAGATGAAAAAGTTCTGGAGATCAATGATGGTGATGGGTGATGGCTGCACAACAATGTGAATGTGCTCAATGCCACTGAACTGTACCTTAAAAATGGTTAAGATGGTAAATGTTATGTGTATTTTACCTCAATTAAAAATCTTCTTAAAAATACAGACTGCCTAGTGTAGACAATATGTCCCCTAAAAGGTCCAGGTTGGGGCAGAGCTGGGGAATAAGCAACCTCCCAAAATGAAGCAAAGAGAGGTCCAAGTCCTAAAGCCAAGGCAGATGCTCTGAACTGAGGACACTGTTGAGCAATTGGGCTGCCTTGCACAGACAGCTCAGGTGACATGTTCGACAAGAAGGAGCCATGGGTATTTGTTATTCATTTCTTTACCAATTTAATGGTAGATAATGATTCTCCCCAGTGGTGCTGAGAAGTCAGCTAGTGCTTACTACTAAGACTTGTGACCTTCCTCTAAATGCTTCCACATGTCAGGCTCTTTACCAAGTGCTCTACATGCCTTTCTCCAGCATTCAGATGGCAAATTATTTTTTCGAGTCCCTGCTATGTATGTGACTCTGTTCTGGGTGCTGGGAAGATAAGGGTGAGCAGAACAGGTATAGCCCCATTCCTCAGGGGAGGTGACCAACAGCAGACATGATAGAACACCATGTAAGGCTACATGGAGGTAAAATGGGGAAGTGGCTGAATGTTGCCCACCCCACCCCCGGAAAAGACACACTGTTCTAATCCCTGGAACCTGGGAATGTGACCTTACATGGCAAAGTTTTTGCAAACGGATTAAGGTTCTTGAGATGGGGAGATTATCCTGGATTATGTAAGTGGGTCCTAACAAGAATCACAAGTGTCCCTCCAAGAGAGAGGTAGAGGACGATTGGACACACAGAGGAAGGGAAGGCCAAGAGAAGATGGAAGCAGAAATTGGAATGATGTGACCACAAAACAAGGAACATCTGGGGCCACCACAAGCTGGAAGAGTCAAGAAGTAGTCTTCAGAGGGTGTGTGGCCCTTTTGACGCCTAAATTTCAGACTTCTGGCCTCCAGAGCTGTGAGAGAAGAAATTTTTGTCTTTGGTGCAGCTGCCAATATTCAGTTTGGGGTCCTTTGTTACAGCAGCTCTAGGATACTAATACACACAGTAAGAGGACAGACAGCAATTCTGTTAGATGAGGTGGTCCAGGGGTGTCTCTCTACAGAGGGGTACCTGGGCAGAGCCCTAAGTGAAGTGAAGAATGTAAGGGGGCTTTCTTATTAAATGCACATGTGCGTGTGAATATACGCACAAACACACACACCTGTGTGTGCGCACCCCCCTGAAACCGGGTGGCTATAAAAGATTATCTCTGAGGATCACCGTATTAGCAGGCCCAAGATTTTTGGGGGGAAAGTCAACATATTCAGCCAACAGTGGGCCACATGGGTCAACTCTAATTCCTGGGCAGCCTGGCTGTAGTCTGACTCCCATCCCACCCACCACAGTCACCTTTCTGAAGATCTGCCACTTGCCTGCTCTAAAGCCCTCCATGGCTCCCCACTGCCCTTCACCTGGCATCTAAGGCCCTTCAGGAGCTGATCCCTGCCCATTGCCCACATCAGCACAGACCCCCATTCTCAGTCTGTTTTGGATTCCTATTTACCCAATTTGGAAATGTTGGAGTTTCTTAAAACTTGTCTTTGGGTCATCTCCTCTCCCTTTGTGTATACCTCCTGGAGCTCTCACCCCCTCCCATGGCTTCTGTGACCCCATCTCTGAAGTGCTTTCCATGTCTTGGTGCTCTGAATACACCCCTGAGAGGTCCAGCCACCTCCTGGGTATCCCCCTGGGGGTATCCCCAGACCCTCAGATTCACCTCACCTCCCTCTTTCTCCTCACATCCAATCTGTTGTCAGGTCCTTCTAGTCTGTCCTAATCATCTTTCACATCCATTCATTTCTCTCCATCCCCATCATCCCAACCCATGTCAGGCTGCCACTGCAGGATGCTGCCACTACAGAATGCTGCCACTGGTCTCTCAAGTTCTATCCTGCCCTGCCCCCAACAGTTTGTTCTCCACACAGAAGCCAGAGGATCTTCCTAAAATTAAATCAGATCCTGACCTCCCCAGCTCAGAATCTTCCTGTGACTCCTCATTACTTTGAACACAATTCGGAGTCCCTTCTGTGGACTGCAGTGCCCTGTGTGGCCTGACCCTTGCTGACCCTTCCAACCCTGTCTCCCAACACTCTCCCTCTCACTCACTCAACTCTGGCCACTCCAGCCACAGGCCAAGTTCTTTCCTACCTCGGAGACTTTGCACATGCTGTTCCTTCCACCAGCATGCCTTCCCCCCAACTCAGCCCATGGTGGCTCCTCCTCATCGTCCAGGCCCAGCTCTGCCTTGACAGTCCATTTTTCACCACCATCAGCTACCTTCCTTCCCTTGCTCTCTAAAATGTTTTTGAGTACCTGTTGTATGTGGTAGCTTTCACTGTCATTCTTTTCATCTTTCCAGTAGCCCTCAAAGGGAACTGGGGGCTCCTCAATGGAGTCACAGCAAGAGCCCCTCTGCCACCCAGGAAAATCCCAGCTGATATCCTGACAAAAAAAAATGTCTTCCTGAAGAAATGAAATGGGAAGAAACTGGAACAAGAAACAACACCAGCCCTGGAAGAGGGGACCCTGCTCTGGCTGGCTGGGCCTATGGGGAGGTCAGAGAAAAAAGTGGGTGAAACCCTGTGTCCACCTCACAAGTAGGTTGAGGGAGGTAGGTTCATGGAAAGGGCCAGTAGGGCAGTTCTGAAGCCTTATGCCCACCTCACCACCACCCCCATGTCAGGCATGGGCTGCAGCCTTCCCTAGGACAGATGCCAGCTCTGGTCCTGGTAAAAAGAGCACATTCTATGGGTCCCCAGCTGGCTCTCACCCTGGGAGCCTCAGTCTTCACATCTAGAAAGTGGGAATAATAGGAAGCAGTCCATCTGATGCTCAAGAGAGCAACTCAATAAATGAGTACCTTGAGCAAGTCATCTACTTTCTATAGCTGGGTTCCCCCTGCCCCCCAAACAAGAGCACTCATGTCCAACTCCCCAAAAGAAGGTGCGACAAAAAGTTTTGAGGTGGTGCAGTCACTGTGGGAAACAGTATGACTGATGGTCCTTCAAAAAGTTAGATATTGAGTGACTACATGACCCAGCAATTCTACTCCTAGGTATAGAGCCAAAAGAATGGAAAACAGGGACCCAAGCTGATACTGTGTACAAATACTCATAGCAGCACTATTCACAATTGCCAAAAGGTGGAAACAACACAAATGGCCATTAACTCATGAACGGAAATAGCGTGAGTTCCAATACATACAATGAAATAGTATTCAGCCACAAAAGGGAATGAGACACTGATATATGATACAACACGGATGAACCTTGAAAACATGAACCTGATTGAAAGAAGCCAGACACAACAGGCCACATGGCGTTATGATCTAGTTGACATGGAATGTCCAGAACAGGCAAATTCATAGAGACCGGAAGCAGATTAGCGGTTGCCAGGGGCTGGGGGAAGGGTTATGGGGGGACTGCTAATGGGGACAGAGTCTCCTTTTGGGGTGATATACTAAATGACACTGAATTGTTCAATTTAAATAGTTGTTTTATATTAAGTGAGTATTTGCCTCAATTTTTTAAAACCCCAAACAACAATAACAACAAAGGGTTTTGAGCTCATGTGAAACTTCTCATGACGGCTGCCTGTGGAAGGGGTCTGGAAGAACCAGGATGGGGGTGGAAGGGAGACTTAATTTTCACTCTTCATTTTTGGGGGCTTTTAAATTTTCTGTACCATGAGCACATACGGCCCATTCAAAACTGTTTTCATTAACTGTAAAAATGAATGAGCTGACTCTCCAACCCAAAGAGTAAACTCTGATGTAAACTATGGATTTTAGTTAATACTGATGTGTTTATGTTGGTTCATCCGTGTTACAAACACATCACACCAGTGTAAGACGTTAACAACGGAAACTGTAGGGACTTGAGGGGGTGTGTCGGCAGCCTATACCTTTAGCTTAATTTTTCTGTAAACCTAAAACTGCTCTAAAAAATAAAGTCTATTTAAAAATCAATATGTTGAAGTTAATGAAAATAGAATTAAGATGCTTTCATTGCTGGGGGGTTGTGCTAGAACCCCCCTTTGTTGATCTGGGCGCTGGGGACAAGTGTGGATTCAGTTTGTGAGCGGTCCAGTCCTGAAATGTGCACTGTCCTGTATGCATATTACACTTCAACTTAAATAAATAAAAATAAAATGAAAAGTTCTTCAGGGATGGTATCATCCTTTAAAACATGTGGTTTTGACTCACACAAGCCTGGGCTGAGACTGTAACTCTGCTCCTCCCTAAATAAGCAGCCTTGAATGAGTCCAGTCCCCACCCTCTGCATCCATTTACCATCTGGGAAATGGATTACTAATAGCAGGACCTACCTGTTAAGGTTGTTTGGGACATTTCAGTGAGAGGAGGCTTGGCAGGCAGCAAGCAAAATTTTAGCCATTAATTCTATTTGTACTACTAGTATTTTATAGAAGTAAGAGAAACTCAAAGCTGACACTCAGGAAGCTGTAGGAGGCTAGAATGCCCACTTCTCCCTGCACCAGCCCCCATCTCATCCCAGACACCACATTAGCTCAGGGCACCCAGCAGCCCCGCCCTGGCAGAGGTGGCCCCGCCCACCCTGCTGGGGCCTGAGTTATCTGGAGATGGATGTGCCAGTGGCTCCAAGGCCCACACCCATGGAGTGCTGGTTTGTCAGGTTAGCCCAGGCGCCAGTAGGGGACTTGTCATACAAGGTGTGTGGGCTCCTGAGAAGAAATGAAGGACAGAGACCCTGACTGCTGGAAACCACTTATCTGCCTCTCCTATGGGCCCACCAGCAGCCTGACAGCCGAGTCCCTGACCCTGGTCCTACTGCCCCACATCCCTGCCCCGTTCTCCACTCCCTCTTGAAGCTTTTAATCAACACAGCCTGCCCCCATCCTGGTTCATCATGGCACCTCCTTGACCCCCTCTATACCAAAGGGCTGCCCCGCCCAAGACTCATACCCTCCAAAGTGCCAGGCCATGGAACGGCCTGAGCTTAGAGGGGGCTTACCCCAAATTTCTGGGTTTCTGAGAAAGAGCTTCAGGGGCAGATCTGAGGGCCGAATTGGCAAATTGGCATGGGGAGGGGGAAGTCTCACTGCAGCTTTGGGCATATTGTACGAGATCCTGACAAAAAAAAAGTTTAAAAACCACCAGTAATCTAGATCATTCCAGGGCTGCAATTGTCTCTGTGCACCATCCTGAGCAAGTGTGGCCACACTTAAATGTGAGGCTCAGAAAGGATTCTACAAAGCTCTGCTGCGTGACCTCAAATGGGTGTCTGCACCTTTCTGAGCCTGAATTTCATCCCCAGTAAGACAAGAACCATATTATCCACTTCATGGGGCTGTGATGACAACACAGCGTTTTTAATGTGCTCAGCACACAGTAAGCCCTTGATTACCGGTACTTCTCACTGCAGTTGGTGCCGCCACCATATTCAGTATTGTTACCCTGCTGTCTGGTATTTGCAGAATCAGGCCCAAGGCTTGCCAGAGAGGAGAGAGGGTCCCGTTTTGTGAATGACTCCAGAGTCATCCAAGCCCCTCTGCAGATACCAACTCAGGTCACCGCCGGCCTTGAGCCCAGAGCTAATGTTACGGCTTAGAAACCCAAGCAGGGCTATACAGAGAGGCGGGGGCCATTGGAAAGAGCCCAGGATGCTGGGGTCACACAGGTCTGGTTTGTTCAAATCCCAGCTCCCCCACTGTCTCCCTGTCTCCCTCCAACCTCCAGCCTGAGACTAGACTCCCAGCTGGTGGGACTCAGGCACCTTGCATGGTCCAAGCCGGCTAGCAACCTTCCCCCTTCCCCTATTCCTCTATCCAAGGGAGAGGGCCTGGCCCTTGGCACACCAAAGAGCATCTTGTCACCACCAGCATTTAACAAATACCAGCTGGGACCAACGGTAGGACCTCACACCACCCTGGCAGCCACCTCCAGAAGCCCAGGAGGGCATCCTGTTTTCACAGAGGGGCACTGCGGTGCTGTGCCTGCTATCGGTGGGTAGAGGGACCCCAAGGCAGCAGGACCACAAGCGTAAAGTCCATCGGTGGGACGCACAGCTTCCCCTTTAAGGCAATTAAACCCCAAGTGACCCCAATCAGCCCTAAGGAGGCGAGGGCAGAGCTTGGATCCTCTGAGATGTCCTGGTGCTCCGGAGGGAGGTCTGCCCATCACGGACGCCGGAAAGATCACACCCAGGACTCCGCGGCGCGCACAGAAAACTCCGCGGTTCATACCACGCGACCGTCGGGGACACAACCATATCCTCCCCACGCGAGTGTCCCTGACACGTAGCCTGGTCCTGGGTCCGGGGGATCCACAAGGCAGACCCTCGCGCCCGCCCCGCCAGCCAGGAGCCGGTGCCCGTTGGGTTCCCGCGCTGAGAGCACTGGGGTTCACAGCCCCCAGGCTCCCCTCTACTCCTGGGTACACTCACCCTGCGGATGTCGGCCTCCGGCCCTCGATCCAGATCGGCCCGCGCCGCCACCTCGGCTCTGACCGCGCCGTCCCGCAGCCCGGCCCTTTAACCCCGCCCGGCGGTGCCGAGAGGCCCGCCCCACCCGGCCTCGCCGGCCTCTGGGCGGGGACAGAGGCGCGGCCTCCACAGACAGAGAATGAGAGACAGAGACTGGAAGACCTTGAGAATGACAGGAAGGTAAAGACCCAGGGAGTGAGTTGGAGAGAGTGACAGGTGGAGAGATGGAGAGAAAGACAGCAGAGAGACAGCCCGAAGAGTCGCGCGGAGAGACAAAGACCGGGACACTCAGAGACCGCAAACGCTTGGGCTCCTTACCCTCCGCCCCTGCATGGCTCCCTTTAGCGCCGAGATCCTCCTCCCTCCCTCCCTTAACACCCTTCTCTCACACTAGCACCCATTGTGGCCCCCACTTCAAGGTCTGCTCCCAAGCTTGAACAGGAATCCCTAAACCAGCATCCCGACTCCCCACAGGCCCTTGGGAGCCTCCTCAGCCGCCACCAGGAATCCTCAGACTCCACCAACCCTTAGGAGGCAGCCTTTCTGTTCCTTCTGGATCCTGGATCCAGCCCACCCTCCTGGGACTCTGCAGCCCCTTCCTCCAGGAAGACCTCTGGCCTCAACAAGCAGCACCAGACTCTGGCTCTGCTCCTCCCACCTGGCTCACCCACTGCCAGCCTTGACCCTCTGCTAAGTTGTCCTTGGTCAGCCCATCTGCTCCAGATGTGTCCAGAAAGGGTCAGCCCTGCCTTTGGATGTGAGACAGAAACGAAATTCTTGGGACGATGAGTGGGTGGGTGGCTGACCTAGGCAAGTGGACAGACAGATGGGAGGACTCACAGCTGCCTTCTGGTTCCCCACCATCTCCTCAGGACCGAGCAAAGCAGGCGCCCAGGAAATATCTGTCAAAGGGGAGAAAAAAACCAAAGGAGATTAGAGAGATCAATGGGTGCAGCCATTATTGCAGGCTCATCTGGGGAAACTGAGGCACAGACTGCTGGCTCAAGGAGAGGCATGACTTTTTGGGTTCAGGCAGGGGTCAGGTCAGACACTGAGAAGCCCAACATTATGAGAAAATAATGAGTTTGAAAGTCAAAACCACAGTAAACCATTAAGAAGCTGAAGAAAGGTAAGGAAGCACAGCTATTTTCCCCCAGGATGCCTACTGCAAAGCCTTTTGACTTATCAAAAATAAATTCTGGATGCAGTTACAGATGTAGTGCCTGGAAGGTGAGCCAGTCCTGGCTTTGGGGGCCAACCAGGAGGGAAGTCTGACCTCGAGGTTGGTGAGCCTGGTGGATGGGGCCAAAGGGTGGAGCAGGTCCAGAGCGGTGGGGCCAAGGCAAAATGCAAAGCCATGTCGTGGTGTGGTTAGTGTGGACTCTGGAAGCAGAGGGTTCAAATAGCTCCATCGCATACTCACTGTGAACCTCAGAAGGTTGTTGTAATGCTTTAGGGCAGCAGTTCTCACCCAAGGCAATCCTGCCCCCCCAGGAGACATTGGGCAATGTCTGGAGACCAGTTGGGTCACCACGCCCGGGAGTGGGAGTGTTAGGGGCATTTAGTGGGTAGAGGCCAGGGATGCTGTTAAACCCCTACAATACACAGGACGGCCTCTCACAACAGACTGTAATCCTGCCCCAGATATCAATGGTGCCAAGGTTGAGAAACCCTGCTTCAAGATGTAGGGAGCGCTTCTGTATTTTAGCACACAGTAAGTGCTGACTTCTATTCGTGACCACGTGGAGCATCCAGGCTTCTCCCTCACTGGCGAATCCTGATCGCAAACTCCGTGCACCATGTGACCCAGTTCAGAGAGAGCAGTGGCTTCCCAACCCATCCACACACAACCAGCCATGTAAGTCCTCTGTTAGACTGGCTCCGTCTCCCCTGAAGGTGAGGGTCTCCATGAGGGTGGGCCCCCAGAATCACCTGGTGCGGGCAGGGCAGTCCTCAGCTCACAAGAAATCTGTGGAGTGTCTGCCGAGCTCCAAGAATGGGAAGATGGCAGAGAATAAAGACAGACCAAATCCCTGCCCTCATGGAACCAAGACTCAAGTGGGGAAAGCAGAAAATACAGAAATATATCCATCAGGAAATTCCTCCCCGTGAAAGGATCTCACACAGGGTTTTGCGGTGGGGTGGGGAGATGCTACTGTTCGAGGCTGGGCATCAGGTCTGTCCCCACTGAAACCTGAATAATGAGAATAAATGTTGAATTACATTGTACACCTTAAATTTTTATTTGTCAAATGTACCTCAATAAAGCTGGGGGGCGGGGGAAGAATAAATGTATCAATGGATGGATGGATGGATGAAATTTTATAAGTCTGAACCTCACAGAAAATACTCTGGCTGGTTCCCAAAGTCTGGGACAAGTACAGGTATTCTTAGCTATTAAGCCCAATAATTTTAGGTGGCACATGGAAGAACATTTTCTATTTTATATATTTATGTTAAATGAGAGGTTTGGTTTGATAGGTAAAGAAAAAATATACCTGAATCCACAATCTCGTGGGTATAACAGTGATATAAATTTTGCTTTAAAATAAATAAGTTTTAAAAGGAAGACCACTGAAAGAAAACTATTAATTAAGTAATAGAAACATAATACATAGATGGGGCAAAAATGGTGACAGAAGATGGTGAATGGCTGAAATTTCAGAATCAGACACTATTAACAAAGATGGAGGAAGAGGCTCCAGATCTCTAAATTTGAGTTTTGGAAACATTTGAGAAACAATCTTTCCCAAATTCCAGAAAACAAGAAGCAGAGGACTCAAAACTTAAAGGAAAGAATTTAAAAACAAATATAAAACAGCCCCTTTGTCCCAGCAGGTGGTAAACTTGGCCTCTTTGTTTCAATAATGTTTCCTCACTTAGTGCTGGTCCCTCAGCAAGAATGAGAGGTGACAGTTTCCGTGAAGAAGAGGTGATACAAATAATAGAAGCTTTGCTGCTTGGAGGAGGCAGAAGGCTACGTGAGGGATGTGACATCTGAGCAGGGACTTCAGGGAGAGGTTGAATTTCAACAGGTGCAGGAGAGGGGGTGGGGCTCAGGCAGAGAAACCCGAGGGTGTGGCTGGACAGGTGGCTTTCCCTGGCCTGGGGATGTGAGAAGGGAGGAGACTGGAGGGGTGTAGGGGTGGATATGACGGGCCTTGAAGCATTGATCTGGTGGGCAATGGGGAGTCATAGATGGTGTTTGAGCAGGAGAGGAGCCCCCTTTTGATTGGTTTGTTTTAAAGCACATTGGAGTTGTTTGTTTGTTTGTTTTTTTAGGGTATGGATTTTTTTAAGAATGAGGGGTAGGGGAAATCCTGGCTGTTTGTGGGGTTCCAGGGAGCAGAAGAGGAGAGAAGAGGGTGTCAACCCAGCTTCTCTGCCCTCAGAAAGATGGGAGACAAGAAAAGAGAAACAGTTGAAGAGCCTGGAGATGAGCAGTCACTGAGAGTGGGCTTCCTGGCCATGTGACCACTGTGGACCTCCATCCTGTACAGATACTATAAAACAGAGGAGAGGACCACTGACGAGACTGTGGTTACGGAGTGTTCAGCCCTGTGCTTGGCACAGAGCTTGGGCTGGACAAACTTCAGCACTGCAAGTTTGCAGTTTGACTTGGGCTATCCCAGAAGTTCTCAACCAGGGCAGATTGTCCCCTGCAGGGGGACATCTGGCAATGTTCGCAGATACTTTGGTTGTCACACTGTGGAGTAGGAGATGCTACGGACATCTAATTGGTAGAGGACAGGGATGCTACTAAATACTCTCCAATGCACAAGACGTCCCCACTCAAAAGTGCCAACAGTGCCAGGGTTGGGACCCTCTAGGTTACCTTGAGTCTAAAAGGCCCATGGGCCAGTCAGGGAGACACCCAGGAGGCAGCTGGGCCCATCTTGAGAAGTGTGTTTGTGAGTCAGCTGTATTGGGAAGACAGTGGGTGCCCTGGAGGTCACTCAGGGAGGGAGGCAGGCAGAAAAGAGGGTGGGAAAACAAGCTGGACTTAGGGAGAAGACAGGCAGAGGCATGACACAGGAGGTGGGGACAGCTGTGTCTGGGAGGTTGAGGAAGAATGATAATAAGTACCATTGCCTGTGCCCAGAGGTCAAGCAGCCTAGGCCCTAGAAGGGGACAGGGCTGTGTGGTTAGTAGGTCACCAGAGTCGTCAGCCTGGCTATGGCCAAGATCTCAGTGAACTAAGGTCAGAGTAGGAGGATAAGAGGTGGAGGTGGTGGCTGGATTAGGAAGATGGTACCAGAAAGATGTCTGAGAGTGGATGAAGGCGGAGCATAGCCAGGGTGAGGGAAGGGCTTTTTCTGGGGCTCCAGAAGTCCACAGCAGACTTTTACAGGCAGAAATAGAAAGAAGAGAGATCTTGCTATACAGTGCTGCTGGGGATGTAAAATGGTGCAGGCTCTGTGGAAAACACAGCATCACCATATGACCCAGCAATTGCACTCCTGCTATATGCCCAAAGGGACTGAAAGCAGGGACTGTGATACGTGTACATGTGTGCTCACAGCAGCACCGGTCACAGTTGCCAGAATGTGGAAACAGCCCAAGTGTCTATCAACGAGTGAGTGGATGAGCAAACCTGGTCCGTCCACACAATGCGCTCTGCATCAGCCATGAAAGGGTACGAAGCACTGACACAAGCCACAACGTGGATGAACGTCAACAACATGAGGCTGAGTGAGAGAAGCCGGACACGAAAGGCCACATAGTGTGTGACTGATCTCATTGCTATGAAATGTCCAGAAGGCAAATCTATAGAGACAGAACGTAGATTGGTGGTTGCCAGGGGCTCTGAGAGGGCAAGTGGGGCACGAAACCCCAACCCAAGGGAAATGGATAGGAGGTCCCTTTTGGGGTGAGGAAAAAAATGGAACTAGATAGAAGCGATGGTTGCCCAGCATCGTGAATGTATTGAATGCCACTGAATTGTACATTTTAAAATGATTAATTTCCTAGTATGTGAATGTCACCTCAATAAAAAATAAAGGGAGAGTTCTGCCAGGAAACAAAGCATTCAAATGGGGTAATTCGAATAGAGTTTAATAAAAGCGCTATTTTCAAAGAGATAGTACAGCACCCCCAGGGGCTAGTAACAGCCAGAAGCCATCACCATCCCTGGGGCCTGGGGCCTGGGGCCTGGGACCAAGGGACCTAAATAGTTACTGGAGCCTGAGCCAGATCTATATGGGGAGGACTGCCTGGCAGGAGCTTTGAATCTTCAGTCCAGGGACACAGCCAGCCTGCATGGACCTTCCCTCCAATGCCTACTGTGGCTCCCCATGAGTTGAACCCATGTGGAAACCACAAGGCAAAGACATCTGTTGAATGACCCATACAAATCAGCCTCTCAGAACACAAAATCGGGAGCAAAGGGTAGAGATGAGACAAGACATATCAGAGATTTGAAGCAAAGATGAGAGCAGCTCAGAAGTGTGGGTGAATGGGGGCACAAACAGCCTTCTCCAACTCATCACTCACCACTCTCTTGCTCATGGTCCACACGTCCACCACTCGTGGCCATTCTTTCCAAACCCACCAAGGCCATCTCTCCTACTTCAAAGCCTTTGCACATTCTGCTTCCTCTACTTAGAACTCTTTTCCCTCTCACTTGCTCAGCTAACTCATACTTGCCCTTCAAATCTCAGCTCAAAAGTCACTTTCTCTGAGGGCTTCGCCACCTTCTGGACTCAGTTCAAGCCCATGTTCTATGCAACCACCACATCCCTGTGCATCCTCAGTCATGGCAACATCGCTCTTGGAATGATTTGTTTAGCGACTGTCTGCCCGGACTGGGCTATGAGCTCCATGTGGGTAGACATGGTCTTTCTCATACCCTGTTTTTTCCCCAGCCCCAGCTGGCAGAAAGCACATATTCATTCAACAAACACTAAATTTGCAGAGAGTACTAGGCGTTGTTCTATAGAAAACAAAAGAGATCACAATCTCTCTGGAGATTACATAAAACAACTAGAAACACATAATGAAAAAGGAGTATTCTGTGGGATGTGTGCTATCTGTAGAATCTCCAGCTAGTTAAGGAGATGAGGAGGGCCACTCTGAGGAGGTGATATTTAAGCAGAGACCAGAAAGGAGAGGGAATATCTGGAGCAAGAATGTTCCAGGCAGAGGGCACAGCCTGTACAAAGTCCCTGAGGCTGGACTGTGTCTTAAGGAACAGTCAAGAGACCAGGGAGGCTGGAGAAGAGTCAGCAAGGGAGAGAATGGGAGGAGATGGGGATGGGGAGGTGACAGAGCGATGGTGCAGGGCCTGAGGGCCACTCAGTGGACTTAGGTTTTTACTCTGAAAAGAGAGTTCTGAGCAGAGGAGGACCAAGCCTGATTTAGGTTTTACGACTCCCTCTAGCTGCAGTATTATGGACCAACTAAAGGGGGTGCAAGAGCGGCAGGAGAAGACCAGGGGAGTGGCTGTGGCCTTGAACTGGCACTGCAGGACCAATAGTTGTGAAAGGTGGTGGAATTTGGAATTTATTTTAAAGGTAGAGCAGACAGGATCTGTTGACAAAGTGGATGTGGTTGTGAGATGTCTACCTAGAAATAAAAAGACCTTTCAAAGTGAGAGGCAACAAGTGTTTATTTGAGATCAATAAGAGTAGCTATTTAGAATCACTAATTCAGGCAGATGCCCAAATAGCGTTTCCATTAGAAAACACAGGCAAGAGGTGTTTGTGAGAAAGAGAAGGGGAACAATTACATCAGTAGAAGGAAGGCATTTCTGTTGGTGCAGATAGCACAGTCATGTGAATTCTAAACAAAGGTCCCGTAGTCATCATATCTGCTTTCTTGTTATCCTTGCACAGTTCTTGGGGTCACAGTGTTGCTTTAGGCCTGGCCCAAGGATTATTCTGCCATTGAAACCCTCTAAAGTTTTGAGATATAAGACGTACAAGGCAGTTCCTTTGGGATGACAGCTCCGACACCACTTATTTTACTTATTTTTTGATAGAGAGAAGAAAAGTCCCAGGTGACTCCAAGGTTTTGGGCCTGGGAGCTTTCAATGGAGAACAGGAGAAAAGGAAAAAGGGGATGGAGAGAAAGTCAACAAATGGGAGGAGAGGGATAGATGAGAGGGAGGGAATTCCTGAGGGAGGAGGAGGAGGACAATAGCAATAGCAGGTGGGTGCAGGGAGAGCCTTGGGGTGGGTGTGGGAGGAGAGGCCCTGGAGGCCCTAGTCCTCAGAAACAACTAGAGAGACGGAGAGCATGCTCCCCTAGAATGTGTGTGTGGCAGCGGGGGCTGGGGGCTGCTGCTGAGAAGGAGTAAGGAGCTGGGAGAATCAAGGTGCAAAGACCTCGCTCTCCACCCAGGGGCAAGGTCCTTGCCTCTCTCACCTGGACCAGAAATCCTAGTGGTCTGTTAACTCTGGAGGAGGTGGGCAGACAGGTGAAGTCTAAATGGCTGGGATTAGCAAATACGATGAGTTCACAGGGAGGGACGGGGAATCTAGTTTAGATAAGGTGGTCAGGGCTAGGCTTCTAAGAGGAAGTAATGTTTGAGTGATTCTTGAGTCATAGGAAGACATGAATTGGAGCATTGCAACTAAAGTGCATGCAAGTGTAAAGGCCCTGTGGCTGAGTGACGGTGCCATCCTCAAAGACTAAGGGCAACCCGCTGGGAGAGACAGAGAGGCTGGTAGAAATGATGGTTCTAGGATATACAAGGCATAAATGAGGATGAGGAAAGGGTACCCCAGAGGAGAGGGACCAGCAGGAGCCAGCACCTGGAGGCAAGAATTGCCTGGCCCAAGCCTGTTTGGGATACAGCAAGTCATCCTGTCTCTGGCTATGCTGATATAAACTATACAGCAAAGAAGTGGACTAAGTGGGTTGGAGTAAAACTGACCTCCACCAGGTTCATTACTACAGGCCACCCCAGGTTGATTCAGCAAGATTCTGTGTTATCAGAAGTCAGCTCACCAAAAAGCAAAGCAACACAACAGCAAACTACATCCTCCCACCTGCACCCCTCAGAGGACCTGCCTTAGGAATCTCTTCTTCCTCACTAGCTCCTAGAGGAGTTAAGCTTCAGGAAACTTCTCAAAAATACTTACATGCTGGATTCAGTCACCAGCTGCTGAGTGACTTTGGGAAAATTACTTCATCCCTCTGAACCTCAGTCGACCGCTTTTTTGTTTGTTTGATTCATCTGTAATTCAAAGGCTTAATATAGACGGCACCCTCTGCCTGCATTGCCACGTTCATTCTCCACAATCAGGCAGGCACACTAATTATGATTATAGGTAGAGAGATGGTGACTCAAAGGAAAGAAGTCACTTGCCCAAGTTAGGACTTAAACCCACCGTCAGATTCCAGTGATGGTGAGGCTACAGGGAACCAAACCCTAAGATCCTCCTTAGCAAGTGTCTGGCACCCAGTAGTCACTGCACAGACAAGAGCTATTCTTATGGCCATTAGCCTTAGGATGGTGTGGGGCCACCTCTCCCAGCCTCAATTTCCTTGCCTGTAAATGGGGACTTAGAACCCTCCACTTAGAATTCTCTCCTAACTGGTTTTGGGAGGTATCTGACATACAATGTGTATAAAAATAAATGGTGGAGCTTAGTCAGTTCCTCAAAAAGTTAAACATAGAGTTACCATGTAATGACCTGGCAACTCTACTCCAAGACAAAGGCTCAAAGGAATTGAAAACAAGGACATGTACACACATGTGCATAGCGGCACTGTTTACAACAGCCTAAAGTGGAACCTACCCAAATGCCCATCCACACAGTGGAATATTACTCAGCCATAAAAATGAATGAAGTACTGACACACATTCAATGTAAATCAACCTCCAAAACATTATGCTGAATGACAGGAGCTAGATACAAAAAGACACACATTATATGATTACTTTTATATGAAATGTCAAGAGTAGGTAATTCTTAGAGACAGAGAGCAGATTGATAGTTGCCAGGGGCTGAGGGGAGGGGCAAATGAGGAATGATTACTTAATTGGTGTTGGGCTTCCATGTGGAGTGATGAAAATGTTCTGGGAGGCTGAATTGAATGTGGGATCTCCCTGACCTCAAGCAGGTTCCATACGCACAGTGAGGTCACCACCCTTGGGCACAGGTGACTCAGTGACAGGGCACACAGCAGAACCTAGGATACTGGCCACCTTGACCTAGTTCTTTTCCCTTAATGTTGCTGAATGTTCCAAGAAGACTCACCCCTGAGTCAGCACTCAAGGAACTCCTACTCTGGAGAGTATGAAGTTGGGCATAGACATTCCCAACCTCTCACTCAGTGTTAGTACTGAGCCAAAGAAAGGAAACTTTCCTAGAAAGGGGAATATAGGAGATGGGTTTTGAAGAATATATAGGAATCCATCACATCAAATGAAAAAGTTTGACAGTATATTTTACATACTCACATACTTTACCAGTGGGGATGAAAACTGGTGATATCTAGCAAAATTTTGTATGCATTTATTCACTTAGAGGAATATATTCCTTGCAAAAACAAGAAAAGATGAATACATAAGGCTTTTCGTAGCAACACTATTTAAAATATCAAAAGACTGGAAATGGCCTGTATGTCCATCACTAGAGGATGGTTGAGTAAACGGTGGCACAGCCGCACAATGGAGCACTACGCAGCTGTGAAAAGAAATGATAGATCTCTGTGTACTGGTCTGGAGAGATCTCCAGGAAACAGTGTTAAATGGAGAAACAGCAAAGTGGATTCACATCTATGTGTGTGTGTGTGTGTGTAAGTATATGGGAGGGCTATCTGCAAAGTACCCAGCCATGCAATATGACAATGGCTGGATTTTTTCCAGATAGCCCTCACATATATAGATAGATTGTGAAAAATTATAAATGGTGACCTGAGGAAGAGACAAAGAGCATGATAAAAGGTACAGGAATAGAAGCTAGATGTCTCTCTATATATTTTGTTTGTAGATTTGCCTTTGGAAGTATGTAAATATCTTACCTAATTCTAAAATAATATATTTTTAAAATAATCCCTTCAGTTTATACCCACTAGGATGGCTATTATAAAAAAGAAAGTAACAAGTATTGGTGAGAATGTGGAGAAATTGAAACCTGTGCACTGCTGGTGAGAATGGAAAAATAGAAAACAGTATGGAAGTTCCTCAAAAAATTAAACATTCAATTCCATATCATCCAGCAATTCCACTTCTGGATACATACCCAAAAGAAGTGAGAGCAGGAACTCAAACAGATACTTGCATAACCATGCTCATAGCAGTACTATTCACAATAGCCCAAAGCAGAAACAACCCAAATGTCCATGAACAGATGAATGGATAAACAAAATGTAGTCCACCCATAAAATGGAATATTGTTTATTCCTAAGAAGAATGGAAATTCTGACACATGCTACAACATGAATGAATATTGAAGACATTTTGCTAAGCCACAAAAAACAGACATATGATTCCACTTTATGAGGTCCCTGGAGTAGTCAAGTTCATAGGGATAGAAAGATGGTGGGTGCGAGGAGTTGGGTCAGGTGAAATGCAGAGTTAGTGTTTAATGGGGACAGAGTTTGAATTTTAGAAGATGAAAAAGTTCTGGAGATTTATGATGGGATAATTGTTCAGAAATTATCCCATCATAATTAAGTGCATTATACATATAATGCCAGCCAATTATACATATAAAAATGGTTGAAATGGTAAATTTTATTTATGTATATTTTACCACATTAAAAAAAAGTAAAGTGACATTACCTCATTTGAATGACACAGTTACTCTAAATTGCATTTGTTATACTACAATATTTCAGAAGTATTTTCTCATGTAGGATTAGTAAGGTGAAATCTTTTATAATAATAATGATTGCAACAATATTAATTCTGTCATTTGAGATGCTTTGTACTTACACAGTATTTCTAGTTGTACAATTATAACTCATGATCTTATCATGAGGGGTTCGTTTTACTGTTGTTGCTATTTTCAAAAATAAAAACTTGCTGTCCTCAAAAAATTTCCTAAAGAATCAAAGGCTTCAGGTTAATGGCTTAACTACAGAAAGAAACTATTTCAAGTTACATTACAGCACAATAATTTGATGGCACATCCCCAATAGGATATATTCAAAGGACAAAAAGACCTAGAAAAAAAAAACGTTAAATTGTTTTCAATAATCACATTGTTTAAGATACTGTTGGTGTGCTATTTTGAGTTTAATGTGTGTGTATTGTGGAATAAAGAAAATGTCAGTATCATTTAGATTTTGGGTTTTCAGTGTGGAAAACAGAAAATACAGTACAGGTATAAGATTAATCAAGTTAGATAAAATCCACGTACTCTTGAGTATAAATTGGAAGTATCAGTATAAATTCATGATGTATTTTATTTTTTAAAAAAAATAGTGGGGGTTGCCTATTTATGTCCAGTGAAAAGATTTAGAAACAACACCTAACCCAATAGCATGAGCACTCTTAGCACCTCGACTGTGGTCTCTAAGTACCGCTCTCTAATTAAATGAACAAAGAGCTCTTTAGAGAAATGGCTGGTCCCAGGCTTGAGACAAGAAACATACAAAATGTTCTTATATTATCTTGTTACATCACAAAGCAAGAAAGCTACCTTAGAGTCCTGTCAAAAGAACTCAGGAGTCCAAGTGAAGAGAATCCCACTGGTCAAAGAAAGAATAATAATTTGATTATCAGTAATGATAAGAACTGCCATGTATTGACCCATTTCAGTAGTTTAATTTTATGAGTTTATAAATATACAGGAAAGGAATCTCATTATTCACCTTTGGAGGATGTTAAGAGGCCCAATAATTATTTTGAAAACTAGGAGGAAAAAAGTAATCAAGGATTTATCTTGCCTTTCCCATGTGAACTGTACCACTGGGTAACAAAATGGTAGATGAGAGCATGTTTTTCTAGAGGTATTTCAGCTAATAAATGAAGAAGAAATAATATCATCTCAGTATCACTCTGTTATAGCTTCTCATGAATTAATAGATCTAGACAATGATCATCAATGGGAGATAACATTACAAAACAGAGGCAGTGGGTAGAGGTTAGAGAGGAAATAAGATGGCTTATGAGCTAACACATGTCAACTGGGTATACATGGACTTATTATACAATCTCTACTTTAGAATATGTTTGAAATTTTCTATTTAGAAAAATAATGTTTAAAGCCTTCTGCTCTATGTCATTCTCTAGAAGGGTGATGACAGCTAGGCGCTTGTAAGTGCTTGGTAAATATTTGCCAGGGAGTACCAACATCTGGCCCCATTTATCCCACACTAGTTCTTGGCCTCTCGCATACTGCCAAGGGCTGAGCTCACAATTTCACTCAGTTACAAAACTCCCTCCTCTCCTGTTCTAGGACCAGGTGTCTGAGAGATTAAATCTCACCTCTACTCTCCCAGAAAGATGCAACTGAAGTCAACTTCTGCCTGCGGAGGACTTTAGAATAGCCCCTACTGAAGGTTGTGAAGTTAATGGCTTGCATCACGGCTTGCTTTTTTTCCCTTTGGCAAATTGAGTTAGCCACTTCTGGAGCTGGCCTCCCCTGGCTTCAATGATTTGGCTGAGGTTCCAGATTGGCTTGAGGCCCAGCCCTAAGGCCCAGCTGGCTACTGGGGGGTCAGGGCCAGCAGGGAAGCCTGGGCTTGGACAAATGCCCCAGATACAGAAATAATTCATGACCAGAAAGTGGGATTCTGGCCATAATAGATTATCATGTGGGCTGGACCTCTGCTGAGGAGGCTGGAGCAAGTGGGTAGATGGGTAGGAATGACTTCTTACTCATCAAATGCTTTCCACATGCTAGCACAGTCTTAAGCTCCGCACATTTATCAGCTGGCTTAACTCTCAAAATAACATTATGAGGTTGATACTATTGTCCTATTTTAGAGATGGACAAGATGAAAGCTAGAGATTAAGCCACTTGCTCCAGCTAGTAAGCAGCAGAGTGAGAATTTGAAACTGAGTGGGTTGGCTGACCATGGGCAAGCAAACTTTATTAAAAGCCCACATAAATCTGAATGAAATGAAATCACTATCCTGAAGAGATATCTATGCCCCCATGTCCACTGCAGCATTATTCACAGTAGCCAAGACATGCAAACAACCTAAGTGTCCATTGATGGATGAAAGGATAAAGAAGATACACATGAGGTCTGGGAAAAAATCAGCCATAAATGCCTCTATTTTTCATACTACATGGCTGGATACTTTCTAGACAGGCCAGATAGATGACAGACAGACAGATAGATAGAGATATAGATAGATAGATATTATATATACACACAATGAAATGTTATTCAGCCATAAGAAAGAAGGAAATCCTGCCATTTGTGACAACATGAATGGAAGTTGAGGGCATTATGCTAAGTGAAATAAGTCAGACAGAAAGAGACGAATACAGTATGATCTCATTTATATGTGGTATTTAAAAAAATCAACTCGTAGAAACAAAAAATAGAATAGTGCTTGCCAGGAGCTGGGGGGGGGTCAGGAAAATGGGAAGATGTTGGTCAAAGCATACAAACTTCTAGTTTAAGATAAATAAGTTCTGAGAATCCAATGTACAGTTTGGTGGCTATATAACAAGACTGTTAAATACTTGGAAGTTGCTAAGAGAACAGATCTTAAAAGTCCTCGCCACACACACACACAAAGGTAACTATATGAGGCAATGGATGTGTTAACTAATCTTATTGTGGTAAACATTTTGCAATATGTACATATATTAAATCAACTCATTGTATACCTTACACTTACACAATGTTATATGTCAATTATATCTCAATAAAGCTGGGGGGAGGGGGAAAGTCACAGTAAATATTTTCAGTTTTGCAAACCAGATTGTCTCTGTCAAAACAACTGGACTCTGCTGTTGTACCATGAAAACAGTCATAAACAATATATAAACAAATGGAAAAGTATGTATTCCAATAAAACTTCATTTTACACTAACTAGTCGTGGTATATTCATACAGTGGAATACTATTCAGCCATAAAAAAGGAATGGTGTGTGTGTGTGTGTGTGTGTGTGTGTGTGTATGTGTGTGTGTGAAAAGCATTGATTTATACTATAATGTGAATGAACCTCAAAAACATTATGCTTAGTGGGAAAAAAAGCCGTACATAAAAGTCACATATTATATGATTCCATTTATATGAAATGTCCAGAGCAAGCAAGTACAAAGCAACAGAAAGAGGATTGGTGGTTATCAAGGGCTAGAGGATAATGGAGAGTGATGGCTTAATGAGTACAGAGCTTTATTTCAAGGTGATGAAAATGTTTTAGACCTAGATAGAGGTGGTAGTTGCACAACATTGTGAATGTATTAAATGCCACAGAACTGTACATTTTAAAATGGTTCATTTTATGTTAGCTGAATTTCACCTTAAAAACAAAACAAAACAAAAATAAACATTGTTTACAAAACAGACAGCTGGTCCATAGGCTGTAGTTCACCAATTCCTGCTATATGACATCTTCTAACAAAACCCAGAGCTGAATATAAAAACACAGGCATATAAAATCTTAGATCAAAGCCCCACATACAGCAATTATTATTATTATTATCAGAGCTTTCATTATTTTTATATTACTGCTGCCAAAGTAAGTATTATTAACTCTGATCTTGGCCTCAAGCCCAGCCCTGCCCCAAGTTTCTTTTCTTCTGGCCTCTGGCCCTGATCCCAGCCTCACTTCAGATCCAGGTCCCAGGGCTATGCCAGTCTACAAGTATGCCAATGGTACTTCCATTGGAGCTGTCCCCAGGCCCTGGACAACGACTACTCTCAAGAGACACCTGGTTTGTCTGCAGCTGAAGGGGCCTTGAGGTGAGAGGGAAGTAGGGTTAGGAGGTGATTCATCTCGGAAACCCCAGCCTTTTTGCTGCTTCTCAGGCCCAGCCCAGCCCAGGTGTCTTGGAGAGTGGGTGCCTGTGTGTGTGTGTGTGTGTTTCATAGCCTGACCCAAACTGACCCCATATTCTCAATCAGGCCTTGTATGCACTCAGTAATCCCTCCCTGCAACCCACTTGGTCCCTGGCCTGTGTTGGGCACTTCTGGGTACCCCAAGAGGATTCAGCATTTCCTAGTCTTAGAGACAGAACCAGACAAACTCCTAGACCTATATGAATGGATCTGGGTCAAAGGGGAGAACCTCAATCCAGGGAGCCAGGATGGGAAATGGGGGAGCCAGGGGTAATCAGGGAGGCTTCCTGGAGGAAGAGTCCTACCCCCAAAGGTCACAAATTCCAGACAGACCCTAAAGGAAATGATGACCAACCATAACATGCCCTTGGTTCAAACTCACCCCAGCTTCTGCCACCAACTCCAAGATTTATAATGGAATCAAGGCTGCCTGTCTGGCAGGCCCATGAATTCCTGGTGGGAAGTCACTTTGCAGCTGGTGTGCAAACACTTCCTCAGTATGAAGGTTCACAATTACATTGACTCTGACCCAGTCGCAGGATAGTGGAAACATGCAGTGGGCTTGGAGCCCTCCCCAGGGTTTAGCTTTGTGACCTTGGGCAAGTTACTTAACCTCTCTGAGCTCATCCACCTGCTGGGTAAAATGGGCATAAGATGATTAAATAAAACTGCAATGGTCCCCCACTGCTGCAATCAGTACCAGAATCAGCGGGACAAACCCAGGGTCCATATGCTGAATCAAGGTTATTCCCAGACCATGTGGAGGATCTCATGTGACAGCCATCCCAAAGCATCCCCAGGTTCCCCATTGGTGGACATAGAACCAGAACTAGGGTAAGGCAAGTAAGGCACAAAGACAGGATCAGAATTCATGATTTTTCCTTTCACCTCTAGCTCCAGTAAGTCTCCACACAGTACTATTCTTCTTCTTTTTTTTTTTTTTTTTTGGTTGGTTCCCTGAGCGGTGATCGGGCCCAGGCCGCGGCGGTGAGAGCGTCAAAGCCTAGCCACTACACCACCAGGGAACCCCCTGCCACAGCACTATTCTTAATCCTGTCTTTATCTAAAATGTTAATATTTTATTCATCATGGATTTCTTTGTGTTCACTTTGATCTTTTAAAAATTGCATTAAAATATTAGTTATCTTGATGACTGAGATTTTCAGCATTACCTTAAATTGTGTGCTCAAGGAAGACACTTTACTCTCCTCACCCTAGTTCATGCCTCAGAGGGACACACAGCCCACATCCTGCATGTGGCTCTACCAGGCAGAGTCTGCATCCTCAAATCCTTGGAAACTGGGACTCGGAGGAAGATATTTCTTCAGATTACCTGGGAAATGGCTCCCATTCACTCCCTCCCCTAGCACCCTACCCTGAGCTCCCACTGTGTGTCTAGCTTTGTGCTGGGTGATGCTGGGTCCCCAGAAAGAGAACATTGGATATCTCAGCAGGCACCCTGGGGAATCCCAGACCTGGCTCATCTAGGGCATTCCCAGGCCCACCCAGGACCCGCCCTGCACAGAGTACCCAGCCTGATGGGTCCCCCGGAAACTCCCCAGGCTGGTTTCAGGGTGGATGGCCTACAGTGAAGCAATTTACATGGCAGCCCTAGCCATATCTAGCCCATCCCACCTGATGTTCAAATAAAGGGGAGGCAGGCTCACTTATGTGGGACTCAGCCACAGCCCAGGAGAAGAGGAAAGACCCCTCACCATCAACCCAGGTGAGCCTAGATGCCATCTCCTAGGACAAAACTAGGGCCAGGAAGGCCCTGGCCCAATCCCTGCTCTCAGCTGTGTTTGGTGGCTTGGGATCAGGAGCTGGAACTGGATGAGAGGGGATATCTCCTGGTCTCTAGGCCTCAGAGTGGGCCTCAGCAAAAATAATCCCCAGCCCCTGCACCCATTCTCTGCCTGAGCCTGAAATGCTGGCAGCAAAGGCAGGAGGCAGTGCCAACTTCAGGCCTCTTCTTTTCTCCCCTCCCCCAGTACAGCCGGTCTTACCAGTTGGGCGGGCACCTCAGAGTCCCCTGTGGTAGCCAGCAGTAGCTACTGAATGATCCGAAAAGGAGTAGGGCTTGCTGGATTGGCCTCAGTCTACCTTTCCTGGAAATGGGCAGAATTGGTTGGAGTCTGAACTACCTGGCTTCCAGCTGCCTCCTGGGATGGGTCTGGCTTACTGACACTTGACCTCAGTGGGAGGCACACAATAGGATGGAGAAGCCCCTGAGACCCACATGACCTTGACTCAGAGCACTCTGTTCCCATGCCACCACTGCCTACCGCCCACGGCTCTGCAAGGGGCAGCCGTGTCATTCACCACTGGACTTTGACAGTGGCCAAAAGCACTGTCCAGTTCTCCACTCCTGTCTCCTCCCATTTCTGCCAAGGTCTCTGCTGTGATCAACTGGATATGTCCCCAGGAAACTGGAACTCCACAACAATGGTCCAGGGTATTCTCTGGATCCTACTTGGATTGTTGCTGTGGACAGAGCCAGGAACAGGTGGGTCACGAGGCAGAGGCCTGGGGCCAGGACAATCAGTTCTGCAGAAGTATACTGCTGCCCCGTCTTTATCCAGCCCTGTACAGGGTGGTACTGGAGACCCCAGGAGACCTCAGGCTTAAGGAACCTCCAGTCTGGGGACACAGATGTTCCCAGAACCACAGGGTCAGGGTCAGGGGATGGGGGAAAGAACGGGGTCCAGAAGAACAAAAATCAGGAAGGATTGGGGGAGGGGATATAGACCTAGGACAGGAAGAAGGAGAAGAATTTTACTTGGAGAGGGGCAGAAAAGGGCATTTTAGGCAAAGAGTAGAACAGAGGAATTACAGTGTGGACTGTCTGGAGAAGAACCAGGGTTCCTGGGTTCAAGTCCTGCCTCTTGCTAGTTGTGTGACCTTAGGCAGGTGATTTAACGTCTCTGTGCTCATAAAATTGTTGTGAATATTAAATTTGTTGAGTTACATAAGTCACCTACAATGGTGCCTAGCACCTAGTAAATGTTTAATAAATGTTAGCTATTATTCAACAACACTCCCAGCTCTGAGCCCAGCACTTCTGGGTTCCAGATTCACCTCCTGACATTCCGCCCACAAGGCACAGGCCCACCCTCTCCTCCCCTGGGCATCCTCCAGACACCTTTCCCTCTAAAATTTCCCAAACTCCAACCCATAACCAAAAACAGTCCATCTTTTCCTCAAAATACCTGGGGACTCTGCTCACTTTTTTTTTTTTTATCACACTGCCACCACCCTAGTGTTGGCCACCTTTATTGCTCATTGCCACGCTGCCTCCCTTTCTCTACTCTAGCCCCCTCTGTATCCAGCCCATGTAGCGAAAAATTCATTCTCTACATGGCAGCCAAGGGAGCAAGCTTAGAAGCCAGCCTGGCCATGTCTCTCTCCTGCTCAGGAACCTACCATGGCTACCCACTGCTCACAGATAGTCTAGACTCCTTAACCTGTTATCTGTGCCTCAGTTTCCTTATTTACATGAAGACAGCATTGGGGATCACAGGGTTGTCAGATGGAGAGCTGGGGGTATGGAGAAGATGTAGAAGAAGCAGAGGGGGGCTCAGGAACAGGACCGACTAGCCCACTGGGCTAATGGCTTCCCTCCTCCTGCAGCATCCTTGCCCCTCCTCATGGACTCTGTCATCCAGGCCCTGGCTGAGCTTGAGCAGAAGTCTTCAGTCACTGAGGCCCACCTCACTGATTCCGTGTGGCGGCTGTCAGCCCAGGACTCTGGCCCCAGTGATCCCCTTCATCACTTCCTGCTAGAGGGATGGAACCTCAAGGCCACCCACTTGGATCCCCAAGCACTGAGCCCAGAGCTTCGAAGCCTGACTGAGGAAGTGGCCCGACATGGTGTGGACCGTGGACAGGAATATGGGGTGGTATTGGCACCCGATGGCTCGACAGTAGCTGTGGAGCCTCTTCTGGCAGGGCTGGAAGCAGGGCTGCAGGAGCACAGGGTCATAAACTTGCCCTTGGACAGCAAAGCCACCCCTCCGGATGTTGGAGTCACCTTTCCAGATATTGGAGGCACCTCCTCAGGACTCAGGGATGCCTCTCCAGATGTCACCTCTGCAGATGCCAGAGCCACGTCTCCAAATGTTAGAGCCACAGATTTCGATGTGGGGGCTACCTTTCCAGATGTCAGACCACCCTCTTCAGATGTCCGAGTCATGTCTCCAGATGGCCAAGCCTCCTCACCAGATGCCAAAGCCAAGTCCCCAACCACTGTGGACAGCCTCCTGGTGGTCACCTTGGCCAGAGACCTGGGCCTGACTTTCCTTCAGGGGCCCCAGACCTGGAGCCACCCAGGCCTGGGAGCTGAGGGCTGCTGGGACCAGCTCTCTGCCCCCCGGAACTTCACACTTCTGGACCCTAAGGCATCGCCACTCACCACGGCCTTCCTCAATGGTGCGCTGGACGGGGCCCTCCTTGGAGACTACCTGAGCCAGGCCCCTGAGCCCCGGCCACGCCTCAGCCACCTGCTAAGCCAGTACTATGGAGCTGGGGTGGCTGGAGACCCAAGACTTCGCAGCAACTTCAGACGGCAGAACGGAGCTGCTCTAACTTCAGCCCTTGCCCTGACCCGGCAGGTGTGGGGAACCCTGATCCTTCTACAGAGGCTGGAGCCAGCACCCCTTCAGCTCCAGGGCATGAGCCAAGGACAACTGGCACAGGTGGCCACCCATGCCACCAAGGAGTTCACTGAGGCCTTCCTGGGTGAGAAGGACCCCCACCCCCTGTGACCTTCCCCTCTCACCGACACAGATACTTTCAGCCCCATATGGTCAGGAGTACCAGGACTGGGGAATTCCAGAATGGGCAACAGGGCTCTGGCTGAGAGGCCAGGGGAGCTGCACAGGTGAGGAAAAGCTAGATTCGGGTCTTGAAGGATGAGTAAGAATTTGTCTGACATAAAAAAAAAAAGTGGGGGCATTGCTGGAGGTGGGCTCAGCACATGCAAAGGCACAGAGATTGAAATGGAAGTTCAGCCAGTTGCTCCTGTGCATCTTTAGGTGAGGTGCTTCAGTTCTCTGAACCTCACTTTCTTCAGTGAGGCCAGTAAATCATCATTACCGTTTGGATTTGCTAGATAGTTTAGGAAGGATAAGCACATAAAGCAAGTAGCACACAAGTGGAGTATAACAAATGCGGGCCAAGATTCCTCTTTTCTCAGAGCAGGGCCAGCAGCAAAGAGTACGTGTTCGGTACTGGGTTGTAAAGGGCCTTGAAGTCTGAACTACAATCCTTGGGGTTTATCCTGAAGCGGGCAGGAGTCATAGAGGATATTCCAGCAGGAATGGAATGCTGTTAGATTTAGTTAAGTTAGATCCTAATGGTGGCCAGTACGGTGTGAGATTGAACTGTCCCCACATCTGGAAGGAAGCTGGGAGGATGGCCCATATGTACGCTCTAATGGGGTGCAGGCAGCTGGCAGAGAAACGCTGGCTGATTCCAGCCCTGGACTCCCTTTCCCACAGGATGCCCCGCCATCCACCCCCGTTGCCGCTGGGGTGCCGCGCAATACCGGGGCCGCCCGACGCCATTGCAGCTGCCACTCGGGTTCTTGTACGTGCATCACACGTACTTGCCTGCGCTCCCCTGTACTGCTTTCGAGGGCTGTGCAGCGAACATGCGCTCCATGCAGCGCTTCCACCAGAACACGCGCGGCTGGGACGACATTGGCTACAGGTAGGCCGGCCCGGCGGGGCGGGGAGGAGACGCGGCGGGTTACAAAGGGTGGACACTGGATGGGAGGAGCCTGACCCCGGAGGCAGGATTGGACCAGAGCAAACCAGAAGGAGGAGTTTGAGATGGGGTGGAGCCAAGGTGAGAGGGGCGTGATCTAGATGAGGGTGGGGCCTTAACGGAGACCAGAAATACTCAGCAGTGTGGGACCCTTGGGTCTGGGGTGGGACTAGGAAAGGAGGCGGGACCTGGGTGACGGGAAGGACCTGTGGTAGAAGCTAGTGCTGGGGCCAAGCAGTGATAGGGTTTGGCCTAAGACAGAAAAGGGCTGTAAATTTGGCTAGAACTGGACTTGAGACGATGGGAAGGGGGCTGGGCGTAAAGGGACTTGGCCAATGCCCGGGGACAGATTCAGAGGTTTCTGGAGTGGCATTTGGTGGCAGAGTGGGACTAGGTTGGGCTAGGCAGAGACAGCGCGACCAGGCAGGACGTGGGGTAGGGGTGGCCATTCGCACAGTATGGGGCGGGGCGCCCCCTGACGCCGCGCTGTACATGCCCCCATCTCCTCCGCAGTTTTGTGGTAGGCTCAGACGGCTACGTGTACGAGGGCCGCGGCTGGCACTTGGTGGGTGCACACACACGCGGCCACAACTCCCGAGGCTTCGGCGTGGCCTTCGTGGGCAACTACACAACAGAGCTACCAGCCGAGGCCGCGCTGCGCACGGTGCGCGATGTGCTCCCCAGGTGCGCAGTGCGTGCAGGATTCCTGCGGCCGGACTACAAGCTGCTCGGCCACCGCCAACTTGTGCGCACAGACTGCCCTGGTGATGCGCTCTTTCACCTGCTGCACACCTGGCCCCACTTCGATGCGGTGAGTCCACAACACCAGCACAATCTCGGCCTGCCACTCATCTGATACAAGCTCAGCCTACCTGCCTATCCAACCTGACTGAGTAGGCCCCTCTCTCCTTCCTGTAACCCCAATGCCCACACAGCCAGGCCTCTGATCTCCCTTGCAACCCTCCTATTCAGGCAATTTAGGCCTAGCCTTAAGTTGTTCTGCTCTCAACATTTCCTACCATCTAACCCGTCTTCTGCTTGCACAACCACAGCCTCGCCCCTGACCTAGCCAACTTGTCCTTTGCCTAGCCTCCAACACCTCTACCTCCTAACCAGGGCAAGGACCCTGACCCTGCAGCAGCCCCTCTGTCCTCACAACCTCAACCTGGCCTGCATCACCTATACCCAAGTCACAACCCTCTTACCTACAGAACTCCATCCCAGTCCATCCAACCTTGGCCTCACCCTTGCCCCCTACCCCAAAACCTTCTGACCACACAACACTAACCCAGCCCATTACCCTGCCTCTGTCTAGCTCCAAACCCTGTGTTGCCCATTACCCTGCCTCTGTCTAGCTCCAAACCCTTCTGCCCAGACAATCTCAGCCCTAAAGATGCTTGCTCAGCCCCAGCCTCCTGATGACAATTCTTATGCTGGAGCACTCTAGGCCCAGCCAACACAACCTCAGCCCTAGCCCCTGGCTTCACTCATCAAAACATCTCGTATACTCACACCTGCACAATCTCATGCTCCCCGCCTTCTGCCACTCTATTTCATTAAGCTGGCCTGCAGTTAGTGTTGTACCCACCCGCTCACTTTGTCCTCTTCCCCATGTAGTATTCCATCATGAGGAGGGGAGACCCAATCCCATCCCACCCCGCCCCCAAACCTCACACTCTCTCATCTTTTTTAGAATGTGAAGCCAAGAATTGCCAGGAGGGCCTCCAGGAGATCCAAAAGAAAACCACCTTCAGTGGCCCTGACAGCCACAAACCTCCAATAAAGGGATTGTGGAAAGAAAGTTGTGTCAGTGCGTCATCTGTGTTTGCACATGTCATCTTAGTTTGGGCTTGCCTAGAAGCAGACCCTGAGATAAGAATTTCAATGCAAGTAATTTGGGAGGTAATTCTAGGACATAACAGTTGGGGAATGAGAGGTAGGGACAGGAAAGCAGCCTGGGAAAAGTGCTTTATCAAGCAAGTTGACACCGGAGGCATGTGGAACTTACTCCCACTGGTAACCTCTGGGAGACACACATCTCCAAGTCATCCCACCCAAGGGGCAAGGGAGCTGGGGTGTTAACCCTTCATCACCTATCGCCATTGGCTGAGGGCTGCTCTTGAGGAGGTGTTAATTCTCTGGCACTTTGGGGCTGCTTGCTACATAGACAGAGTGGACTCCATCTACCAAAAAAGCCCTCCAGCAAAAATACAGGGAATTGGGAGTGGGGTCAGTATGCATTGAAGTCGTAAATGCTCAAAATACAGTGAAACAGGGGAGACGTGTGTGTATGCAGTGAGTGACCTGATGCAGTATGAATAAGGTAGGCATATCTAAGGTGTGTCCACCTACATGAACATGTCCAGCTCCAGGAGAAGGGTCTTTGGCCCTCAGAAAGACCCTTTCACCTCAGAATGGGTTATAGAATTTGCAAAGCCCAGTACAAATGAAAGTGTAGGGCCCCTTGTTCAAAAAGCAACAACTTCAAGACAGCTGTAGCAGAGAATTAAATCAAACATAGTGTGGGACGCTTCTGAGCATGGGGTCCTGGGTGACTGCATAGGCCACATGTCCATCAAGTTGATTTTACCCACCCGACCCCATGGATTCTGGTCACCCTTCTTTGTACAAACTGTTCCTTCTATCCAGCACACTCTTCCCACTGCCAACTCCTTCTCATGCTTCAGGTTGCAAATGACAGCTCAGAAACTGTCACTCTGTTCAGCCTCTCCTCCCGTCTGCCTATTTTCTTCCAAGTCCTCCTCACCAGCTAGAAATGTCCTTCATTTGTGGTCAGGTTCTGTTTCCCTGGCTAAACTGTTAGCTCCAAGAGGGCAAGAATCATGTTTATTTAGTTCCCCATGACTTCTCCAGCATTTAGCACATAGTAGGTACTCAGGAAACATTTGTTGAATAAAAGAAAGCTCCCATTATGAATCTTCTGAAACTGATATAGTAGACTCTCCATTAACCAGAACTCAAAGCAACCAGCAAAAAAAAAAAAAAAAAAATCTAAGAAATAATACTATATTTATCCAGCATGAGTGCCAGTTAACTGAGAGTCCATAATACTTAACATTTATCCAGCATCTACTAATTCCCATGGGTGCCAGTTAACTGAGAGTCTACTGTAATATCACTGTGTTGTACAAATATGGAAACCAAGGTTCAGAGAGTAGAAGTGACTTGCCTGAGATCACACAGTGAGAGGACCAGCTGGCACTGGAACCCAGGATTCTACTGACTCCTATTCTGACTCTCTTGTTCCTTAGAACGGAATTGTCCGTTTCTTTTTTTCAAGGAAATATTTATTAGGAAAATGTGCCAAAATGTACAGCTTAGTGAATTTTCAGAACTGAACAAACATATCCATGCAACCAACATCCAGCTCAAGAAATAGACATGTAAAATTTGTTATGTGAATTTCACCTCAATTTTAAGAACAAAAACCAAAATCATGATCATACGCCCCCATCCACTAGCCCCACCAAAAGAAGTTGACATCCTGACTTGCACATAGTTTTGCCTGCTTTGAAATTGTATATAAATAGAACCACACATCATATAGTCTTCATTGTGGGGTTTTATTTTGCTCCTCAGCATTGTTTGTGATTTATTCAAGTCCCATCATTCAGTAGTTCATTCATTCTGATTGCTGCATGGCATTCCACTGTGGCAGAGAACCACAATTTATACATTCTATGGTATAGGGACACTTGGTTGTTGCCAGTTTGGAGCTATTATGGATAGGACCCGTGGGAATGTCTATTGGAAGAACTGCTGGGTCAGAGGAGAGGTGGATGGTCCGTGTCCGTCGATCAGGCCAGTTTTCCTCCTTGGGTGAATTGGTCTGCACTATGACCAGCAGTGCATGAGAGCTCCAGAGGCTCTATGTCCTCACCAACACTTTGGTAACATGTGCCCATTTTGCAGAGAAGGCAACTGAGTCTCAGAGAGGGGCTTATGCTGCCTCCTGGTCAGTGAGAGATTCTGGGTCCTTCTCTGTCACCTGCTCTCCTCCTGCATCCTGCCCCCACTGTGCCCTGCCAGCCAGGCTGTGGGGTGGGGTGTGACAGACAGGGTCACGTGGAATAGGGCTCAGCAGGAAGAAGCCAGGCAGGGTGCAGACGGCTGCTGATTCTGAAGCTGGTCAGGAAATCAAGGTAAGGGAGGGAGTACTTGTGGCCCCCAACGGGGTTTCCTGGAGGCAGAGCTGAGAGTGGGGAGGGGGCCTAGGTGAGGGCAACATGTGGGCAGACACTGGGCAGAACTGTCATCCTCTCATCCCCCAGGAGGATCCACGCCATGGACCCACCACCATCATGCCAGGCCTCCCAAGCCCAGCCTGCAGCTCTGTCCCCGCTAACTTCCTACCGCTGGCACACAGGGAGCAGTGGGGAGAAGGGGGCTGGAGGATTCCCCTGGGGCCGCCTTACAGGTTGGGGGAGAGCACTCAGCCACCAGGAACCCATGGTCAGCAGCCAGTCGGACCGTCGCTCGCTGTTTCGTCGTGTCCTCTCTGCGCCTCCCAAGGAGTCACGAACAAGTCGCCTCCGAATATCCAAGACCCTCTGGGGAAGGCATAAGAGCCCACTGGTGGAGCCAGAGGTGGAGCCAGAGTTGAAATTAGAAACCTCAGGTACATGGTTCCCCAACCCGGAGCTTGAGCTGGGCTGGGAGACCGGATGCTTAGGTTTTGTCTGCCTCCTGAGCATCAGCCCTACAGACACAGGAAGTTGTGGGGAGTGCAAAAGCCCAACAGGAAGTGTCTGGGGCCCAGCTGCCCTCTTCCCTCTTTCCCCCTTACCCAGGTCCTAGGGGTATGGGGTATGGCCAGGGACCTGTGGGCAAGGGGGTCCAGCCTGAGGAAAGGACAGGGAGTAGACTAAAAATAATGCTGTCTAGATACCAAAAGGTTTTTGGCCTCAGTGGATCCCTTCTCATACCCAATGGCCCAGGCTCATCTTTTCTTGTCTGGATATCCATCTAAGCCACCTCCTGCTTTCTTGAACTTCAGCTTCCATGTATTAGTTTGTTTATTTCCTTGGGCCTCAGCTTCTCATTATTCCTACCTTGAAGGGTATGTAGTTTCACTCATTCATTCATTCATTCATGCATTCATTCAAGCAGAGGTCTTTTAAGCATTTAGAACATGCCAGCCCCTGATCTAGGCACTGAGGACACAGCAGTGAACAAAATAGATGTCACTGCCTGTCCTGTGAGGGTCACGGTGTAGTAAGCATGACAGACAGTAAACAAGAAAATGATAGATGGGTCTAAGTGTTGCATAGAAGGATCTAGAAGGGTATCATGAGGATTGGAGCTCATGAATAAAGTGCTAGCCCAGGGCTCATCATATTTTAAGTGGTCTGTTAACAAGTGGGCTTTATCATTTCTTCCCCTGGTGGTAAAACAATAGGACAGTCAGGTAATCTGGGAGGGTTGGTTCAGCCAATAATTCTTACCATTCATATTCCCATTTTGTGGAGGCATCTCTTCTACCCACTTTAGGTTATCAAGGACTGCCCACTCCATAGGAGCCAGAGAGAGCTCTCTAACAAGCAGACCTGATCCTCCCCTGCTCAAATACCTCCCATGGCTCCCCACTATCCCAGGATAAAACCCCCCTCTAACTGGCACCCAATGTCCTGCACCAATCTCTACCAGGACCTTCCCTTTATCCTCTGAGACTTCCGAGCCCTTTTGCCCTTCCCTTTATTTCCCTGGCACTTGCTATCTCCCAGACTTTGATCAAGCTGTTCCTGCCATCATTCCCTCCATCTCTGTCAAAAATCTAACTTGCTGTTCAAGTCCAAGCACAAACTTACTCACTCTGGAAGGCCTTCTTGGCCCACTGCACTACCAGCTCCCTCTATCCTGACCTTTTTCTGTTTCTTTCTCAAATTTTGAATACATTCCACCTTAGACTAGTTATTTGTGTAAGGAACCAAGGCTGCTGTCCTGTTGTTTAACCACTTGGTCCCACCCCCTGCCTCGGTTAACAGAACAGTGCTTGTGTCTGAATCCCAGCTCAACCACTCACAAACCATGTGCACCTGGGCAAATTACTAACCTCCCTGGGTTTCACTTTCCTCTCCGTAAAATGGTAGTTATAACAGCCCTTCAAATGGCTTTGGAGGATTAAATGAGAGGAGTGCGGATCAGTAAACACAATACAGTTCACATAGTAGGTGGGCTGTGTCCACTACCTATGATTGTTGGGGACAAGGCACAAAGAGCGGCCTTACTCAACAACTACCTGACATGGCTGATTGGGGAAAGAGGGCAGAAGAGGAGGCATTTCAGAGGGGACCCCGGTGAGCCTTGGTGAACAGAAAGGGTGGTCTAAGGGATAGGAAGGACTCTCAGGACCTCAGCACCTCCTCCTCTACTCAGAGCCTAAGCCAGAGCCGGAGCCCTCTACCCCACAGATCCCTGAGGCCCCAACACCCGATGTGCCCGTGTGGAACATTGGGGCCTTCACCCTGCTTGATGGGAAGCTGGTGATGTTTGGGAATGAGAAGGAGGTGAGAGGGGAGCCATGGGCCAGGTGGGGGGAAAGAGGGAAAGGGAGAGGGAATAATGGAAGGATGTCTGCCTCTCCCTTGGTCTGCCTGCCTGCCTCCCCTTTCTGACTTTCCACTCCTGTGGGAGAACAGGGTCCTCACCAGTCCCGGATGGAGAGTGCTAGTTCTGAGGGCAACATCCAGGTGGCCATGGTGAACCTCAGGGATCCAGGTAAGTAAGTGTGAGAGGTGGGAAGGGCTGGGACATTTGGGAGCCTGTCAAGGTGGGGCAGAATCCAAGATGATCCCATCCCCCAACCTTCCACCCCTGACCACCCATAGATCGGATCCCTGGAAAGACTGAGCCAGAGGCTGCTGGCCCCAACCAGGTCCACAACGTTCGGGTGAGGCATCCAGTGGGGGGTGGAGGGGAGAGCAAAGATTCCCAGATCCTCAGAGGTGAAAGGGGACCCTATACTGGGTGCTCCTGGGCAAGTCACTGAACCTCTTGGGCCTCAGTGTCTCTATCTGTCAAATGGAGCTAATGAGAGAAACTCCCTCTCTGGGCAGCTTATGAAAAATCAATAGAGAACAAAGGAAAGCATCTGATTGGTCCTTTAGAAATGGGAGCTATTGGTTGCATTTATTATTACTGTTAATACAGCGTAAGCTTGTGGTGCCCCAAGACCAGCAGATCTTCATGACACCCTGGGGGGAAAGGAGCCGAGGAAGGAGTATAGGGTTCTGCCCAGTTGACATACCCTTCCCCACAGGGGCTGCTCAAGCGGCTAAAAGAAAAGAAAAAAGCCAGGTCGGAGCTGGGAGCCAATGCCTCCCGGGATGGGTAAGAGTCTCTAAGGAGCTGGAAGGGCTGGGATTCAACATTGCCCCCTTGCCCTCCTCCTGCCTATCATTCTGACCCTCACCACATATCCTTCGTGTCCTGCCCCATGTTGGACCATGCTGGGGCCACTAAAAGACCCCAGCATAGAGCCAGTCCTCCATGGAAGGATGGGAGCAGAGTCTGACACAGTCTAAAACAGGAGCTAAGTCAATAACCTGGTTTGGGAGTACACGGAAGAGACACTTGAGCTGAGATCTGAAGGATGGATGGAAGTTAACTAAGCCAAGAAGGGCAGGGAAAGCTTTCTGGGCAGAGGGAACAGCATATGCAAAGGCCCAGAAGCCAGATGAAGACACAAGGCCAGTATGACTGGAGTTCAGTTAGGGATTAAATGAAGGGATATGAGGTCAAAAGGTGACAAAGGTTGTACTATGCAAGGTCATGCAGGCCACACGGGGAGTTTAATTGAGCCTAAAGCGATGGGTTCAAGTTCAAATTAGGTTCAAGTCCATCCTGGCCTCTCTCCCTCCTTCAGGCTGTATAGCGGGTGGTGAGAGGAGGGTGGAATAAAACTTGTTCCCACCCCCTCCCCAGACCTTCCAGTGCTCTGGGCTCTCGAGAATCGCTGGTCACACTCTCTGAGCTGGACCTGGGCTCCGAGCGAAATGTGCGGGTCTGGCCACTGCACCCCAGCCTCTTGGAGGAGCCCCACTGCTTCCAGGTAAATACAGGCAACTCTTCACGTCACCCTGACCTTTTGACTCCACCCTTAGTCTAAACCGCAGTCTAATGCCCCTTCCCAACAGGTAACATGGGCAGGTGGGAGTCGCTGCTTCTCCTGTCGCTCAGCCGCTGAGAGAGACCGCTGGATCGAGGACCTTCGTCGCCACTTCCAACCCAGCCAGGTCAGCACTGCGGAAAAGTCAGCGATAAGGAGGCACCGCCCAAAGCCTGGGCCACGCCTCTCTATCAACCCAAACCCCGCCCACGTCATAGCCCCGCTCCTTAGACACTCCTACCGACTCACCTCTACACAACCACTGCGAGACAGCCCTTTCTAGTACCAACCAACACTTTACACAACGAGCCAGTCCCTTCTATTCAGTTGGGGCCGTATCTGCACCCAAAGTCCCGCCTACCTGGTAGTCGTCAAGTCCCCACTCCGCGGCTACCTCTCCATATCCTGTATCCCGGATCTATCCAGGAAATCCCAGAACAGCTACGGGGCTTCCACCTGGAACCACTGTTGGCCCACTCTCTCTCCCCAGGGGCCCATCACGGGCACCGCATTTCACTTCTGGTGCTCACCATCGAGCACCCACGCCTTCTCCTACCACTCTGGTCCGCAGGACAACGTGGAGCGGGAAGAGACGTGGCTGAGCGTGTGGGTGCACGAGGCGAAGGGGCTGCCCCGGGCGGCGGCGGGGGCGCCGGGAGTGCGCGCGGAGCTGTGGCTGGACGGCTCGCTGCTGGCGCGCACTGCGCCACGGGCTGGCCCAGGCCCGCTCTTCTGGGCAGAGCGCTTCCACTTCGAGGCGCTGCCGCCCGCGCGTCGCGTGTCCTTGCGGCTGCGCGGAGCGGGGCCCGGGGCGCCGGCGCTGGGCCGCGTGACACTGGCGCTGGAGGAGGTGGGCGCCCCCCGCGCGCCCGCCGCAGGCCTAGAGCGCTGGTTCCCACTGCTCGGAGCGCCAGGCGGCGCGGCGCTGCGGGCGAGAATCCGGGCGCGGCGCCTGCGCGTGCTGCCGTCCGAGCGCTACAAGGAGCTGGCGGAGTTCCTCACTTTCCACTACGCGCGCCTCTGCGGGGCGCTGGAGCCCGTGCTGTCCGCACAGGCCAAGGAGGAGCTGGCGGCTGCCATGGTGCGCGTGCTACGGGCCACAGGCCGGGCGCAGGTGCGGCGCCGCGACGGGGCGGACCTGGATGACCAGAAACTGACGGATCGCGCGTTCGGGCCGGGGGTCGGGGGCAGGATCAAGTGGCACCTGCGAGGGGCAGGGCACCTGGAGGGGCGGGGCTTGAGCTTCAGCCACGAGGGGCGGTGCCTGAACTGAGCCTCAGCGCTGAACGGCTTAAGTTTCTGCTTTGAGGGGTGGAAATTCCCGCCTTTTAGGTGCCTGTGAGGGCCAAGCCTGAGCTGTTGCTGTGACGGGAGAGGCCTGTGCTCAGGTGGGAGGGATCCGCCTAGGGCAGGGAATCCCTCAATCTACGCCCCGCGCAATGTAACCTCCGCTATACCCAGGCACTGGTGACAGACCTGGGCACCGCAGAGCTGGCACGCAGTGGAGGCCGTGAAGCGCTGCTGTTCCGGGAAAACACATTGGCCACCAAGGCCATCGATGAGTACATGAAGCTCGTGGCACAGGACTACCTCCAAGAGACACTGGGTGAGGCACGGGTTATCAGAGACTGCTGGGAGGGCTAGGGGACCACAGGGGGAGATCTGGGAGTCCCTGGGTAACCTGCATTCTGGTACTGGGTGGTGCCTTCAGAATGCTGGGATCCTGGAAGGAACTGGGGACTCCCAGAGATGGTAGGTGCCTCCGGAGTAAGTTGGAAATATAGTTGGAGGCTGGGTGTGGTGGGCCCTGGTAGTCATGGTTCTGGCCCTGTCTTGTGCTGGACTGCAGGGCAGGTGGTGTCTGGTCTCTGTGCCTCCACCGAGGACTGTGAGGTGGATCCCAGCAAATGCCCAGCCTCAGAGCTGCCCCAGCACCAAGCCAGACTGCAAAACAGCTGCGAGGAGGTCTTCCAGAACATCATCCACTCCTATGAGTAAGAATCAGGGCTCCAATACTTGAGCCTGCCCCTGCCTCCTAACCACTGTGCTGGTTGCCAGATAAAATACAGGGATCCCAGTTAAATGTGATGCAGTATTTGGAACATACATACACTAAAAAATTACTCATTTTTTTATCTGAATTTTAAATTTAATTGCTATCCTGAGGTTTATTTGCTAAATCTGGCCACGCATTCCCAATGTCATGCCACTTAACCCCAAGTAACCTGGGACCCAATTTCTTGTCCTCTAATCACAGGTGACCCCATGCCACCTGACCCCAGTTAACATAGGACCTCAATCCTATAACCTCTGATTCCAGGTGATACCATAGCCTCAATCCTGTGACCCCTGGCCTTAAGTTACCCTGTATCCCAAATCCCATGCAACTAATCACAGGAAACCTGGGGTTCCATGTCAGTAACTTCTGACCTTAGGTTAACCTATATGTCTAATCCCATATCACCTGGGACAACAATACCATGATTTCTGAAACAAGTGACCCCATAATCGCAAGCCCATTCTATTTCATACCATGTATTCTGTGTGGCACCACAATCCCATGTCATTATATAGCTAGATCCCAAGCTCATGGCCACTGTCCCCAAGCAAATCTGTACCCCCCCAACTCTGAGATTACTGATTCCAGACATCACCCAATAACAATACCATAAACCCTGACCCCAACCATCATTATCCCTAACATCCCCAATCTTGAAACCCAGAACACAGGTGACTCCTGACCATCCATGAACTTTATGCCCATACCCTCCCACTCTGACCATTGCCTCTTTTTTCCCAGTTGGTTTCCAGCGGAGCTGGGTGCAGTATTCTCAGGCTGGCGGGAAGCATGCAAGGCACGCGGCTCCGATGCACTGGGTCCCCGGCTGGTGTGTGCCTCTCTATTCCTGCGGCTCCTGTGTCCTGCCATTCTGGCACCCAGCCTCTTTGGTCTGGCACCAGAGCACCCAGCACCTGGCCCAGCTCGCACCCTCACACTGATCGCCAAGGTCATCCAGAACCTCGCTAACCGTGCCCCGTAGGTGCTGGGATGCTGGGGGCCATGGTGGGGCCATGGGGGCAGCAGATACCTGACCTACCCAGTTGGACCCTGACCCAGGTTTGGTGAGAAGGAAGCCTACATGGATTTCATGAATAGCTTCCTGGAGGACCATGGGCCTGCTATGAAGCACTTCCTGGACCAAGTAGCCGTGGTGGATGTGGATGCAGCACCCAGTAGTTACCAGGGCAGCAGTGATCTGGCCCTCCAGTTGGCGGTCCTGCACGCCCAGCTTTGTACCATATTTGCTGAACTTGACCAGGTGTGGCCTGAGCCCTAAACCCAGGACATGGGGTGGGGAGGCAAGAAGGCAGGGAGCCTCTGGCCCTGGAGAGCTTGCTCAACATCCTCCCTGCATGCCTCACCAGGAAACCCGCGATAGCCTGGAACCATTGCCCACCATCCTACAAGCCATTGAGGAGGGCCGGCCTGTACCTGTGTCTGTGCCAATGCGTCTCCCACCACCTCCAGCTCAGGTCCACTCCAGGTAACCTGCCTGCCTCCAGTCTGGTCCAGTTTTGATGAATGGGAGCAGGGGGATAGGCAAGCACAGAGTCAGACTGGGATAAGAGGTGAAGGCAAGATTATGTCAGGAGTCATGGAGGTCAGAGGCTAGAGACAGGGTCATCCAAGGGGTCAGGGAGAGGCTCACAATGTGGTCAGAAGGCATGCACAAGATCAGATTGAAACCCAAGATGAAAATTGGTCATTGCAGAGAGAGGAAGAGGTCAGAGAGAGGTCACATCTGGGATCAGAGAAAGAGAGAGTGGTCAGTGATGAAGGTCAGGTCTCAGTTGGAGGTTGTGGATGGGGTCAAATCCGGGGTCATATTATGTTCAAGTATTAAGTACATCATTAAGGGTCAGAGACAGGTTCATATTGTAAACAGAGGTTAGGATCAGATGGGGTCAAGGGTATAAGCAGAGTCATCTTTGGAGTCAGAGGACAGGGACCATAGTCTTTCAGGGGCAGAGACAGAGTCAGTTTAAAGTCAGAAGTTAGGGATAAGAGGGGGTCAGATTAGGAAGGAAGTGGGACCCTTGTGAGCAGAGGTCAAGCCCAAGGTAAGGTTGGAATCAGAGAATATAGATAGAGTCAGGTCAAGGACCACACTGTGTCAGAGTTCAGAGACAAGGCTAGAGAGGATCCCAAGTTAGATTAGGGTCATATCAAGGGTCATAGAGAGGACAGTATTGTCAGAAGTCCAGGATAGGGTCAGAGATTAAAATGTAATCCCATCAATGACATATAGAAGTAAAGAGATTATGTGGGGTCATTTCAGGTCAGAAGTAGGAATAGGGTTGGCTCAGGGGCCAGTCAAGGGTCTGAACTTCTTTGTCCCACCCCCAGCTTTTCCACAGGGGAGAAGCCTGGCTTTCTGCCCCCTCGGGATCTCCCCAAGCACACCCCTCTCATCTCCAAGAGCCAGTCCCTGCGTAGCGTCCACGGCACAGGCAGTTGGGCCCGGCAGCGGCCAGGGGAGGAGCGGCCCCTACGGCTGCCCCGGCCGGTGCAGCGCACTCAGAGCGTACCTGCTGGCCATCCTGCTCGCCACCACCCATCTTCAGGAACTCGCCCACGACCCAAAGGTTCCTTACGCACCGGCCCCATTCCTCGCGACCGGCCTTGGACTGGGGCCTCAGCCTCGCTGCCTCGGAAGCCGTCAGTGCCCTGGCAGCGCCAGCTGGACCAGCCACGGGACAGAGACCAGGCTCTGGGTACATACAGACCAGTAGGGAAGGTAAGGTCCAGCCCAGGTCTGCACAACCGAGGAGAGAGATGAGACTGGAGGCCAGGCAGGTCTGAGTTCAAATATGAGCTCCCTGCACTATGTGCCCCCAAGCCTAGCTCAACACTTTCTGAGCCTCAGTTTCCTCCTCTGTACAAAAGAGCGATATTCCTCAAGAGGCAGGGCTGTAAGGAGGCAGAGAGCAATAGGGAGGTCAGGGTTTTGGGGAGAAGAAGGCGTGGGTCAGCGGGTCAGGTTACAGTTGCTCCCTCCCCTACAGCTGGCAGAGCTGCAGTGCGAGGTGGCTGCTTTGCGCAAGGAACAAAAGGTTCTGTCTGGCCTCGTGGAGTCACTGGGCATTCACATCCGGGCCTTGATGGAGCAGCAGCAGCAGCTTCGTAGCCACCTGGAGGACCTGGACTCCAGGCTCCTAGGAGGGTGAGTCTGCCCTCTTCATTAGCTCCGCCCCTTGATGGACCCACCATACATAATCAGATCGACCGAGGCCCCACTTTCATTCTGATCCTGCCTCTCAATCAGTCCCACTCAATCCTGCCTGGAGGGCCACAACATCTAGGCCAGCCCCGCTCCAATTCACCTGTCTAGGATCTGCCTTTTGGACAGCTTTTTCTGCCCCTAGGTGAGCCCATCCGAGGTCCCTGGCAGGTCCTCTAGTTATGCTTCATCCCTCAATCAGCCCCTTCCAAACAGAGTAGCCAGGCCCTCTCAATCCTGGCATCCTCCATCCCAGTCAAGACCTTTCCCAGGATGGACCAAGCCCCACCTCCAAGAGTTGGTTGGTCCTCTCTTATCCCAGGCATTCCAGGCTGTAATTCGGTCCCTTCTTCAAGTTTTCTTAGGCCCCTGTCTCCAGTCTGGACAGACCCCGCCTCCACTCCAAGCCTAGTTCCCTGAATCCCTGGCTCTCCAATCAGGGGCTGGAGAGGAGTTCCCCAGCCTTTGAGCTTCCCCTTCACCTCTGATCCCCACAGGACATCACATTTGGATCCAGAGCATGACCCTCCAAGCAGTGAGATCCACAGGTTGAAAAGTCTGGTGAGTACCCCTGCCCAAACCCTGGGACAGATCTGGGTGGTGAGGGAACAAGAGTTGGGGAGCAACCCTCCCCTGAGTCCGAGACCACTGCCACTATTTCCCCAGGAGCGCCGCCTGGCTGACATGGAGAGTTCTCAAGCCCAGCTGAGGGATACCATACAGAGCCTGCAGCTCCTTCCATTGATGCCCATGTCCCTGAGCCAGCCCCTGCCCCTCAAAGCACCCTCTGTCAACGGAGACACCACCTGAGCTGCCTGCTCTACCCCACATGGTCTGGGAGCAAAGCAATAGCAGTTTTAGGGGTCCATGCAACCCCATGCCCAGCCCTATATGGCCTATAGTGGGGAGTGAAACTATAGGTGCACTATGAGGTTGTCCAGTAAAATCTTGATTTCAGTAAAATCGATTGTTTCTTTGCCCCTAAGTGTTGCCAGTCAGAAAGCACCCTCCATTCAGGTCACCCAAGTTCTTCCCTAATTGGAGGGCTCGTGCAGGGGATAATGTACAGAGATTCTTACCAGCTGTGTGAGCTCAGGCTTTCACTCTCTCAGAACTTCAATGTTCAGTTCTGTAAACTGAATCTAAAGTTCCCTACACAGTAGAAAACCCTTAGTTTAAAGTACATGGACAATTAATTTTGCAAACTCATCCTAGAAAAAGTGCTACATACCTCAATGCTGAATGAGTTGGCAAGGTTATGACACCTTGCTGAGTTGTTTGTACAGTGCGGCCAACGTAAGCATATGGTGGCAAGTTAGCAAACTTAATTGTCATATTTTGGGTCTGATGACAGCTCTGCTGCCCATTCTAGAAAAAGAGTTCCAAAATGCTTTAAAGGGTGGACTAGGTATAGCTTCCTAAGCTACGGTACTTTGAAGGTGACCATAGTGATATTCAGCAATGAGGTATGGAGCACTTTTTCTAGGATGAGTTCATGAAATTAATTGTCCAACCTCGTATTCACAAAAAGGTATTTGTTCATCATTGTTAGAGCCAGCACTTGCTTCTCAACGAAGCCCAGATCTCATTTCCACCAATCCTCAGGCCCCAGATTGCAGCATCTTCCAGGGTCCCTAAATTTATACCAGCTCCCTCATGGCAGGAAGGGCATGGGTCTGGGAAGTGGAATGAAGGGGCAAGTAGGTATAGAGATAGTTGAGCTCTGTGAATGTTGGTTGGGTAAATGAGTGTGCATTTTCATCATGGGTGGGTGGATGGAACAATAGGTAGATAAATAGGTTAACATTTGCTGGACGTTTACACTAATAGGTAAGTGGTTAAAAGTAGGTGGTTAGCTGGGATAGGGGTGTCTACTTAGAAAAGGCCTGGATCATAGTAGGACATAAATATTTGAATTGAGTATGTGGTTATACAAGTATATATCGTATGAACATTTGTCGAGGTGACCTGAGACTCTTGAGCTGAGGAAACAGTAATGAACTACACAGACAGGACTCCTGTCCTCATGGAACTTACACTCTAATGGAAGAGACAAAAAAGTAAACATGGATGGATGGATGGATAGATGGATGGATAAGTGGTTAGTTGATTGGATGGGTTAGATGAGTGGTTGATCGATTGAGTGTGTGGATGAATGGGTAGGGTGGTTGGACATATGGATGGGTGGTAGTTGGGAGAAGACAGCAGGCTATTACGTGTGCATGATGGGGTAGTCCTTGAGGTTGTGATCCTGGGGTTTAGATGGAGAACGCAGGCTTAGCACTGGGAACCTAGGGCAGGCTCTAGGAGCATAAAGGTGCTGAAGTCCAGTGGGGATAAGGAGAAAGGAAGGAGTGAGCTTGTGGTTGAAAGGTAGCTAATTGGGGACTGAAGAATAAGGACTGGCTAGGTGGAGTCCTATAGGTGACCCATAGGAGAACTTCTCCGCCCGCTCCCTCCCCACTCTTCTGGTACTATTAGGGAGCATAGCATTGGAAGAACCAGTGGGGTAATGAGAAGCCATGGGGGTAGCAGGACGAGAAGTGTTGTCATGGTAATAGAGCCTCTTCCTGGACTCTCAAGTTGCGCGGGCTCTTTAAGGGTGACCCCGCCTGGCCACTCCCAACATGGCGCGCGCCTTCTGGCCGCCCCCATCGCGGGGCAGCGCGGGGGGAACGGGGCAGGGTTGGGGGGCGCCCCGGACCTCCTCATCATGGCGGCACGGCAGGGCTGTCGCGCTGAGGTCACGGCGGCGCGACGGGGGGGCGGGGCGGCGGGGGGAGCGATTTAAAGGGACAATGTCCCCCGAGCAGTGGAGGCGGCGGCGGCTGCGGAGGCCGCGGCACCGGCACCGGTAGCGGCAGCAGTGGTAGCAGCAGCGACGGTCACACCGAGGAAGGGAGCTCCGAGCCCCGGCGCCCAGCCGGCGGCGCCGCCTCCTCGGTGAGGCCCGGCCTGGCCTGGGGAGCCCGCGGGCGGGGCGGAGCCGGCTCGGGGAGGGGGAGGCCGGGCCGGGCCGAACCAGGCGGGACCCCCCAGGGCGGGGGGCGGGGGCGGGGCCTGTAGGGGCGGGGCCTGGCCGGGGGCGGGGCCGCTCAGGTTGGGGGGAGGAGTGGGGGTCTTGGGGCAGGTGTCCCCCAATCTTGGCGCGTCCCACGGGGTCTCCCGCCCCGAGATGCACGGGCGAAGGGCGCAAATCCCGGACCCTGGCCCCCCGAGTTGTGCGCTGGCGCGGCGCCACTCCCACCCCTGCACCTCCCGGGGGCGTCCAGACAGGAGCCCCCTTCCCCACGCTGCCAAAGTGCTCTGAAGTTGCGGTCCCGCCGGTTCCCCGCGGGCAGTGCCCACCCGGTGGGCACCCGCAGGTGCTTCCTTTGGGCCTGGGCAGGGACCCCTGCTACGACTGCCAGCCCACCGACGGGCCCCTTGGGAGCCCCCAGGCCCCTGAGGGCAGCGCCTACAGCCAGGCCTGGAGCCCCGAGACCCGGCCCCGCCCCGGTTGCCTGGGCCCGGCCTCCCCACCATCTCCCTGGGGAGGGCGCCTCATTCCTGCCCTTCACTTTGCCGTTACCTTGAAGGTATTTATAGGTGGAGAGGACAGCCCTCACCCCCACGGCCTCCCCAGGGTCCTCGTTTCTGGACCAAGAGCCTTATCCGTCCCTTTTGCCTGCAAACTATTGAGATCTTGGGAGGGTGGGTGGAAGAACCCAGGCTGGGTGTGCATGAGGGATAATGTTGAGGGGAAGTGAAGAGGTTAATGCTGGGGTCACTTGAGGCTGTGTGTGAGGGTGAAGGAGTTAATACTGAAGAACCCTAAGGTCGTGGGAGAGAGGGCTGGAATGTAGTAAAAGTGCAGGGGTAATGATGGGGGAACTTGAGAGGGTATAGGATCAGAGTGTAGAAGTGGCCAGCATGCATGTCAAGGCATGGGCATAGGGTATACTTGTATGTGTGCATGGAAGTGAGGGCTCAATTGGGGAAAGTGCAGAAGGGAGGCATCTGGGAGAAGTGATAGGATTAATGCTGGAAGAAAACAAAGTGGCTGAGTGTGCACGTGTAAAAATGGGTAAACTGAGGTAATACAGAATCTGTGTAAAGAGAGCCATTGTCAGTAGGAAGACTGAGGCATATTGAAGATAGGAGCCATTTGGGGTACACTGTGTGTGGATAGGGCCTCAGCACACTTAGCTCCCATGGGCTGGAAAGTAAATTGAAGCACTTGACTGCAAGAGTGAGGACTGGGGCTTCAAGGAAAGAGAAACTGAGGCAGAGTCCCTTTCCTACCTCCCCTAAGCACCTGTTTCTCTGGCCCCAGACGTTTAATGCCTCGCTGAGCCAGCCCAGTAGCTGAGTGGAGCCAAGCAGAGAGTATCCATGGATGAGCCCCTAGCAGGCAGCTTGGTCGCCCCAGACCATCCTCGAGGCCCGGAGAGACTGCCTGGCCCAGCACCAAGGGAGGACATCAAAGGTGGGGCCGAAGCTGCTGAGGGGGATGGTGGCATCTTCCGGGCCACCCATTACCTGCCTGTCACCAAGGAGGACCCCCGAGACATTCTGGATGGCAGAGGTGGCATTTCCGGTAAGATAGTGGGCCCTGTGGTTCTGGGGAAACATCCAGCCCAAGACTCAGAGAAGGCCAGGTCAGCCAGCCCATTAGGAGCAGAGTTGGGATTTGGATTTTGCTTGGTTCCAGACCCTTCTTTTTGCTCTCTACTTAGTTTTCCATTTTATAGTTGAGAAAACAGAGGTTCTATAAGCCAGTGATCTGACTGAAGCCCCCCAGTGGGTGGCAAGGAGCTGGTACTTGAACTCAGGTCTGCCTGGCTCCCTTCTCTAAGTACATTAATTGAGTCCATGTGCCCAGCTTAGCACCCCAAGCTCCCTGCCCCAAGCCCACTCATTCCCAAGGTGTTCCCTGCCTCAGCAGTCTATCCTGGCTCTCTTACTGCACTGTCTTGGTAAGTCCTGGCTCTGAGCCATGAGCTGTCCCTGCTAGTACCTGAGGAGAGACTGGGTAATCAGGGATGCCAGCCACCCCTTTGTGCCTCAATTTATTCAGCAAAAGGGGATCTCACACTGTCCTTACCTCAAGATTTGTTATTCATTAAATACTCAGCACCTATTATGTGCCAGTCTCTGTTCTAGGTGCTGGGGATATAGCCATAAACAAAAGAGGCACAAGCCCCTGCCCTCAGGGGCCTGACAGTCTGTCTATTAGATGAAACAGACAACAAGCAACCAAATAAATAGGGGCAGGTAGTAACAGATGCTATAAAGGAATTCAACAGAGTGCCAGGACCATGCCTGTGGCACTTGGGAAAGCCTCTATGAGTATGTGGAATTTGAGTGGAGCATGGAGTGAATGGTGGGAAGAGCAAGCTGGATGAAGGGAATGGCAGGTGCAAAGGTCCTGTGGTGAGGAGAAGCCTGGCATGTTCAAGGACCAAGCAGGAGCCTGGATGGCTGAAGAGTGGTGGGAACAGTGCAGATGATGCACCAGACACATCTCCCTTCATCTCCTTGGCCTGTCCTGAAGGTTTTGGTTTCCAGGAAGCTGTACCACCCTGTTGGGGATTTCCTACATACCATGCTCTTTGTGTGATCATCTCATGGCAATCTCAATAGAACCTGTGGGGTAGCCTTGATTATTATTATCTCGTGTTAGAAATGGGGAAACTGAGACCCTGTGGGGTTAAGTTGTTCAAGGTCACACAGATAGTAACTTGGTTTGATAGCCCTCATCCTTAACTACCATGCTCGGTCAAGGCATCCGTGACCTGCCCTCCCTCACCCTTAGAAACACTCATGATGCCCATATATTTAGAGTACCTTCTTGGGACTGGGCACTGGGCACAGCCAGTGACCAAGCACACACACTATCCCACCCTGTCATATGAGATCAGGAGACAAACTAGCCACCAGGTGGTTTGACACAGTTGCTGGGGCTGCAATGGAGGAAGCCCAGCTTGGCGCAGCCTGAAGGTCGCCAAGGAGTCGTGAATGAGGAACACTACTAAGTCAGGCAGTGGGCTCCACGTATGCAATGGCGTGGAGGTGACTTATGGTACCTGAAGGTATCATGAATGGGGTTGGCAGGGTGAGACCTGCATAGTGTCAGCGCTCAGGAACCTCAGCAATCCCCTTCTCCAAACCCTTAATAACTGAGGCCAAAAAAGAGGGAGGACTCTGTCCCAGGTCGCACAGCTGGTTAGAGCAATCCTGGGACCTTGACTTTGTGGGATCCCCAGAGAACAGGCTCTGGGGTCCCAGGGTCCTCTCTGGGTCTGGTTTTGAGGACTTGGGTACTTCTCTACCTGGCAAAAGCCCTGAGTAGGTAGGTTGGTGAGTCCTTAGTCCCTCCAGTGAATCAACCAGGATCTAATGCATGTGCCTGGGAAGGAGGGGAGTGAGGCTGCCGAGGGGGGCCCTAAATGGTATCCCTGAGGAAATGGGGGCAGAGATGGCTTAATGTAGGGCATGAGCCTGAACGTTGGAGGAGGACCTGGGCTTCGGACATGGCATTCCCCAACCATCCCCTGCTGCCCTCTCGGCCTACTCCATCCCGCTTCCCTGGCACAGGCACCTGCCCTAGGAGTCTTGTGATGTCTATAAATAGGAATAGTTTCTGGGGCTGCTGTTCCACCCCCAAGCCTGGGCCCTTTCTCAGCCCCACCCAGTCCTTGGAGTTCCCCCAAGGGTACCCCTGGAATGGCTACCTCCAAACTTCTCCACTGGGACATGGATGTGTTCACTGCCTCCTCTGTCCTCCAGTATCGCTGTTGGCCTGGAGCCCCTACAGCCTTCCTACAGCCCCCCACCCAATGTTTGGCCTCTCTGGTTGGCTTTCCAGGTATAACCAAGGCTTAGAGGACTAAGATGGTCCACACAGATTGATGAAGAGTCTGATACATGCCTGGCATTGGAACCAGGGGCCTAGGAAATGAACAACACATCATTTCTGCCCTCACAGGGCCTCAGACTTGCAGGGGGAAATCAGAGTATGGAGTGAGTGGGGGTCTGAGGCTCTGGGGCTAGCCTCCAGCTTCCAACCTGGGATATCTCTGAGCCATCCCTGGCCCCCTGGATACTCCCATCTCCTTTCTATCTCCCAGCCCCACCACTGCCTCTGGATGGAGCATTTACTGTGATCTCCTTGGCATCAGTCGCCTGCCCTCTGAGACTAGACCGGTGACTATTCCCACTGTACAGAGGAGGAAACTGAGGCTTAGAACAGGAAAGGCATGCCCTTCCAGTCACTACTGGGCCTTAAACTAGGATCTATCTGACTCCATAGTCTAGATTATTGGCCACTCTGCCATGCTGCCCAGCTTGGAGTTCAAGCTGCTCACAGACATTCTTCTTGTATTTCCTCTCTCATTTTCAAACTTCTTGGGGTCCTGAGAAGGTGGGAGTCCATTAAGGCCTCTTGACAAAGCCAATGCCAAGGGTTGCATCCTGGGTGCCTCATCTGACCCATAGGGACTTCTGGATCCCTACGGGCTGGGTGAGCCTTCTGGCCCCAGGTGTCTTGGATAGAAGCTCTGCTTGGCCTGCTTCCTTCAAAGTCACTGCCACTAAAAATAGGAGCCTCACTGGAGCTGCTCAAAGAGGCCAACACAGCCCCCAGGCTCGTGGAATTCTTAGACAATGGCAATCGCAGAATCATTGAATCTGGTATGCCCGGAAACTCAGATGCAGGATGCTGAACCCTGAGACTCATGGCTGTCCTAGGGCCCATTGCTGGTGAATTGCTTGCCCCTTCCTGAGAAGCTCACACCTCTAACACTCATAGTCTCGCTCCCTTGGCTGATCCAGGCCTGACTTTCCGAACTCTCACACCCTCTCGAACACCCTACCGATCCCATATTCCTACCCTAACACTGACCCATGCATCCAAGCAAACTCCTGGCCTGGTCCTGCTCCCCATCCATCTAATCCAGTGGCAGATGACTCTGCCCCCAGGGGATGCTTTGGCCATGTCTGGAGACATTTTTGGTTGTTCTGACTGTAGGGGCAGGATCAGGGGGCTACTAGCATCTAGCGGGTGAAGATCAGGGATGCTTTTCAACATTCTACAATGCACAGGGATGCTCCCTCCAAAGGGCCCCAAGTATGAATAGCACCAAGGACGGTAAACTGCTCTGGATAATGATTTCCTATAATCCCACCAGCATTCTCAATTTCCAGAGGCCATGGGACACAGACCTCAGGCTCAGCAGAAAGACCCTCAGGCAGTGATTACAACTTTCTGACCCCTCCACCCATCCCTGCTCTCCAGTACTTTTACTTCTTTGGCTGCTGACAGTAAACTCTCATTGTCCTGGGCACATTTGATGGTTGGGATTGGAAGAAGAATGAACCCTAATGCTAGTCCTCTTTCTGGCCCTTCTTCAAATTGAAGCTAATCCAGCAATTACATCTGTTGGCCTCTGGACAGGGTGCAAGTTCCCCCAGTGTGTTAACCTTGGCGCAGGCCTTTGGCGGGAGCCCCATTTGGCATGCTCACCCACGTTAGGCGGGGCAACGGCAGAGGAGGCACAGGCCCGGATCCCTGTGGTCGCTCCAGGCGTTGGCTCCACAGGCGATAATGGAGAGTTGGCTCTATCTGTGTGAGGGGTCCCAGGAGGGGATTTGATTCAAGGATGTGGGCCTACAAGGGGGATCTGGAAGGCAGGGACGGACTTCTGCAGCTCAGGCTAGAGGGTTCCTCATTCATCTGGCCAGTAGTGGTTGAGCACCTGTTGTGTGCCAGGTGCTGGATACTGCAGTGAATGAGGCCGAAAAGGTCCCTGCCCTCAGGGAGTGCTTACATGCTAGCAGAAGACACAGGCAAGCAATCATCAGGGGAAGGAATCAGGAAGTTTCACAGAATGCTAAGAAAGAAAGGAAATAGGTGACGAGAGAGAAAATCCTAAGTGTTCATGTTAGCAGGTGGTGAGAGAAGGGCTCTCTGGGGCACAGAGGGGTAGCCAGTACAAAGGCCTTGAGGCCAGAAAGAGGTGGGCTTGAGGTTTCAGGAGCAGTCAGGGCTGAGTGAGTGAGGGGCAAGGAGAGGGTAGTGAGGCTATAGAGAACTGCTAAGGTCTGACCTTGCAGGCCCTTGTAGGTGGTGGTTGGGAATCTGGCTTTTATTGTATGTATGAGAAGCCAGGGGAGTTTTTACCAGGGTATGATGTTTAAAAAAATCACCCTGGCTCCCCAGTAGGAACGAAGAGAAGAGGGTTGAAGGCAGCAAGCCCATGTGGTCCCTGAGGAATGTTAAGGGGACTCCTCTAAGGAAACCCCTTTCAAGGCTCAGGAATATAGAGGCCAAAGGCCTCTTAGGGGTGAGGGGTAGGGAGCCGGCAGGGCCCTCCCAAGGTGCCCGGCAGGGCTTCTGGAGCTGGGGTTCAAAGGGCCCCAGCCAGGGGGACCCCAGCCCCTCAGGGTCTCCCCTCTCTGTTGCAGACGGGCAACCCCATCCCGGCCTCAGCGAAGCCCTCCCCCGTGCCACCTCCGCCACCCATCGGATCAGCAGCTGGTGAGTGCCATGCTGGCCCTGACCTCAGGGAGGGCAGGGGGGCAAGCAGGATGTGCTCAGGTCTGAGAGAAGCCCCTGGTAGTGAGAAGGGGATAGGAGGGAATCAGAAGGGCAGGCAGGAGCAGGTGGCTCCCAGCAGCCAAACCCCTGGGTGTGTGCAAGGGGTTGGGGGAGGACTGGGATGAACACAGACAGTCAACTCTCATTATCCCTGCCAGGAGCAGAGCCAGAGGGGCAAGAACCTGGAGGTGGGACCCTTGGAGTCCTATCTCTGCCAGTTGACCCTTAGAACAATGCCAGGCCTCTCTGAGCCTCAGTTTCCTCATCTGTGAAGTCCCTAAGATGCATCTCATGTACTTGCCTTGAGGGACAAGGGACATTGGGTAGAAGCAGGAATTGACAGTAATGCTGACTGTAGCGACCCTTTATTAAAAGGCTTGGCAGGTGCCAATATGTAATAATAGTCATATCAGGATTAATACTAGCTCTCTGTTATTGAGGGCTTACAGTGTGCTGAGCTCTCGGCCCCACTGAATTTTTGCCACAGCCGTAAAAGGATGTTCCTGTTAGTATCACATGTCACCGATGAGGCCTAGAGAGGTGACCCTGTGATTTGTGCTCACCCTCTCAGTGTGATCAACAGCCCCTCGTGAAAGCAGGATCTTGAAAATGAAGTTTAATGGATCAGGAACAGTCATAGTAAGAACCCACATTAATCTTGGACTGACTGGGAGCCAGGCCAAGTGAAGCATTTCCCTAGCACTGAGTTGTGTCGTCTTCACCCTACACTTCATATGGTCAAGGTCCTCTGTTGAAGGGCTGTGATTGGGATCATTTAAATAGCACCTGCCATGTGTTAATTTTTTTTTTTTTATTACAGATGTGAGAGAGCTCCTTAGATGTTGCATAACGGTGTGGAAGCTTCTGGTTCTTGGGACTTGTCCCATTTTTAGGAATAGAAAACTGAGGCTCAGTGAGGTAGTCTCGCCTCCCCTCTCCCCTAAAGGAGGGGTGTCACTGGGTCCAGAGGCTGAGTGGGGACTTTGCACCTCTCCTAACTGCTTTTCCAAGAGGGGAAATACAGTGGGGTGGGGACCTATGTCCCCTGTAGCTGATCATGCCATAGAGTTTCAGCAAATTTGCTGGAGAGGTGAAACTAAACAAACTAAATCACCCCAGTTTGGGGAGGACTAAGACAGAAGCAGCCTGGAGCATGAGTTAGAGCCTTAGGCCCTCTCAGGGGTCAGATGAGAGTTGACTGTGCCACCAGACTTTGGGGCACACCTTATGACCCCAGTGTGGTCTACATACACTCCCCCACAATGCAACAAGGCTGGGCTATGTGCACAGATGCATCCTGGGAGCTGCATCTGGATTTTGGCCCAATGGCTCTAGAAGGGTCCACATGTACTCCTACCACCTCCCTGCTGTCACCCATATACTCCTGGCCACTCTGAGGTCAGCCTTGGGCTGAGTCTCTGGGGCCTGTCTCAGACTGCATAGGAGGACCCCCATCCCCTGCCTGAGGAAGGGAAACTGAGATTCATGGCTAACCTGTCCCCATTGGCACTTCCTTGCAGCTGCTGGGATGGAGGCAGGCTGGACTTCCGGCCGGGGTCCCCACCACCCCATCTCCTGGGCCACTTCCCTGGCCTCCCTGATGGCCAGGGGCCCTGGGAGTACCCCCTGGTCCAGGAAGCCGGGGAGGTCATCCCATCTGAGCGGAGGTTCGAGGACTCTGTCATTATGAGAACCATGAAGCCCCATGCTGAGCTTGAGGGCTCTAGAAGGTTTTTGCACCACCAGGGTGAAGTAAAGCTGTTGGAAAAGTCCCCCCGGGGCCACCCCAGGTTGGGCTGGCTCCAAGACGAGGATGAGCAGGCCCCACTCCGGAACTCAGGGCTACCCCTGGACCTGCCACCCCCACCACCGCCCCTCACCACCTTCAGGACGGTCCTGGTGCCCGTAGAAGACACCATGAAGACCTTGGATGTGGCAGTGGTAGGTCGCAGAGAGCACTTAACGGACCTGGAGGGGCTGGCCCAGCCATCTGCTGAGTGGAGCCTGCCCAGGTCAGCCTCGGAGGTGGCCACGCAGACCTGGACGGTGAATTCGGAGGCATCTGTGGAGCGGCTACAGCCGATGCTGCCCCCTGTCCGGACAGAGCCCTACCTGTGCGAGCTGCTAGATGAGGTGGCCGAGGGGATAGCCATCCCAGATGAGGATGAGGATGAGGACCCAGCTGTGTTTCCATGTGTCGAGTGCAGCATCTACTTCAAGCAGAAGGAGCACCTTTTGGAGCACATGAGCCAGCACCGCCGAGCCCCAGGCCAGGACCCCCCAGCTGACTTGAATCCCCTGGCCTGCAGTGAGTGTGGTTGGGCCTTCACTGACCCCAGTGCCCTGGAGCAGCACCGGCAGCTGCACCAGGCCTCCCGGGAGAAGATCCTTGAGGAAATCCAGAAGCTGAAGCGGGTCCCAAGTGATGAGGGCCGGGAGGCGCGGCTGCAGTGCCCCAAGTGCATCTTTGGCACCAGTTCCTCCAAGGCTTTTGTGCAACATGCCAAGCTGCACGTGCGTGAGCCGTCAGGCCAGGCTGCCAAGGAGCCCTTTGTGGGTGGTAGCCCAGGCCCTGACACCACCACCCTCAGCTATCAGCCGTATGGAGCCTCCTCAGGCCTCAGTGCCTGCATTTTCTGTGGCTTCCCAGCACCCAGTGAGAGCCTGCTCAGGGAGCACGTGAGGCTTGTGCATGCCCATCCCCACTGGGAGGAGGATGGCGAGGCTTTTGAGGAGGACTCTGCCAGCCAGCCTGGCACCAGCCAGGATGCATACGCCCGCTTCCCTGAAGCTGCTGAGGACTACTTTGGCAACACTGAGCCACTCTTGGCCCCAACATGGCAGGATAATCCTGCTGAATATGACCCCAGCCTGGCCTTTGGACCAGGGTGCCAGCAGCAGGGTACAAGGGATTTCCCACTGTCAAAGTCACTCCCGCACAGCTTGGTCCAGAGGTCTCGGGGAAGGCCAGCCTTTCCCTCACCACTAGCATCCACCCCCTATTCCTTACAGCCCAGCAGAAGCAAAAATGCTGTCCACCTGCATGGGTTCCCAGCCCAACTGGGAGACCATAGGCATCCCTGGAGTGAAGAGGAGGAGGAGGAGGACATACAGCTGGTCTCAGAAATGGACTTTTCTCCTGAAAATGGGGTCTTTCCACTCCCAGCTGTCCCCAGCCTCATCCCAGAGCCAGCCCTGGAGCTGAAGCGGACTTTCCAGGAAGCCCTGCGGGCAGCCAAGGCCTCGCCAGCACAGCAACAGCAGCTCCGTGGAATGGTGCCAGTTGTGCTGGTGGCCAAGCTGGGATCCCAGGTCCTGACTGTGGCAGGCAGGGTGCCCCCAAGGCTGCAGCCAGAGGAGCTGGGGCTGGGGGGCACCCACCCGCTGGACTTCCTGCTCCTGGATACACCACTGGGCGACCCCTTGGGGCTGGACGCGCTCCTGGATGTGGACCCAGTAGTGGCCCTGAAGCATGAGGAGCGGAAATGTCCCTACTGCCCTGATCGCTTCCACAATGGCATTGGCCTGGCCAACCATGTGCGGGGCCACCTGAACCGCGTGGGCGTCAGCTACAATGTGCGGCACTTCATCTCCGCTGAGGAGGTGAAGGCCATCGAACGCAGGTTCTCCTTCCAGAAGAAGAAGAAAAAAGGTAGGGGGGCTTCGCTCCAGCACCCACCTCTCTCCGAGGCCCTTGAGACACAAGGCTGGGCAGCTGAGTCTGAACCAACCAACCCTCACTCTAAATACTCCCATAGTGCCAAGCGGGGTGAAGTCGGGGCCTCCCCTCTGGGAAGACCTGGGAGCAGCGACAAAGGCCATCGCATCAGTGGAGGTGTGGGAACACTCCCATGCCCTGGCCCTTCCAGCATCTGGAGGAAGGAATATAGGCAAAGGAATCAGCCCCAGGCAGGGGATTTCTTTGGTTCCTTCATTCAACAAATATTTATTGAGCAAGGTCCCCTCTGTTCTGGGCATTGGGGCCACAGCAGTGAATGAAACAACAGTCCTTGGTCTCCTGGAGTTCACGGCCCAATCACAGCAGTGGTGGGAACCTGGCCGGCTTCAGAACCCCTGGGGCTGCCTGTGAGGTATGCAGAGTCCCAGGCACCAAGGTTCTGATTCCAGAGGTCTGTCTCCAACACAAGCACCCTGGGTGGTTCTGATGCTGGCAGACATGGAGCTCACTCAGGGAGGTGCTGGTATGGTGTTTGAAAGTGTGTGTGTGTGTACATGTGCTGGGGATGAGGGACAGGGGCAGATAGCCAGATACCAGGCAGCTATGATGTTGAGTGACCAGGCAGCTATGATGTTGAGTGACCATGGGGAAACTTTGGGAAAAATGAGCTCTAGACAAGAGAAGGGTCTTCACTGAACACTCATCCAAATGACTGCAAATCCACAACTGGAGAAATATTTGAGGATAGGGTCCCTGATCCTGCAAATTGTGTGAGGGGGAGCCTGGGTAGTCAGGAGAGAAGGCTTCTTGGAGTTGTGGGGATATAGGAGCTAATGCAGGCAGGAGCATGATCTGCAAAGGGGAAGAAGGCATCTAGGTGAGGAACAATACCAGTTGTGTGATTCTCAGAGGGTGAGCTGCCCCAGGAGAGGGGAGGGCTGGGGCTGGAGAGTCGCACCCCGCCCTTCCTTCCCAGGTAGTCCATGTCCTATCTCTCTCCACAGTGGCTAACTTTGACCCTGGCACCTTCAGCCTGATGCGCTGTGATTTCTGCGGGGCTGGCTTTGACACAAGGGCGGGCCTCTCCAGCCATGCCCGGGCCCATCTGCGTGACTTTGGCATCACCAACTGGGAGCTCACCGTCTCGCCCATCAACATCCTGCAGGAGCTGCTGGCCACCTCGGCTGCTGAAAGGCCCCCTAGCCCCCTAAGCCGTGAGCCTGGTGGCTATCTGACTTCCCGCAGGCCCCGCTTACCTCTCACAGTGCCCTTCCCACCCACCTGGGCTGAGGACCCTGGGCCAGCCTACGGAGATGGTAAGGGGAGAGAAGGCGGGCAGGTGTGGAGCCTTGACTATTCCCAGGAGGCCGGAGGGACGGAGGGATGGGAAGGGGGCAGCCACTCCACTTTCCTGAAAGTATTTCAAGTCAGTCTACAAAGTACTTTGACAACTGCCCTCACAATTGCCCTACCACTTAAGGCCTACTTCTGTTTTAGTCAGGGCCTGGCCCAAGGCTCCAACTAAATCCAGTTTCACCCTGCACTGCCTGACAGTGATTTTAACTATGCTTACTGAGCTCTAGTAGCCAAATACTGTTCTAAGCACTTTACAAATTTGAACTCATGTACATTCTCATGACAACCCTATAAGGCAGGTATGATGATCTCCATTTTGCAAATAAGGAAACAGGCACAGAGAGCTTAATTAGTTTGCCCGAAGTCACACAGTCAGAAGCGGTGGAGCTGGATTTGAAACCCCGGGCAGGTCAGGCTCCAGATCCTTGTTCTTAATGACATCTTCTATCTAGAATGGTGCTGTTCAGTAGAACTTTCTGAAATGATGGAGATATTCTCTTGATATCTGTGTTGTCCTACAGGGTCACCACTGGCCACGTATGGCTATTGAGCACTAGAAATGTGGCTAGTACAGAGTTAGTCTGATCCTATTGGGCAGTGCAATCTAGAAAATACATTCTAGATTTTCAGTGATACCTACTTTGTCCAGCAGCAGTGATAATTGCTCCCATGATTGAGTGCTTGCTGTATACTAAGGTTTCATCTCATGTATGCCACAAAGCAATTCCATGGGGATAAAGATTATTGTGTTCCTGTTTTACAGATAAGGAAACTGGTCATCTGCTTTACCATTCACAAAGCAGCGGAGTTTGACTTCTGAACACAATGTTTGGTAGTCTCTCCAGTGAGGATGACTTGGGAGATATAAAGTAATATTTTGGTGAAGGGGCCTGGGGCTGGGCACTGTGCAGTGAGCAGAAAGGTGAAGGACCTTGCCTTGCAAAGCCTGACTTTATGGTAGACTTTATTGAACCTTGAGGAAAAGAACTCAGCAGTGAGGAGTAGGTGGGCTTTGGGGAATGGAGAAGCCTGAAAAGGGGGATTATTCAGAGGCTGCTTGGAGCTGAAGCTTCCTTCTACTTCTCCTGTCTGGAGCTTCCAGGATGCTACCTAGATCTGTCCTGTGGGATCAGCTGGTTCCATCTACAAACCCCCTTACCAGTGAAGGGCATTGAGGGTCTGCAAAAGGGTGGTTGGGGCTATCAAACCCCCTTTTACACTTTGGATGAAGAGATTGAGGCACAGAGAAAATAGTGGCTGGTTGAGGTCACACTTAAGGAGAAAGGCAAAGTGGGGATGTGACCTCAGGCTTTTGCGTCTGCTGGCACTGTCTCCTGGGCATTCAGCTCCCATCCACACCTGGCTAGGTTTGTGGTGTCTCAGGGGTGGCTGGGAGTCACAGCTGGCAATTTGCAGGCTCCAGCCCTGCCCCTTTCTTTCTCTGTTACTCTCACAGAGGCCTGAATGTCAGGCTCACACCTCTTACACACCCAGCAGCCAGATTCAGCTTTGGCTAAACTGAAGAAAACCAATGTGCCAACCCCCCAGTTAGTGCTGAGAAAACCAGCCAGTCATTAGGGTCTGATCAATCTTTCAGTGAACACGGGGCAGGGTGGGGGGGTGGGGAGATGGATGGGGAGTGCGGGGGTGGTTCAGTAGTGGTTGAGTAGATAGATCCTGGGAGTCTGACCTAAGGAAGGATGCCCAAGATTAGGGCTAGGTCTGGACACTGGCCCTGCGAGGTTGTGGTAGAAGCCTCTCCCACCCCCTCCTTAAACGGGCCGTTGGGATGGGTGCCAGGTTGGAGGCGGGACAACGGTCAGATTTGGCTCCACCCAGCTGTCAAGGAACAGCTGAGGGCAATTGGTTTGGTGTTAGAGCGAAGCGGTTTTTCTTAAAATGTGCCGGTTGTGTGGGGAGTGCTATAGGATTGCAGGACAGTGCCGTCAGCACGATGTTGGGCGGGTCCTCGTGGTTGGGCATCAGGGATCCCCGACGTGGAAGGGAGACTTTCAGGGAAGGGAATGGGGCAGGGTCTTGGGGCAGATCTTAGCTCCGCCCCTCTTGGCTCCCAGAACCTGTATTGCTGTTAAGGCGGATGCATGTGGACGAATGATTCCCATCCTAGCCTTAGAGCTGTCCGGGGTAGGGGACAGTGTCCCGGTCCTTTGAGGCCCAGGCTGCAGCAGCTGTTGACGACCGCTGGGAGCACGGCTTGCGTGCCTCCACGGGCTAGGGCGTGGGCAGGGCCGGGACGAGCGTTTCGCTCGCGGCTCTCGGCGCTCGACTGGCCACCATGGCCGCGCCCCGAGGGGCGGGGCGGACTGGGCTCGGCGGCAGCGCTCGGCGCTCGGCTGCTTTCGCCTGGGGCGGCCGCCCCGCGTGCGCCGGAGCCAAGATGGCCGCCTCCACCGCCCAGTGCCGAGTGACAAAAGCTGAGAGTAAGGCGGCGACGGGGCCGCGCGCGGGAGGCTCCCGGGAGCGCGCGCCTGCGGGGGCCCCGCCGCCAGGCCCCCCGAGCCCGGGCCCCGCGGTCCTCCCCGTGCCGCCGCCGCCGCCCCCACCCCCGCTGCCGCCGCCGCCGCCGCCGCGGGACGGGCCCAAGGCCGAGCCGGAGCCCGGGCCCGGGCCCACGCCCGCGCCGGGTAAGAGCCCGAGCCAGGGAGGGTACGGGGAGGGCAAAGTCGGCGTCCCGCTCGCCCCCTGTAGCTGCCGCCGCTCCTGACGCCCGCCGTCTAGGACTCCCCCTCCCCCAAGCTCTCCAGTCGCGCGGGCCCCGGGCCTCCTGTCGTCGCTCGCAGGGTCCCGGGCTACAGCAACACTCTCCGCCGCCGCCCCGTGGGACCCTCACCCCCTCTGACAGATACCCCTTGCTCCTCTTGAAGCCCAGGGAGCGTCCTTCTCCACAGTTCCGGTCCCTGCGGTGCAGAAACCCACTCTAAGTCACTTCAGCCCTGACATGGTACCTGTCCCATCTGACAGACGCGCCCACTTCACTCGGAGACTTTGACAAAGTCCTAAATGTCTCGGTGGGCCCCTCTGCCTGCCTTTTCCTTGCTTCCGTAGGACTCAAACTGAGTAAGGGAACTGCCGGTTCCACACTCATGTCACTTGAGTGCCTCGAAGACCCTATTTAACGCACCGTTCCTTAATCCTCAGAGTGATGTCCATGTTCTAAGCGCTAAACCTGGGACTCCGCAGTCCTCTCAGGCCCCTTTTTCTGAAAAATTAGACCATAAAGATGCACCCTTGATTCCCTGTCCTCATACACACCTCACCCAAGGAAGCTTACTGGCATGATGAATGCTTCACAAACTTAATACAAAGTTCTGTGATTCCCACTCTTCCTGTCCCCACTCAGAATCTCCTGGTACAGGCAGCCTCCCTGTTCTCACCTTATCCCACTTAGGGCTTAGCTAAATAGGCCAGTTGGTGACCACTCACTCCACCCCTACCCCCAGTAGTCTCTGCAGCCCCAGCCCCAGCTCTTATTTGGTTGGAGATTCTCCACAAGTCCCTAGGATGGGAGTCTCAGCTCAGACTAGCACTGCATCCCCTCACCTATCTGTCAGTAGGCAGCCTTTACTTCCCTGCACCATACTGGCTCTAAGGGTTATGGATGGAACCTCAGCTTTCATTGAGTGAGTTGCCTCCTAGAATGAGAGCAGGCAGGTAGGATGAAGAAGGCTCCTTCCACCTTCGTGCCCCTACTCTGAGTTATTATTGGGATAGACAGCCCATGCCTTGCCTGAGCTGAGCCTGTCTTCCCAACTTCACAGGCCTGGGTTCTGAGGAAAACGCCATGGTGGCCATGGACTTGGGCTCCCCCCCACTCCCCAAGAAGAGTCTGCCTGTCCCTGGGCCCCTGGAGCAGGTGGCCAATCGGCTGAGCAGCAAAGTGGCTGCAGAGGTTCCTCATGGCAGCAAGCAAGAGCTGCTGGACCTCAAGGGTGAGTGGCCCAGGTGGCAGGGTGGGGTTGCTGGCCAGGCTGGTCATACTCACAGGGAGCTCTTGGACCTAAGGGTTAATGTGGGCCCTAGATTGGCCACAGCAATCTCTATGGCACCCCAGGTACCAAGGAGACACCCAGCTGTCTTCTGTCTTGAGCTGCTGCTGCCCTGGGTGGCCTTGAGCTTCATCCTCACTGGATGAGGGAGAGGCATTTAGAGAAATAATGGGAATGATTTTCAAGGGCTCACACTGAGAACTGGTTCATTGGCTGACTTTGACCTTTGTTAGCTGTTTGATCTTCCTCATGACACTGCCTTGTCTGTGCGTTGTCTGAAGTTGGGGAGGGAGGAGACAAAGAAGCAGACAGGCAGGTTTAGGACTCTGCAGAAGAGAGTGCAGGGCACCACAAGAACTGTGGCTGGGGCCTCCAGCCCAGTGTTTGGGACATGAGTTGAGCAGCAGAGGGTGGCTGGGACTTAGCTCTGTGAAGCGTGTGACTGGCAGGTCAGTGGCTCTATGAAAACCTGTTGCCAGGACATTCTAGTACATTGGAGATCCGAAAGGCATTATACTAGCTACACCACAGAAGGACTCTGCCTCCTACTGTGTGCTCTTGGGCATAGTCTTCCACTCTCTGAGACTCATTTTCCTTATTTGCAAACCAGGACAGGCCAATTCCCACCTCCTTAGGGCCATTTTAAAGATCACGCAAAACCCTTGCAGGGAGCCTGGGTGAGCAGGGGCCCCAGGGGAGAAGAAATGGGAGAGCAGGGCCTGCAGGGCCTCACAGCTGGCTCCCCTGGCCTCCGTCTCGCCCTCCAGCCCTGAGCCTGACCACCTGCGAGGTCTGTGGTGCCTGCTTTGAGACACGCAAAGGCCTGTCCAGCCATGCACGCTCCCACCTGCGACAGCTAGGTGTGGCTGAGTCCGAGAGCAGCGGCGCCCCCATCGATCTTCTCTACGAACTCGTGAAGCAGAAGGGCCTGCCTGACACACCTCTCGGGCTGCCCCTGGGCCTGACTAAGAAGTCCAGCTCACCAAAGGAGGTGGTTGCTGGGGCCCCCCGGCAGGGCCTGCTGACTCTGACCAAGCCCCTGGACGTCCCTGCTGTCAACAAGGCCATCAAGTCTCCTCCTGGCTTCTCAGCCAAAGGCCTGTCCCACCCGCCCAGCTCCCCACTCCTCAAGAAGGCACCACTGGCTCTGGCGGGCTCCCCTACCCCCAAGAATCCTGAGGACAAGAGCCCCCAGCTGTCCCTGAGCCCCCGGCCAGCCTCCCCAAAGGCACAGTGGCCTCAGTCTGAGGACGAGGGGCCCCTGAACCTCAGTGAGTGTGGGTCCTGGGAGCTGAGGGAGGTCCTGGTGTTGGGAGGGTGGGGGTTTCAAGGGCTGTAGGGCCCAGGGTGGGGGCAATAGGGGCTGTAGCTCCTGTGTCCTGGGTCGACTGGGTCAGTGTTGGTCACAATGCTGTGTCTCCTGTTGGGCTGGCCATGCTGCATATTATCACTTGTTCCCACTTTACTTTGCTGTTCTTCCCCCGGAGACCTGGCTGCAGCTGCTGAAGCCAGCCAGTCACCCTTGCCACGGAAGGGCAGCTTTTGGCTTTCTCTGGACCTGAGGGTTGGGGCAGTAAAGGAAACCAGAACTCCTGTAGGGCATCTTGTATCCTGCAGGTCCACCTGACAGGTTCCTTTGGTTGGCCCTGTCTTCACATGCTCCTGTCTGTCTGTCTGTCTGTCCTGTGCAGAGGCACCTCTGACTATGCCGGGGGTGGAGCCGTGTTTCTGGGCTGCCTGTGGGCCTGGCTAAGTAGCGTGTGGGAAGAAACCCATAGGCGCGGTGAGCAGGTTCAACTCGGGCAGCCCTTAGGAAGTCAGGCCTTCTCACACATCGGTGGCCCCTAGAGCCTGGGGGTAAGCTCAGGGTCTGGCCCCCTACCAACAGGGCATCCCAGTTGGCACCTCATGTTCCAACGAAGCTGCTTCCGTGGTCTGCTGTGGTTTCAGGAGCAGGGCCCCAAGCAGGTGTGCCCTCAGTTGCATGATGCTGGGCAGTTGGGTGGGAACCTGATTTGTACTAGCCACCCTACCCCCTACTCCCACTGCACAGCTCCAATAGCTGGGGTCCCAGGGATGAGGGCCTGGGAGCATCAGATTGACCACTGGAAATGGGCCACTGCCTTTCCACATGCTTGCGTTCTTTACACTCACTTTGATGCTAAAGGGCAAGGCAGGCAGCAGGGCTTCCCACTTCCCAGAACCTCTTAAAATCAACCTGTGGCATGAGTCTTGGACCATAGATGGCCTGGGCAACCGAGAATCTCACCAGGCCCTCCTGCCTCAGTCCGCCCAGGGCCGGCCAAGGTGGCGGCCGTGAACCACCCCCCTGTGTTTTGTCTCCGCAGCTTTAGATAGTGACGGGGGCAGAGAGCTGGACTGCCAGCTGTGCGGTGCCTGGTTTGAGACCCGCAAGGGCCTATCCAGCCACGCCCGCGCCCACCTGCGCCACCTGGGCGTCAGCGACCCGGACGCCAAGGGATCCCCCATAGACGTGCTCCACGGGCTCATCAGGAGGGTCGGCGTCCAGAATCGCCTCCCACCCGGGCGCGGCGTGCTGGCTCAGCTGGGGCGGCCTCCTCCCGCCTCCGCGGCCCTCTCCTTGCTCCCCCCCCAACCGCCGGCCAAGAAGGCCAAGCTGAAGGCCGCGGGTATGGCCAGCCCCTGGGGGAAGCAGGACCTCTCGGCCGCCGCAGCCGCCGGCATTTTCTGGGCCTCTGATGTGGAGCCGTCTCCTCTCAACCTCTGTAGGTTCTCGCTTCAGCCGCCCCCTCCTCCCTGCGGGCCCTGGAGCCCCTCCCGGGGGGAGGGTCATGGCTCCCTCCCTACTCCCACCCTGCTGGGGCAGGGAGTAGACAGGGGCCCTTGGCAGTGGCTGGTTCTGCCCAGAGATCTTGTTGGCAGTCGGCTGTTAGGCCCTCTCTCTTGGCCTTTGACCTCCATGACCGTGACCTTCCCTGAGAATGAAGGCCAAGTGGGGGGTGCTGCCTGTTGGTATGGAAGGTGCCCGTGGTTGTCCCTGGTCTGGATGGCACATGGCAGTTAGGCTGCCACTTCCGGCCCTCCTGTCCCAGTCCTTGCTGGGACCCGCAGAGTCGTGGAGTCTTGGTTCTATCCTTCTTCACCAGGACTGAGGGCCCTTGGCTCTCTGGAGCCTCCCCTCACTCCTGCCGGGTGTCTGGCCCCTACCCTGTTCCTCAGCTCCCTGACCTGCACCTGCCCTCCACCACCACCCCAGCCTGTGGGCATGCTGCTGCCTACACCCAGCCGACCAGGATACACACAGGTGACGATGCTGACGTTGCCCATGGTGCTAATTGTCCCTTTCTCCTGCTGCAGCCTCAGGCCCAGAGCCAGCTCGCGATATCCGCTGCGAGTTCTGCGGCGAGTTCTTCGAGAACCGCAAGGGCCTGTCCAGCCACGCACGCTCGCACCTGCGGCAGATGGGCGTGACTGAGTGGTACGTCAATGGCTCACCCATCGACACACTGCGGGAGATCCTCAAGAGACGGACCCAGTCCCGGCCCAGTGGACCCCCCAACCCATCAGGACCCAGTCCGAAAGCCCTGGCCAAGGTGGTGGGCAGCGGAGGTCCGGGCAGCTCACTGGAAACCCGCAGCCCCGCGGACCTTCACCTCTCACCCCTGGCCAAGAAGTTGCCACCGCCACCAGGCAGCCCCCTGGGGCACTCACCAACTGCCTCTCCTCCCACGGCCCGAAAGATGTTCCCAGGCCTGGCCGCACCTTCCCTGACCAAGAAGCTGAAGCCTGAACAAATGAGGGTGGAGATCAAGCGTGAGATGCTGCCGGGGGCCCTTCACGGGGAGCCGCACCCATCTGAGGGTCCCTGGGTGGCGCCACGGGAAGACATGACCCCCCTGAACCTGTGTAAGTGTGATCCTGGGGCAAGGAAGGGAGAACAAATGGGAGGATCACCTGCCCTATACTACCTTCCTTGAGGGTACCCAGAAAGCCCAGGGTTGAAGTGGAAGAGAGGGTACACAGGTCCAGTGGACAAGGGGCTAGGTATGCAGTCCTATGACCACCATGACCCATAGCTGAGCTGCTTCTTGATTTTCCTTCCTTCATAATTCAGTGATGGCAAAAAGATTCTCTTGTGTCATCTTCAATTGATTGGTAGTAGTTACCAACAGATTCCTAGGGAGAAAGACTGCAGGGATCAATTAGTGATATCTGCCATGGGCAGCAATAGAAACCCACCAGAAGTGGGTGTCTAAACTGTCTGACACTTGTCATCACTAAGTGCTTGACATTTGGAGTCAGGTTCAAATTAGATCTCAGCTGCTCCACAGTTTAGCAATATGTGAACTTGGGCAAGTTTCCTCCTTTGGAAGATGTCAGAAATGGTCTCCACTCTGGTTTTCTGAAGTGGTATAAAGCACTTAGCACTGTGTCTGGTTAAACCAAATTGTGTGTATGCAGTAGTTGTAATGTCCTGTCATTTATTTCCTTCTCATGTCAGGTTGGCTGAGCTCCTGCTGAGCCCTGGCCTTAGCACTCATGTGATTTTGTAATACTGGGAGGTAGAAGTTTCCATCTCCATTTTGTAGAGGGGGAAACTGAGGTTCAGAGAGGGGAAATGGCTTGCCCAGCATCACACAGTCGTGCTGGCATCTGAGCCCAGGATCAAGAGAGCACTTGCTTCTTAACACATCATCATGTCACAGGGAGTTATCTTGAAGCCAGCTAGAATTTGAGGTGACAGCACAAGCAGAAGGGCTGGATGTACATAGGGCCTTTGGAGGCAGATGATGGAACAGGTCATTTGGGTCTGGGGGTACACGGACAGGGCAGCAGGGCACTTAACACTGGTCTTGAGCTAGGAGGTGCCAGCAGCCACCTTCTTTTTCTCTCCACTCCCTCAACCCTGTGCAGCATCCCGGGCAGAACCAGTGCGTGATATTCGCTGTGAGTTCTGCGGTGAGTTCTTTGAGAACCGCAAGGGCCTGTCCAGCCATGCACGCTCCCACCTGCGACAGATGGGTGTGACTGAGTGGTCTGTCAATGGCTCACCCATCGACACACTGCGGGAGATCCTTAAGAAGAAGACCAAGCCGTGCCTCATCAAGAAGGAGCCACCGGCTGGAGATCTGGCCCCTGCCTTGGCTGAAGATGGGCCCCCCACAGCGGCTCCTGGGCCCGTGCAGCCCCTTTTGCCACTGGCACCCATGGCTGGCCGGCCAGGCAAACCAGGAGCTGGGCCGGCCCAGGTACCCCGCGAGCTCAGCCTGGCACCCATCACTGGTGCCAAGCCCTCAGCCACCAGCTACCTGAGCTCAGTGGCAGCCAAGCGGCCCCTGCAGGAGGACCGCCTCCTCCCTGCAGAGGTCAAGGCCAAGACCTACATCCAGACTGAACTGCCCTTCAAGGCAAAGACCCTCCACGAGAAGACCTCCCACTCCTGTAAGCAGTGGGTGGCAGGGTCCCGGGAGGGCATCTGCCAGGGCCTGCAGGGCCGGGCACTGCCTCATGCACACCCACTCCCAGCAGGGGTCAAGGCACTAGTGGGAGGCGGGACTGGCTCCCGACCTGGGCGGTGCCTTCTGGGTACCCTTGCTCCTTTGGGGCTGGGGCTCAGCAGCGCCCCCTCTGCCTGCAGCCACCGAGGCCTGCTGTGAGCTGTGTGGCCTTTACTTCGAAAACCGCAAGGCCCTGGCCAGCCATGCGCGGGCACACCTGCGACAGTTCGGCGTGACCGAGTGGTGTGTGAACGGCTCACCCATTGAAACGTTGAGCGAGTGGATCAAGCACCGGCCCCAGAAGGTGGGCGCCTACCGCAGCTACATCCAGGGCGGACGCCCCTTCACCAAGAAGTTCCGCAGTGCTGGCCATGGCCGCGATGGCGACAAGCGGCTGCCCCTGGGGCTGGCACCCGGGGGCCTGGCTGTAGTAGGCCGCAGTGCTGGGGGTGAGCCGGGGCCCGAGGCTGGCCGGGCAGCTGACAGTGGTGAGCGGCCTCTGGCAGCCAGCCCACCAGGCACTGTGAAGGCCGAGGAGCACCAGCGACAGAACATCAACAGTGAGTGTTGGGGGTGGAAGTGAGGGCAATGGGCATCAACGGGTCTACCCAGCTGCCCCCCCGCCCCCGCCCCGGCTCTGTTGTGCTTCTGCCCTGGAGTCATTTCCTCATTGCCCACCTATTCATTCACTCATCCATCTGCCATCCTACCTGTCACTGGGGCAGGTGGTGTCCAGTCACCAGCTAGCCCATCTTACAAATCCCTGCAGTGACCACTCATTACTTGCTGAAGGCAACAACCTTCCCAGGGGCCTCACCCTTTAGCTTACCTCCCATTCCTCTCCCCTTCTCTCCACCTCAGAATTTGAGCGCCGACAAGCCCGCCCTGCAGATGCTTCTGCGGCCAGGGGGCGCGAGGAGGCCAATGACTTGCAACAGAAGTTGGAGGAGGTACGGCAGCCTCCACCACGGGTTCGGCCTGTTCCCTCCCTGGTGCCCCGGCCCCCTCAGACGTCACTGGTCAAGTTTGTCGGCAACATCTACACCCTCAAGTGCAGGTATGAGGCTCCTGGAGGAGGGAGGAATGGACAGAAGCAGGGAGGAAGGCAGGCCACTTGCCTGAGGCTTGGCCACCCAGAGCCTCTGAATAGGATGGAGTATTCAGGATCCAAAGAGGGAATCCGCAGGATGCCCTAGGGTGGGCTGAACCCAGGCTCAGGGCTCCTCACAGCCAGAGGTGCCTCAGTGTATTGGGCTGAAATTCTGAGCTTTATAGCCAGCAAGACCTTGACACTTAGTAGCTTAGTGACTATGAGCAAGGACTTCTACACCATGCTTCAGTATTCCCACCTATACAGCAGGGTTGATAGCAAACTTAACTGATCAATTTGTTATGAGGTTAAAGAGTATTTGTAGGGAGTTCCCTGATGGTGTAGTGGCTTAGGGCTTCGGCACTGGCGCTGTCGGTGCTGCAGCCTGGGTTTGATTCCCAGCCAGGGAGCTACCCACATACCCAAAAAGCAAAAAAAAAAAAAAAAAAAAAAAAAAAAGAGTATTTGTAAGGCACTCGAACTGTGCTTGGCACATGGTAAGCACTCAACAAGTTTCTGGTTGATTAAGAAAAAAATAGGTTTTAGTTCATTCTTACTGAAGTCCAGATGAACATCAGAAGCCAGGAAACTTGGATTCTGGGATGTGAGGGGGCCAGTCACCTCAGGCCACGCAGATCAGGTCAGAAGTAGGATTAAAACCCAGGTCTCTGCAGCCATGAGCTCGGGTTTGGGGCCCCTGTGCTATGAGACCTCCCATAGGGCTGCGAGGGCAGGAGCTGGTAAGTTGGTTGCATTAGTAGGGTGGGTGTGAATTAGTGCCCAGTCCTCCTTTCTCTAGTTCTGTCCTTCTGTCTTAGAGCCTGGTTGGGCAAGATCTACTTCTCTGTGTCCTCTCCCATCAGAGCACATGCTACAGTCAGATGGAAGAGGTGCTTGGGAAGCCAGATGGCCCATACCCAGAATCTGAGCCCGCAGACTGCCCTAAGCATAGAGATGGGGACTTGAGGGGGTCCCCCTTATACCCCATGATGGGTAGTGATAGCTGTCCATGGGAGGACATCTGGCTTCTGGGCCCCCTTCCCTCACATCCTGGGCTTGCTCTGTCCACACTGAACAGTAGGAGGCATGCCAGATGCTCAGGGTGTGGCCAGGGCTACTTATCCACCTTTTCTCCCAGCACTGGCCACTCCTCCCTCTGTTCCTCATGCAGGTTCTGTGAGGTGGAATTCCAGGGGCCCCTCTCCATCCAAGAGGAGTGGGTGCGGCACTTACAGCGGCACATCCTGGAGATGAATTTCTCCAAAGCGGACCCTCCGCCTGAGGAGCCTCAGGCCCCACCGGCACAGACAACAGCAGCAGAGGCGCCCTAACACAAAAGCATTCCAGATTTCCTCTCGTGCCACTTCTGTCTCCTCCTCCGTCTCTTCCTCCCTCTCCTCCCTCTTCCTTTTCTGTTCCCAAAGGAGCAAGCCAAAACCTCAAACCGGCACCCTTGGGGTCCGGGAACACTACAGCCGGGGCACACCTACCCTGAGGACTCTGGGGCCATACCCAGGGCGTCTTCCTTCAGCCTACACCCACCCAATCCAATGGGGGCAGCGACTAGGTCCCAGGTGGCAGGCAATTTGATCACAGGGGAGGTAGGCAAGTGCTCCCCTTAGTCCAGTAGCCAGGTGAGGCTCTGTTTGCCATCCGTGGCCATTTGCAAAGACTCCAAAGACCCCCTGTCCTGGTTCCTTCTTGTCCCCATGAATAAACTCTCACACACACGCACTCGTGAACACACACACATGCACGCACACATGCACCTCGTGAGACCCGGGATCTGCCCCAGCCCCCCAGTTCTCGAGTCAAACGACCACGTCATGCCACGGTGCTTGCTCAGGGGAAGGCACGTTCCCTCTGTAGGCCCACTGGGGCCTGGGAGCCCCCACTGAGCCCACAATGCCACGGAAATCCTTGTTGCCCCCCCCCTCCAGGGGACTTCCCAGCTGGGAAGAGCTCATAGCTGACAGCTGCCTCCTGCCATGTCCAAGCCCCCCATAGCTTCAGGGGGACTGTGGGCCCTGGAGGGGGTGGGGGTGGGACTCGACTTCCCCCTCCCCCTTCTCCCTTTCCTCTTTTCACTGTTTCTTTCTATGTATAGCTCCCTAGACCTTTCACTTTTTTAAAAATGCGTTTTGTGTAGAGAACAAGGAACGTGGATTTTTTTATTTTGCAATCCTGGGCCAGCTAGAAACTGGGAGCTGATCGATCTTTTAACTTTTTTCAGTGGCCACATTTTGGTTATCAATGTACCTAGAAGTATGTAAATTAGATTAAATTTCTCTTCTGGAAACATCCCGGGGCAGGCGGCCAGCGTGTGTTTTTCTGTCGAGTGGACAGGCTGGCATCAGCTGGCAGCTGGGGCTGGGATCAAGTAGCCTCCACCCAAAGCCCCCTGAGTCCCTGGGTTTTCCCATTGGCTGCCAAGCCAACCATACACAGCTGGGAATGAGCCCAGGTTCCCAGCTGTTGGCCCTCAATGGCATGGCTGGTGGGGGACTCTGGCCAGCTGGTGAAGCAGCTCCTGTGAGCAGAGGAAAGGAACCAGGGCTCTGGGCAGCTGGTCCAGGAAGGGAGCCAAGACGGAGAAGCAATTGTGTCTGAAGGGCTCTGGGATGCCCGGCTGTGGGAGGGAGGAGCACACAGCTGCCAGGAGCCTTCGGAGAACTGGGACTGGGACCGGCTTGCCCTCAAACTTGTGACTTGTTGGGAGACACAAGCACCCTGAACCCCAGTAACACAAGGGGAGAAAGGGAGCTGCTGGCTCCTTTGCGATGTTATTTATTTTCTTGCTCTGCAAATGTTTATTGAACATTTCTGAGATTTTAAGAGATTTTGTTGGCTGCTCCTTGTTTATTGCCTGTGGTTTTTCAGCTCATTGTTTTCCCTTAAACAGCCAAGGACTGGAAACTAGAAAGACCTCAAGGAGTGTAGATAGAAGAGGCCTGCTTCCTCAGCCCTCAACCCTTTTACCCTGGCCCCCACTGTGCACCTGGCTGAGAAGGAAGGGCTCAGAAGCTAGTTGTGTGAGGGTCTTGAAAGGGTCACGTACAGTTCTTACCATAGAAGGGTCTTTTCTGATCATGCCCTTTCTTAAGCCATTCTGTCTCATTCAGAGGCAGTGGATTGAATGTTAAAGTCATCATATGAGGGTAAAATGATGACTGTAGTCCATGCCATAAAGAAAGCTCCCTAGAAGTGTCCAGGAGACTGCTTTAATTTGGAGGACAGGCAAGCATCCCTGAGGGTGACACAAATAAGCCCCAAAGCTGGAGTGCATATTAATCAGATTTTTATGTGCTTCATATATGGAGTTTCTCATTGCATCATAAGCCATGTCTAACATGGCAGCAAGTTCTGCAGAGGCCCCATTTTGGGGGGAGGAATTGTTTTACTAACATTTTATGGAGAATTCCAGCCCTACAAAAGAATAGTATAATGAACTCATCTACTCATGTGTTAACTCATGACCAGTCTCTTCAGCTATTTCAGTTATTATGCCTCCAAGCCCTCCTCCCCCACCTGAATTATGGTGAAACACATTCTGGTTATCTGATCAATTAATCTCTTAATATTTCCATAGGTCATTATTACACCTAAAGAAATTGATGCTTCTCTAATATCAAAAAACCAGCAAATAGCATACTTCAAGCTTTTTAAGGAAAACAGAAAAGTGTACTTGTAATTGTAGAGCTTGATGAATTCTCACAAATACACTTTAAATACCATTTTCAGTGTCTGCCGCTCTGTTGAGTAATCTTTTAGAAGTTAAAGGATGTCTCTGACAGTGGATTCCACACATCCAGTAAGGGTACTGAGAGCAGGGCTTGAGCCTGGCTGGACAGCTGCAAGCTCTCTAAAGTCCAGAAAGAACCAAGAGGATTTTAGAAGTTCCAGCTTTAACACTTAAGTATCAAGAACTGTGGGGAGTTCCCTGATGGTGTAGTGGCTTAAGGCTTCGGTGCTGGCACTGTCAGCACTGCGGCCTGGGTTCGATTCCCAGCCAGGGAGCTACCCATATACCAAAAAGCAAAAAAAAAAAAAAAAAAAAAAAAAAAAAAAAAAAAAAAAAGAACTCTGAAGAAGTCATGAGTTCCAAATCAGTTTTCTTATCTTTTAAATGAGAATTTTAAAATTGGGGGTGGGTGGGGGGCGTGACACAAAGGCACCTGCAGATAAGGAGCATTTGAGATGATAAATACAAACATTTATTAGATATATAATATAAACATTTTATATGTTTGTTATCGTTATGTAACCATTGATAACAAAACGTAACATTTATTTAGTGACCGTTGGCGCTGGACTGATGTCTTACCATGTTTGAACGTGTGCCTAGCATCTGGTTTGGCGATGTTTTAATTTTCATTCAATATGGCTTTACCGTGCTCGTTTTGGAGCTGAAAGGCAGAGACGTTGGAAACTTAGGCCAAAAAGGTATTAAAAAAAAAAAAAAAGGAAAACAAAAATGAAAAAAAACTTAGCCCAGGGTGGCACTGCACTCCGATTGTAGAGCCGGGCGGGTTTGGAATGGTGGTACCCTGCGCTGCAGACCCAGCTCCCTCTGGCGGGCCTTCAGGGCACAGGGCCTCCCACACTTGAGCCTCAGAACTTTCCGTAGCACATAGTTCTGCCCCTTGAGTTCCACAGGGTCCCACCTCCAGACCTCCTTTTCTCGCCAATCACCGAGGGCTTAGGATAACGGACAGCCCGAGCAGGGCGGGGTTCTCATAAGATTGACAGTACCTTCAACCATTGGCATGGGGATGGTCTGAAATAGACAGTATGGTAGCTCAATAGACGTGAAGTTAGAGCCCGGCATGCTCCAATGCAGTCGGGAGGCGGGGCTCGGATTTGTGTAGAAAGAGTCCGGGGGCTTGCTGCGGCTATCGGGGAGTCGAACAAGTGGATGCGCGGCAGCAGTCCAGGTTTGCAGAGTTCGCTGCTGCCATGAGCTACACAGGTGGGCCCGCTAGAGTTGGGGTCGGGCTCCGGGTGGGAAGGGACGGGGACGTGCCAGCGCCGTGCCCGCCTTACCCGCGCCTCTACCGGGGCCTGGACACTGCTCTCTGTTGCGGTCACAAAATGGCGCCGCGGGCCGATGTCCTCAGGTTCGCGCCCCTCGGCGCCTCAGTTCTGTTTGCACACTAGCGTTCCGGCTCCCTGAGATCTTGTCTTTGGTCGCTCGTGTCCGCGGGTCCCGGCCTCGGTGCTCGAGGTCTCTCCTCCCAACTCCACCACCCCGACCTGGCTTCCTCGGACTTTGATGCCTCAGGTGGCCCTTTCTTAGGTCTCAGCTCTTGATCAATCAGCAGGCTCGGCTTTCGTCGCCATTGCCGCACCCTCCCCCGCGCAGCGTCTCTGCAAGATGCCGCAGCTCCCCTCGCTGCCCCGGACTGGGAGATGCGCCAGGCTCCTGGGCGACGAGTAAATATTTGGGGGATTTGGGCTAAGCGGGCCACCTTGGGCCCTGAGGTCCCGTCAGCGCTTGAGCCTTGCAAGGAAAGGCTGGGCTTCCATGGTAATTCATTCACCATGTGTAAAATTCATCGTGTCATGTGTTGAATAGGAACTGGAATACTGGTAATAGTTCTTCAAGCTGCTGTACAGACCGCGGCAGATCACGGCAGGCAAACAAATGAATCTGGGATATATTCTGAGGTGATCAGTATCCCAAAAGGGTTGTTGTGTGACATGGGGTGGTTGGAGACCTTTAAAGAGGCCACAGTCAGGTAGAGATGGGAAAAAAGTAAGGGAGTTAAGGAGAGCTGGCCCAGGGAGTTCTTGACATAAAGGTCTAGGGGCAGAAGCTGCGTGGCTCCTTAGAAAATCTTACAGGGAAGCCAGGGGGACTTGAACACAGGAGAGGGTGGATAATGAGATCAGAGAAGGGGACCTGGGATATGCTTGGGCGATAGTAAATCATCCCTGGATGAATTGAACTGCGTTTGCCTTGGCAGTAGTAACCAGTGAGGCTGCTCAGCCAAGAGCCATAGACTAGCCCCCCACCACACACACCTTTAATAGGGGTTTTAGGCTGAGCATGTGTGGTTGCTGGGTAATCCACATTCTATTCAAAATGTTGGGGACTGAGAATGGAACCTGAGCCTCTGTAGGCTGCTTTATGTTGGCCTATGCAGGGAGATGGTACCAGGCTTCCTTCCTTTGGCTTCCAGGTCAGGAGCTTGGTAAGAACCCTGGTTCTTAACCAGGGCAATTCTGCATCCCACAGGACATTTGGCAATGTTTGGAGACGTTTTTTGGTTGTCACATCTTGGGTGGGTGGGGTTCTACTGTCATCGAGTGTGTAGAGGCCAGGAAAGCTGCTGAACATCCTACAATGCACAAGATGGGTCCCCACCACAAAGAATTATCTCGTTCAGAAATCAGTAGTGCCAAGGTTGGGCAACCCTGCCCTAGCCTTTCTGTAGCTTTCCTGGTTCAGGAGGAAAGACAGGAGGGTCGTTACATCTCTGAAATTGAGATGTAATCCTTTTTACCAAGTCTTACCGAGAACTGAAAGACAGTTCTGTAGTTTTTAGGATCAAGACTGTTCAAGAAACCAGAAGATGAATGGTCAGGTGCTGTGGGGTAACTTAATAATGGAGCATTTATATTTATAGACAAGAGTTGCCAAGTCTGAATTTCAACTCCAGATCTTGTAGGCTGTAATTCTAGGTTTGAGTGGTCACTGAGTTAGCCAAGCTAATGAGGTAATGATTAGTTTTTCCTTGATCTTGATCAACTGAAAACCATAGTAGCTTTATAATTAATGTCTTTCCTTTTAAAGAAGCAGACCACTAAAGTCAAAGACATTTTAAGTCACATCACAGACAATTATTTTGCCCTTAAGGAGAAGTTCTGGAGGCCTTGAAGCAAATGTTACCATTATAACTCATAGAAGGTAATTATAACTTGTTCAGCTTTTAAAGATACTTAGTTTATGTGTACTTGGGAAAGAATTCTCCATCTTAGGCACTGAGAGGAAAGATATGAGCAATGGAAACACAGGACAGAAAAATCCAGAATCAGGCCTGCAAAGGTCTGAAATACTGCCAGCTTTTTTATAGAACCATTATTATCTCATAGTTCTGTGAGTTAGGAACACACAGTGGTTTAACTGGATGGTTTTGGCCTGGGATCTCTCATGAAGTTACCTTTTTTTTTTTTTTTTGGTTGATTCCCTGAGCAGGGATTGAACCCAGGCCACAGTGGTGAGAGTGCCAAAGCCTAGGCACTACACCACCAGGGAACTCCCTGAAGTTACATTTTGGATGTTACTTGGGACTGTAGTCATCTGAAGGTTTGACTGGGGCTCAAGGACCCACCTCTCAGGTGACTCAGATTCATTCACAGGGCTGATAGGTTAATTCTGGCTATTGGTTCCTCACATGTGGACCTCTCTACAGTCCCGCTAAAGGGTCCTCATAATATGGTGGCTAGTTTCTCCAGAGTGAATGATCTGAGAGAGAACAAGGGGGAAGCCTTGGAAGTCTCCTAAGTCATTTCTACAATATCTTACTGGTTACACTAGCTACCTCTATCAGTTTGAGAAGAGACGACGTAATGTCTAGAGGCAAGAATCATTAGACCCCATCTTATAGGCTGGTTAACACCAGGTAATAACTGAGGAGTTTGTGTATTTTTGTGTGAAAAAGATATTAGAGATGCTGACCAAGAGGGAGGGGTTGTGATTCATAGTTACCATAAATCCGTAAATCCATGGTCTGACCCTTAGGTTTATAGGACTAAAATTTTGCTTATTTTAGGTTTTCACTCAGAGTTGATCAGTCTGGTAAATCATACCAAGAAGAGAATGATTTATGAACCCAACAAGAAAGAATTTACTCATAATCGGAGCATTAACTGGCTAAAGAATGTCCTGGATTTAGTATTATGGAATAGAATATTAACGTAGGGAGGCTAGAACTGGAGCAGAAGTTGCCATTGAGCTCTCAAGGTTGCACAGATTGTCTGTCTTTATTCCCAGAAATGAAAGAACCATGGCCCTTCTCCCCGAATAGGCATAAAGTTTTTGCTCTGCAGTTTTCATTCTGTGTTCCAGTACGTGCTCTTGTCAGCATGTTGTAGGTTCCAGTTGTAGCTGCATTACCTATAAACCATATTACCTAAAGTCTGGGGCCATTTTGCTGATGGCCCGATTGCTGAGCAAACAAGTTTCTAGAACTAGAAACTAGCTAGTTGGGCAAATAGTGGAGAAAGCAGGTCTGTCGTATCTTTTTACACTGTAAGGCTTCCTTACAGATGAATCATCTGAAGAATGCATTCTGCGTTTCTTGTGGACAGTTAATCATCAATGATTAGAATTTAGGCATCTTAGAAAGGGACTGGGTCCCGAGGAAATACCTTTGAATGTGCCCTCTTTAATTAGGGAAGGTGAAAAAGGTTGGGTTTATATACTTTGGGCTTTCTTGTTCCTCAGTACCTCTTCTCATTTCCCTCCTCTGGAAAGTGTGGGTCCACCAATCCTTGTTTGAAACCCTTGGAGCTGAGTGTGTTTTGGAATTACAGCTTGAGAAGAGATTCCACAGCACCCCCACTGGGATCTGGGCCAGCACCTGCTAATTAAACACATTATTTCTGTACCAGATGGTGTAAAGAAAGACTGTAATTGTCCTCACAGGTCAGTTTGCCCAAAATGAATATTGTACCACATTCAAGGAGAGTGCTTGGTTTGCAGACCTTTTTGGACTATTGGGATTGCAGGGTAAGGGATCTTGGCCCTGTCCTCTTTGTTGGCTATGGTGAGGATGAAATTAAATAAAGTTCTTAGCACCCTGAGGTGTAAACACTTGTTGGCTACTGTTGCTGTCATCTTTGTTCCTATGGTTTTAAGAGATGAACTAGAGATTGTAAACAAATTTGTGAATGCCCCAATGAGGGAAGGCACTTGATATACAGTTTTGTTGTAATTTATTGGAGGTGCTGGCTTTCATTTTTAGGTCATGAGTTTGCTCTGATGGGAATAGACAAATACTGCCTCTAACAGTATCTGTCATAATTTTAGTGCTATGGATAAATCATTAAAAAATACCTTTTAATGTAGTTTTAAAGATAGTATTAGGATTCCTCATAGTCTGTTAAAATCAGCATTTAGTTCCTGATAGAGGTTCAAGTTATCCTTATTTGGTACTAATTCATTTTAAATTGAGAAATAGGAAATTACATATATATTATATGTAATTTTTATTCCACATAAACATGCTAATCCGAGTAATACATTTAAGAGGTAATTGTAATACATATATTTTAATGGGAAAACTAAAAACTACAGGGCAGTTTGGGTTTCAGATTTGGGGAAAGAGGAGGAGTATTATTGTTTTAACATTGTCCAAAAATAACCCCTGTCCTTGTTTGAATTGGAGATGGCTCACCTCCAATATATCAGTGATTTGATACAAATATTTTCCTCATTTAACTGAATGATAATTTGAGTACTTGTTTATCAAACTATGTTACTGGTTTAAAGTATTTGAACATTTTTATCCAGTCCTTCTGGTGTAGCAAGTGAAACATAGCCTGCCTTTGTATTGGTTAATATGTTCTGGAGATGTAATTAAAGTGTTCAGAAGCTAGAGTTTTTGGTGGCTTTCCAGTGAGGTGAGGGCCTGCCAGCCAGTCTTCGTAAAGGGTAGTCTTAGGTCAACATCATGTGGCTCATTTGGGGAAATTAACCACACTGTGCATGTGTTTAGGCTTTGTCCAGGGATCTGAAACCACTTTGCAGTCGACGTACTCAGACACAAGCGCTCAGCCCACCTGTGATTATGGTAAGTGTGGGCCCCTGGGAATCAGAGGGTGAGTGTTCTGCCTTCAGATCATCATCTTGCTTTTGGCATTGCTGTCACCCTGTCTTGCTTTCTAAATCCAAACTTGGGTGTGGTGGGTTGTTATAGTAGCTGGTGCTTCCCTTGGAGGCAGTTATGGGAGAAATGTCTGTGTTTTTGAGCAAGCTGGTGTTCTTGGGGCCAGAAATTGGTTCCTTTGACCCTTTAACATTTTGTTAGAATCCTGTAAAAAAAAGGTCTGGCTTCAGAATATCTTGAGGGCCTGGGAAAGGATGGTAGCCAATCAAAGTGTGAAGGATTGGTCAGAGTAGAAACGAAGCCATTACCTTAGCTCCAGGGTAGTGCACAGGACCACTGTGCTAGAGAGGCTGCCTTTCTGAATCTAGCAGGCTTTTAGAGATGTCAGGCTGTTTCAAAGCAGGCAGATCCTCACACAGGTTTGAAGAAAAATCTCTGACTGATTTCTCAAGTATGGACAGACACACTAAATCTAATTCAGAAGTAGCCACCCGATGGGGTCCATAGATAGTCTGTCAGCATGCTTTAGCAGATGTAACTGCTAATAAAACTGGTCTTTCCATGGTCTGTGACCCTAAGGGTATGTTGAGAAGGAGCCCTCTTTGGAATTAACAAGGATAATACCTTGGTTGCTGAGATGGGTGATTTGTTTTACCAAGGTCTGGGCAAAGACAGCCTACATGTGACATTCACTTAGGAGTCACTGGGTAAATGGACATAAGTAAGCTCCAGAAAGTATTAGTACCTAGTTCCTGCAGGAGAGGGGGACTTAAAATGTTCTGAAATTGAGTAAGGAGGTATCAAGTATTTCATAAATGAGGAGAAACTTGATTTGCATGACTTCCTCTTCTGTCCTTCCTGCCTCCTTTTTTTTAAATCAAATGTACCAAACTACTGTCTTTTGAATTATTTTCTCTCTGGTTTATATATTGTGGGTAAAGCCATTTTATCAGACATGTCATTTGCAAATACTTTCTCCCAGACTGTGGCTTGTCTCTTTATTCTCTTATCAGCATCCTTTGAAGAACACAGTTCTTCATTTTGATGATGTCCAATTTAACAAACTTTAATCAATTGTGATTTTGGAGTAGTGTCTTAAGAAATTTGTGCCTAACCCAAAGTCATAAAGGGCTTCATCATTTTACATTTATTTTGTGATCTATTTTAAGTTGATACTTCTACAAGGTGTGCAGTATAGGTGAAGATTCTTTTTTACCTTTGTTGAAAATTAGTTGTACTTATACGATGTGTGGGTCTGGTACTGGACTCTAATTCTGTTCCACTGATTTATGTGTCTAAATTTCCTCCAGTACCACACTGTCTTGATGAATATAGTACAAGGTATGATACAAAAATAGGTGGATGCTTAAATTAAAAAAAAAATTATTACAGTAAAAGACATTGCCTTTAAATTCCTCTCAAGATACTCCCCCTCACTTCTAACACACTTATCCCATCGTTCTTACCACTTTCTAAAGCAGTTCTGGAAGTCCTCTTTTGTGAGAGTCTTTAGTTGTGCCGTTGTGGTTGCCTCAATGTCATGCATTCAGGTCATGCATTGCTTCTGGTACAGTAATTTCTGTAAAAGCATTACAGTGTGTCCTCATCTACCTTATTCACTGGATCTGGCACTGTGTGACTTCTAGCTGTTTCCCAAAGTCAAAATAACCATGAAAGGTAAATTTTTCGAATCAAGGCAGCTACATCAGCCCAACTAAGAATCATGAAAGAGGACTTCGAGAACTGCTTCAGAAAGTGGCAGGAACAATGGGATAAGTGTGTGTGAAGCAAGTTGGGGTATCTTGAGGGGCATTAAAAGCAATGTGTCTTTTACTGTAATACATTTTTTTATTTAAACATTCACTGTATTTTTTTATCATACCTCATACATCTTGAAATCAGTTAATGTAAGTCCTTTAGGTTTGTTCTTTTTCCAGAAATGACTTGGATATTCTAGTTCCTTCACTTTTGCATATAAATTTTAGAATCAGTTTGTCTGTTTTTATAAAAATTCCTGAGCATACCTATCTTACGTAGTTGAATAACTTGTAAGTAGATAGAACTATGTATCCTGCTTTATTTTCCTTACTGTTAGAAGCATTTCCTTGTGGTACATAAAGCTTAATAGATTCTCTTTTGATGCCTACATGAGATATTTCACTGTGTATTTATTTTTGCTCCATAAGTATTGCTTATTATGACCATCTCCTTTTCTTGTGTTTGTTTCTTTTTTAAAAAAAATTTTTTTCCCTTTGTCAACAATAATATCACCTTTTCTGGGGATGGAAGTGAGTTTGGATGTTCTTTTGAAAGGACAGGTCTCAGGAGTCCCCAAATGCCATAGTGTAGAGTAGAAAAAGTCTTCCTCCTGGGGAGCAAGGAACCCATCACGGAGTCTTGGTTGCTATAAGCATAGCAAATAGCACATTAGGTAGGGAGTGTTTGTCTGAGCTGTCATAGTGGCCAGTGGTCTCCCCTTGTGTTTGCAGAGTCAGTGCTCCCTCCTTCCTTCTTTCCCTTGTGCTTCCTTGCTGTTCTGGTGGGTCCTCAGCAGTTGAAACCCAGGGGACCATATTGTAGCCTTACAAACAGAGCCCTGGGGGTCTGTCTTTGCTTCCAAGTCCTATCTGCTTTTGAATAGTGTCTACTGTTCCTTGTACAAACAGACACATGGTCAAGCTCTTTTTAGTTGCCAGGGCAAATGTATATTCCTTGTGTGACTCTGCCAGCCTCCCTTCTTTGCCTGTCACTCATTATGTGATTATCTGCTTCTGGCTATACATTGCTGCTTACTGGTTATAGTGTCTCTCTCCTTTAGTATGTAGTGCTCTGGGCCTGAGCAGTGCCCAGATCTGCCAGCCTCTGCTGTGTGTGCTCAGGATGATAGTCGTTGAATAAACAAGTAAATGAGAAGCCTCTGCTTGGGTTTCCCCAGATGAAGAGGATTTTTGCTTTGTGAGCTCTTTTGTGCCTCTGTTCATGAAACGTAGTGATCATCTAAAGTCCATCGTTGTTTTGTTTTGTTTTTTATGTGTGAAAATACAGAAAAGTTAAAGTTTATTATAGAAAAGTTAAAAGTTAAAAAGTATACTCCAAGAAAGTAGAGCAGGCTGACCCAACAGCGGGAAGCAGCCCATCACTGGTTTTGGACACCTTCCCGTTCTGTGGACCGAGGAGGACCTTGGCCTGCGCCGCGTTCTCCGTGGTCCATCTTCTCATTCTGGGCACTCTTGTTCACCTGTGGCTGGTTTCTTTTGTCCACCACCCTACCATCTCACTAAGCTTTGCTCTCGCCCTGGGGTGAGCATGGCCTGTCCGCAGGGCTGAGAGAGCCCAGGGGAGGAGATGACTCTGGACTCTAGTCAGACACTGGAAGCTGATTGCGTGTCCCTGTGGGCACCCCTGGGGAGGAAGCTTTTGGGCTTCACTCACTTGGCTTTGCCTGTGTTCCTAAAAGAATGAATTTTTCTCACGTGCTAGTTTAGCCTCCAGAGCATGTCTAGTTTGTGATTCTGAGAGGAGTTCTGTCTCATCCTCCTCTGCTGATGACCAGCACAGCACACTCACACAATCGAAGGGCTTGGTGGCCCTTTCTGTTAAGGCAGACCTTTGAGGGACTAGGGTGGTCAGTTTCTTCACTCCTGATAGCTTTGTTGGGCCATTTGAGTGACATGACCTCAAAGTGGGTGTGGGCTCTGTGCTGAGCTGCTTGTACAGGAGAGTCTGTGTGAGGCATCAGGAACCGCTCTCCTTTTCCTCTGGTTGGTGCTTAACTGGGATTGGAGGTGATCTTCTAATTTTGGCTCCTCAGGGGAGGAGTTGTAGGAGCCAGATTTCTTGGCTCTGGAGAATGTTGGGAAGGGGAGGCTCCTTGAATAGCAGATGGTCCTAGCCACACAAGGTGGAGCACCAGGGCAGTGTGTGACCTGGATCACTGACATGGTGCTTATAAGTGCTAGGTTTCTCAGTTAAGGTCAGGTTCAGTCTCCCCCAGCCAGTCAGGTACTGGGAGTCATTGTCTTCATTTGTTCCTGAACTAAACTCTCATTGTACTGTAAGCAATTGTAGATGCAATTACCCTTTTACTTTTTGTAGGATATGGAACTTGGAACTCTGGGACAAACAGAGGCAAGTATCATTCCCATGATCACTCCCCTCTCCCTTAGGATGAACTGGTGTGTTCTGCCACTGCCCACTTTGGCCTGGGGGTGCCTTTAGGGACTCTGGGCTGGCTACTCCATCACAGGAGGCCTCATCGGGAGGGCTAGGGCCCACCCAGCCTTGGGTGGCTACGAGCTTGTCTCTGTGACAAAAAACATCGTTGTCTCTCTCTCTGTCCTCCCTACCCTTGCCATCTCCATCTGTCTCTCTCATTGCAGGCTACGAGAACTATGGCTATGGCTATGGCTATGGCCAGGATAACACCACCAACTATGGGTACGGTATGGCCACTTCAAACTCTTGGGAAATGCCTAGCTCTGACACAAACGCAAACCCTAGTGCTGCGGGTAGCGCCAGTGCCGATTCCGTTTTGTCCAGAATTAACCAGCGTTTAGATATGGTGCCGCACTTGGAGACAGACATGATACAAGGAGGCGTGTATGGCTCAGGTGGAGAAAGGTGAGTGGGTGCCTGCCTAGGGGCTGAGGCTCTGCAGGGGCACCTCCCGCCTGCTGCCTGCTGATATCTCCCTCTCTGAATCATCTTCATGTCTGCTTCCTCCCTCCTTGCTCTGCTTTTAGGGCTCCCAGAGACTCTGCTGGGCTCTAATATATTTCCCTTCTCTGGCTTTTGTACCCCCTAATTCCACTGCCTGGTGGCCAGCCTCACCCCCAGCTTGTAGGGGAAAGAATAAGCCCAGACTGAGCTGGCTTCATGGTACCCTCCAAATGTCTCTTAGGAGCAGAGTGTTAAGTGTCCCTTTCCTCTGTAGACAGCTATTTGGAGTTTGCTTGAGATTTTGTATCCTGCCTGCTTTTAGGGCAGAACAGCTTGGGTAGAGGATGAAGAGTGGGATGAGCCTCCATGGCTGACCACAGTTGGCTGGCCCATCCCTACATATGGGACAGGGCAGATATGGACACTTGCTGCTCTTCAGTGCTAGGCACACATGCGCCTGTTGAACATCTTTGGGCATTGTGGCTACCACAGACACATGCATGTGTTTCTTAAGGGTAATATCTCTGCCCCAGAGACTTACTCCGCCCCAGTCTTCAGTCCTTCTTTGGGTCTCCAGTCAAGTGAGTCACAACACGCAGGCCTGGCGACATCAGCTGACAGGCCCTTCCTACTTCTAGAACTCTTCTCCTGAGAGGCCTTTTATCTGATATTTCTAATCATTGAGCCTCTCCTATAAGGTGCATAGTTTTAGATCAGGGCTTCCTGTCCCTAGAACAGGGAGGTTTGGGGGGAAGGCAAGGGCATTTGACCCAAGGCCCTCCCTGATGCTTGCCACTTGACTCTGCAGATACGATTCCTACGAGGCCTGTGACTCAAGGGCCGTCCTGAGTGAGCGTGACCTTTACCGGTCGGGTTATGACTACGGTGAACTTGACCCTGAGATGGAAATGGCCTACGAGGGCCAATACGATGCCTACCGAGACCAGTTTCGTATGCGTGGTGGCGACACCTTTGGCCCACGGGCTCAGGGCTGGGCCCGGGACTCTCGGAGTGGCCGACCAATGGCCTCAGGCTATGGGCGCATGTGGGAAGACCCCATGGGGGCCCGGGGCCAGTGCATGCCTGGTGCCTCCCGGCTGCCCTCCCTCTTCTCCCAGAACATCATCCCCGAGTACAGCATGTTCCAGGGCATGCGTGGTGGGGGTGCCTTCCCAGGCGGCTCCCGCTTTGGCTTCGGGTTTGGCAATGGAATGAAGCAGATGAGGAGGACCTGGAAGACCTGGACCACAGCTGACTTCCGGGTGAGTGGAGGAAGCCTTCCTCCTTGGCCCCTGCTGGGTAAAGCAGGGGGCCCAGAGTCATCCACCCTGACCTGGTTCCCTCTTTCTGACACAGACCAAGAAGAAGAAGAGAAAGCAGTGTGGTAGTCCTGATGAACCAGATAGCAAAGCCTTCCGGACCGACGGCTCAGACAACAGTGACTCAGACAATGGTGAGCCAGGGCACTGACCACTGCCCCTGCCCCCTGCCTCCTTGGTCTCCTGGACTGAGTGTGCCTCTTCTCACCTTCCAGATGAGGGCACCGAGGGGGAAGCTGCAGAGGGCACTGAAAGTGTGGATGCTGTGGAAAAGGGCTCCCGAGCAGTAAGTGGCCCTGGTTTACGCGCTCTGTCTACAGGGGTGCTGGTGTAGAGCAGAGTGCTTGAGCCCTGTGCCACAGAGTTGAGCTCCCTTAGGGGCCGTCGGCCAGCCTGAGGCAGCTCTACACTCCTGTGACCAGTACACAGAAGCGGGAAGCTATCTATGGTAGAGGGAGTGAGGCTGTGAGTAGGCTGCCCAGCCAGAGGTAGAATGAGCCCTCTGTGCGAGGGCTGTTGGGAGAATGTGAGGGACCTGGTCCGTAGCAAGAGGCTTGTCACTTAGAGCCATTAACAACTGCACATGCTTTGACATTATATTTTTGAAACTGTGTCTTAGGAAGGAGAAGATGAAGAGGGAAAAGAGGAGGAGAAGGAAGACAGCAAAGAAGACCCAGACAAGGGTGTGTCTTCTGAGTGGCCTGGGTGCTGGGGCAGCTCTTCTAGGCACTCATTGTGGGAGGAATCCAGCTGAGGGCAAGGTTGTGACAGAAATCTGGCCAACTTGGGTCCTCCCTTGCAGGGCTGGGTGTGTGCTCTCAGGGGGTTCTCCTCCCTCTGCTCCATTCCTATTCTGCCCCTGTCATTTCCAGGCAGAGGCTATGGGTGGCAATAGCCCCTGCCTAGAACATGGGTTTTGACTTTAAGTGTGGGGAGCAAGCAAAGTGTGGGGGAACCCCTGGCATACCCCCTACTCTTGGCCCCTCAATAATGCCCATTCCTAGTCCTCAGAGACTGGTGTCCAAGCTGGGACCTTTGGTGCAGATTTTATGGCTCTGGTTTGCGTGTCCTCTCCCTTAGTGCCTCTCCAGCCCCTGTGTTGGGAGTCCGTGTTCCCCCACCTGAGTGATGAGCGCCAGCAGGTACCTAACAGTAAATCCAGCCTCTGCCCACTGTTGCGCAGTGCCTGGTGAGGGGTGGGGAGGGCCATGTGAGCTTTGGGGTCTTTGCCCCTGGAGGCTGCACTTAAGCCCCAGCTGCAGCCTCCCTGCATCCCAGCACCCAGCCCCTTTGAATTTGTGCCAGTGTTCCCACCAAAACATCCTCTCTTTGCCTTCCAGCCTCCTTGTGTCCCACTCTGTGGAATGTGGGTGTCCTCCTCTCTTAAGGGTGTAGGCCAAAATTGTTCCCTATCCAGCCCAGGGTACTCATCTGCTTGTGGCCAGAGGCATTGTTCAGACAGCTGCTCTCAGAATGGACCCCAGTCAGAGGCCACAGGGCCTGACCTAGTGGAGCCAAGCTGGTGATTGTGCCCCTCTGTTCTCATAGGGTCCCTGAGCGCCCAGGATGAGAGCGGCCAAACTAAGCGCAAGTTACAGGCAGGCAAGAAGAGCCAGGACAAGCAGAAGAAGCGGCAGCGAGACCGCATGGTGGAAAGGTAACCAGCTTCCCTCCACCCCTTTGCCTCTGCCTCGCAACGGGGCTGCTGACAGGAGAGCAGGGCCATAGCTCTGCTGCTTCACCACCCTGTGGCCTCCCTTGGGAGCTGCCACCTGCTCAGCCGTGCATGGACCCTTCTTCCCGCCAGGCCCAGCTCCCAAGGCCTGACTCGTCCCTTGTCCCTCTGCGGCCGCCTGGCGACCGCTGGCATCTTTGGCCTGAGACCCAACACTGCTTGGCACCGTTGCCCAGAAGCTCCAACACTCGGTCACTTGGTGCACGAGCCCCGAGGTGCACTGGGGGCCTGATGCCCCCGCGGGAGGGGGCCAGCTCATCAGAGACTCGAGGTCCAAGGCGCCTGTGCCACCCCAGCTAGCTGCCAAGAGGCCACCACCATGCCCAGGAGAGATGGCAGCACCTGTGGGCTGTGGCAGCCTTGGGCCTGCCCTCTGCCTTGCCCACCGGCCTTGTCAGGCCGGGCGTATCTGCAGCTGAGTCCTTCACGCCCCTTGGTCGGGTCTGTCTGCCCTCAGGGCTCCCGCACTGGCGCTTGCCTCCTCCTCCTCCGCCTCAGACTCTTGCTCTTGCTGGACCTTCCTCAGCCTCGCCGGCGCCTGGCCCCTGGGCTCTACAGACAAAGCTGACCCCGTGGCCCAGATAAGGACGTCCGGCAGAGGTAGGGACCTGCCCCGAGGCCTCGGTGGCGGCTGGCCTCCTCCACCCCTTGCAACGGCGGCCTGCTCCGGCCCAGGCCCCAGACCCCGGGCTTCTGCTGTGGACACCAGGCCCAGACAGAGCACCTCGCTCAGGTGACTCCAGGCTGCCCTCTGGCAGGCTGAGCGGGCGCCCTTCTTCCAGCTCAGACTGGTCTCTTCTCAGAAGAGGAAGATGAGGCAGCAGGTGCCCAGGCCTGCTTGCCTCCCATCCCTCCCAACACTACCCCCAAGCACTCTGAGCAGAGGATGGGCTGGGCCTTTCAGTCCCCCAGGCCCCAGAAGGAAGATGCAGCACCTTTTCGGGCCCTGCCTCGGGACTGCGTACTCCACTCTGCACCTCAGGGCCACCTGGCTCACGCCAGGGCATCCTTCCTTCCGGTCCCCAGCTGGGCCAAGTGCACAAGCTCCTGCCCAGCCTTGGTAGAGAGGCCCTCCGACAACCTTCCAGCGACTCCTTGCCTGTTGCAGCAGCTGCTGCCTCAGGCTTCAGCCTCCTGCCTGTGGGAAGGAAGAGCTCCTCCCCTGTCCCCTACAGTAACTGCAGCCTACAGACTTTCTGTCCCTTTTACTCCCAATCCCTCTGGTCCCAGCCTGTCCCCATGCTGGGACCTCATTTCAGAGGCCTGTGAGTAAGGCCTGTTTGAGGGCTTGCAGCTGGGTTGGGTGAGGCAGCAGCACTGTTCCATGAGGATTTTCATGGCCTCAGCCCCTCATTTCTCTCCTGTGGCAGGATCCAGTTTGTGTGTTCTCTCTGTAAATACCGGACCTTCTACGAGGATGAGATGGCCAGCCACCTCGACAGCAAGTTCCACAAAGAGCACTTTAAGTACGTAGGCACCAAACTTCCCAAGCAGACTGCCGACTTTCTGCAGGTGAGCCCTGGTGTAGCACAGCTGCTCCTTGCTTCTTGGACCCCTCAGGACATAGAGCAGTTCACACGAACCTTGGTTTCTCCTTGGTGTTTATGGCAGGAGTACGTTACCAACAAGACCAAGAAGACAGAGGAGCTCCGAAAAACTGTGGAGGACCTTGATGGTCTGATCCAGCAGATCTACAGAGACCAGGATCTGACACAAGGTGAGAAGGTTCCATCCCACTCTCTCCCGGCAGGGCCCTCAGCCTGCCCTCCTGGTCATGACACCCTTCTTCCTCCAGGGAGGGTCAGTGAGAGCAGCCTCAAACCCAGTTGGAAGGGGCAGAATGAAATGAGGAGCTAGTCTGGTGTTTTTTCCAAACTCCTGGGTCTGTCTTTAGGCAACTCCCCCCTTCTCCTACAGAAATTGCCATGGAGCATTTTGTGAAGAAAGTGGAGGCAGCCCATTGTGCAGCCTGTGACCTCTTCATTCCCATGCAGTTCGGGATCATCCAGAAGCACCTTAAGACCATGGATCACAACCGGAACCGCAGGGTGAGTGGCTACCTGTGCCCTTCCACCATCCTGTGGGGAGGTCCTGGGTTTTAACCTCTGCCTGCTGGTTAAGGGGGCAGGTGCAGGTAGATAGAGACATTTGCAGCCCAATGCAGTCAACATAGCTACAGAGAGAGGGCCAGGAAATGGGGACTCTGCTTGGGAGAAAGTGGTATCAGAGCTGGACCTAAGGAGCAGTAGGCTTTAGGCTATGGGGACCTCCATTTGCATAGGGGCCAGTGGGGCAGATTAAGTTCAGAAACCAAATGGAGAAGTATACAGTGCATGTGTTGCTGGAGAAGAGGTTGGACTTCAGAGTTTCACGAGGGCTTAGCTAAAGGGTCTGGGCTTGCTCCTGTAGGCAGCAAAGTTTGTAATTGGAGGACTAACAGGATTAGAGTTGGTGTTTATTAGAGACTTCAGGCACCTGGTGTGGAAGGGAGCTAGTGGGGCCAGTAAGGGGCTGCTGCAGTATCAAGTCAGAGGTATGTCTCCACCTTGAGAAGAGGGGCAGGATAGAAGAGCTGTTTAAGAGGTGAGCAAGTAGGCACGAGAGAGTGACCAGGAGTCTGGGATATCTCAGATTTCTTGTTTGAGTACCTGGTAGATAGTGGTGTGCTGAGATGAAGAGGGCAGTATATGGTACAGGAAAAGGAGTAAGTTTGGTAAGAAATTAAACAAGTGCTTGCTTTGGCAGCACATATACTAAAATTGGAACGATACAGAGAAGATTAGCATGGCCCCTGCACAAAGATGACACACAAATTTGTGAAGTGTTCCATATTTAAAAAAAAAAAAAAAAAAATTAAACAAATTCTGTCTTATTTTCCATTGTGTCCCCAGTGGCTAACACAGAAGCCAGAGTAGGTGTTTTTTGGTTGAAATGGTGACATGCTGGGTTAGAGGTGGCTCTTAGAGATTGGGTGGGGTTGAGAGGCTGTGCAGCAGGGAGAGAGCTGAGAAGACCAGGGCGAGAGAGGCTTGGCTGCCATCACCCTAGAGGAGGCCGAAAGGATTTATGAGCAAGTAAGGGTGGTGTAGGAAATAGCATTTATCAACCCTTTCCTATGCCCATCAAATTTCATCTCTGGTCTTTCTTAGTGAGGTGGTTCTCATCAGTAGGATGTGGTTGGGTCTGGCTTGGGTTGTTGAGGAGATAGATTCAAGATTGTATATGCCAAAGGGCAACAGAGAAGCTGTAGGGATTCTGCCAAGGCCAGATTCTTGGGTTGGGAGCTAATAATGTGTAGGGAGAAAGCAGATTGCAAGGGATGGACAGGGCATGCCATTCATTAACTTTTGGGATATATAGTTGAAATGAGAGATAGCTGGCAAAATATAAACTCAAAATTGACCCTAAAACAATTTAAAAAAGGAAAAAAAAAAGAGTTAGAAAATACAGCCATAATTACTAGTGTGGTTACTTAGAAAGACACTAGGGGTTCCCTGGTGGTGTAGCGGCTAGGCTTCAGCGCTCTCAACGCTGCGGCCTGGGTTCGATTCCCAGCCAAGAAACTACCAAAAAAAAAAAAAAAAAAAAAAAAAAAAAAAAAAAAAAGGAAAGAAAAGAAAGACACTGAAGAAGGCACCAGAAGTAGTTGGCTTATAGAGATCATTTGAATACAATTTAAATGTATATTTTTAAATTCCAGACTATAGAATGAAAAACTTCTAATCCTTATTTTTGTTTTGTTTTGTTTTTTGCTTTTTGGTATGTGGGTAGCTCCCTGACTGGGAATCGAACCTAGGCTACAGCGCTGACAGCGCCAACGCCGAAGCCTTAAGCCACTACACCATCAGGGAACTCCCTAATCCTTATTTTTGGTATTAGCTTTATTGAGTTATAATTCACATACCATATAATTTACCCATTTAAGGTATACAATTCAGTAGTTTTTAATATATTCACAGTTTTGCAGCCATCACCACAGTCAATCATAGAACATTTTCTCTTTTATTCCTTTCCTTTCTTTTTTGGGGGGTTGGTTCCCTAACCGGGAAGTGAACCCAGGCCATGGTGGTGGAAGCGCTGAAACCTAGCCACTAGACCACCAGGGAACCCCCTTTAATATTTTCATCACTTCAGAAAGACCTATACTCACCAGCCATCAGTGGTCCCCCAGCCTTAGGCAACCACTAATGTAATGCCTGTTTCTCTATTTGCTTGTTCTGGATGTTTCGTATAATTGTAATCACCTAATATGTGGTCTTCTTTCACTTAGCCATACTATTTTTAAGGTTGATCCACAGTGTAGCAATTATCTGAACTTCATTTGTTTGTATGGCATGAAAATATTTTCTTGTGTGGATATACATTTGGTTTGTCTATTCATTAGTTTGGGCATTTGGGTTGTTTCTAAGAGTCACCTTTTGGCTATTATGAATAATGCTATCATAAACATTTGTGTGGGCATGTTTTCATTTGTGTGGGGTATGTATCTAGCAACGAAATGCCTGGGTCATATAGTAACTCTTTAACTTCTTGAGGAACTGCCAGACTGTTTTCTGAAGTGGCTGCCCCATTTTACATTCCCATCAGCCATGTACGAGGGTTTTCTGATTTATCCACATCTCACCAACACTTGTTACCTGACTTTTTTGTAGTATGTGGGTAGTTCCCTGGCTGGGAAATAAACCCAGGCTGCGTTTACAGTGCCAGCGCCGAAGACTTAAGCCACTACACCACCAGGGAACTCCTTATCTGACTTTTTAAATTCTAACTATGCTAGTGGGTTTGAAGTGGTATCGTTAACCTTTTTTTTTATTTTCATTTTCCTGATAACTGGCTAATGATGTTGAGCCTCATTTCATAGGTTTTGTTTTGTTTTTTGCCACTTGTCTTCCTTGGATTTAGAGATGCCTGCCTGTTCAGATCCTTGGTTCAGTTTTTAATTGTATGGTCTTTTTGAGTTAAGAGTTCTTTATATATTCTAGATACAAGTCCTATCTGTATCAGATGTATGATTTGTAAAAAATTTTCTCTTCTGCGGGTTAATTTTTTATCTTGATGTGTCTTGTAATATAAAAGTTTAATTTTGGAGTTCCCTGGTGGTATAGTGGCTAGGCTTCGGCAATGTCAACGCTGCGGCCTGGGTTTGATTCCCAGCCAGGGAACTACTCACATTAAAAAAGAAAAGAAAATTTAATTTTGATGAAGTCCAGTTTATCTATTTTTTTGCTTTTGTTGCCTGTGGTTGGGGTGTCATTCATCTAAGAATCCATTGTCAAATTCAAGATCACAAAAATTTACCCTCCTATGTTTTCTTATAAGAGTTTCATAGTTTTAGCTCCTGTAATTTGGATCTTTGATCCATTTGAGTTAATTTTTGTATATAGTGTAAGGTAGGGGTCCAATTTCATTTTATTCCAAGTGGATATTCACTTATCCCAGCACCATTTATTGAAAAAACCACTCTGTCTCCAATGAACACTTGTAACAGCTTTTGTCAAAAGTCATTTGACCATAGCTACATGGGTTTATTTCTGGACTCTCAATTCTACTCTACTGTTTTATATATTTATTTTCGTGTCAGCACCACACTATAGCTTTGTAGTAAGATTTGGAATCGAAAAGTGAATACTCCAAGTTTGTTTCTCTTTTTCAAGATTGTTTTGGCTATTCTGTGATCCTTGAGTTTTAGGATCAATTTGCCAGTTCCTTTAAAGAAGCCAAAAAGAAAAAAGAAAAGAAGCCAGCTGGTATTCTGACAGGATTGTATTCAATTTCTGGATCAAGTTGGGGAGTATCACTATCTCAGTAATATTATCTTCCAATCCCATGAATAAGGGATATCTTTCTATATATTTAGATCTTTAATTTCTTTCAACAATGATTTGTAGTTTCAGAGTATAAATTTTGTACTTTTGTTATTGTTAAATTTATTCCTAAGTAATGTTTTCTTTAATTCTGTTTTTGGGTGGTTCTTTGCATGTATATAGAAATACAATTGATTTTTGTATATTTTGCATTTTATAACCTTACTGAACTTGTTTATTAATTCTAATAGCTTTTTAGTGGATTCCTTAATATTTTCTATGTACAAGATCAGTCATCTGCAAATAGAGATAGTTTAACTGCTTCCTTCCTGATGCCTTTTCTTTTTCTTCACTATTTGCCTGGGCTAGAATATCCAGCACAGTGTTGAAGAGAAGTGAGAGCAGACATCCTTATCTTATTTCTGATTTGGTGGAGGAAACACCAGTCTTTCACCGTTAAGTATGATGTTAGTTTTGGATTTTTAATACTGTGCCTGGTTGTTGATTTCCTTTCTATTCATAGTTTGTTAAATGTTTTTATCCTGGAATGGAAGGGTATTGGATTTTGTCAAATGCTTTTTCTGCATCTGTTGAGATGATGATGTGGTGTTGTTGTTTTTTTTTATTCTGTTGGCATGGTATATTCCATTAATTGATTTTGAGTATTAAACCACCCTTGCATCCCTGGGATAAATCCTGTTTAGTGATAGTATATAGTAATTCAATTTATCTGTTGGGTTGGTTCTGCTAGTATTTGGAGAATATTTGCAACTGTATTCATGAGAGATGATGGTTTGTGGTTTTTGTTGATGTCTTTGGTTTTGGTATCAAGATAATACTGTCCTTAAAAATGAGTTCAGAAGTTTTCCCTCCTATTCCGTGTTTTTGGAAGAGTTTGTGAAGGATTGATATTTATTCTTTTAAGAGTTTGATAGAATTTGACAATGAAGGCATCTAGATCTGGGCTGTTCTTTGTGGATAGCTCCTTTTTTTTTTGTTGTTGTTGTTACTAATTCGATGTCTTTACTTGTTATTGGTCTATTTAGATTTTCTGTTTCTTGAGTCAGTTTCAGTAGTCTTTGTCTTTCTAGAAATGTGCCATTTCATCTAAGTTACCTGATTTGTTAGCTTGTGTTTGTGTGTAGTATTCCTTTAAAATCCTATTTCTGAAGATCAGAAGTCCCCTTCTTTCATTCTGATTCTAGTAATTTGAGTCTTTTTTTCTTCTTGATCAGTCTTGCTAAAAAGGTTTGTTAATTTTGTTGAGCTTTAAGAAGAACACACTTGGTTTCATTGACTTTTCCCCCCTCCCCCTTTTGTTTTTCTCTTCTCAACTTAATTAATTTCCATTCTAATCTTTATTATTTCCTTCCTTCTGCTTGCCTTGGGGTTTAGTTTGCTGTTCTTTCTGTAGTTTCTCTAGGTGGAAAGTTAGATCATTGGTTTGTGATCTTCTTAATGTGAGCATTTTTAGCTATGAATATTCTGAATACTGCTTTTCACTGAATCCCATAGTTTTTGCTATGTCTTGTCCTCATTTTCATTCATCTCAGGTTGTTTTTGAATTTCTGCCTGATTTCTTTTTTTGAGGGGGTGGGGGGATAGTTCTCTGGCTGGGAATTGAACCCAGACTGCAGTATTAGTGTCAAAGCCTAGCCACTACACCACCAGGGAACCCCTTCTGCCTGATTTCTTAGACCCATTTGTTATTTAAATGTGTCATTTAATTTGCACAAATTTTTGAATTTCCCGAATTCTTTTCTGTTTCTAATTTCTAATTTTTTTCTATGTGGTCAGGAAACATACATTGTATTATTTTAGTCCTTTTTAATTTACTGAGGCTTGTTCTATGGCCTCGCATATGGTCTGTCTTGGAGAATAAATGTTTCTTGTGCACTTGAGAAAAATGTATATTCTGCTGCTGTTGGGTGGAGTATTCTATAGATACCTGTTAAACCTATTATTATTCAAGCCTTTTTATTTCCTTACTGATCTTCTGCCAAGTTGTTCTGTACATTAATGAAAGTGGGATATTGAAATCTGTAACTATTATTGTTGAATGGTCTGTTTCTACCTTCATTTCTGTCAATTTTTATTTTATGTATTTTTATACTCTGTTAGGTGCATCTTTAATAATTATGTCCTCCTGATGGACTGGCTCTTTTAACATAAAAGTCCCTTTCAATCTTAGTAACTTTTTTTGTTTTATGTGCTATTTTGTCAGATATTAGTATATCTAGTTCAGCTTTCTTATGGTTGATGTTTGTATATCTTTTCCCATTCTTTTACTTTCCATTTACTCATATCTTTGAGTCTATTGAATCTATAGTGTATTTTCTGTGGATAGCATATTGTTTGATTTGGTTTTTTTTTTAATCCAGTTGGACAGTCTACCTTTTGACTGGATTATTAATCCATTCACATTTAATGTTATTGATATTATTGAATTTATATCTGTTGTCCATCTCATCCTGCTTTCTTTTGTAGTAAATATTTTTTGTGTAATATTATAATTTCTTTAATGATTTTTTTTTTTTTTGTACTACATTTTTGGGCATTATTTTCCTAGTGGCTTCTCTAGACCTTACCTTATACATACTAACTTTTCAAAATCTTCTGCAGATATAGTAACTTAATTTCATTGAGATTAAGTTACTCCTATGTAGCTCTCTCTACATAGGAGGCTTTTATGTTATTATTGTGATACAAATTATTACATTCATGAATATAATGCAGTATATTATTTATAATTTTTTCTTTTAAGGAAACTGAAAGAAGAAAGAACAATGACGTATTTCTAGTTTTTGTTATATTAGCCTTCTTATTTCTCTTCCTGGATCTCTTTATTTGGATTCTTCCAGTGTATTTGAGTTACCATCTATAGTCATTTCCTTATTAGCCCAATTCAGTTTTACTCATCTCACCCTTCTTTGTCCTGTTATTAGCAAATGTATTACATTTCTATATGTTATAGATCAAACAGTAGGAGTATATATATTTTATACAACTGCTTTTTAAATCAGTTGAGAAGACAAAAGAAATATTTATAGTATGGTATCTTTTATAATTACATAATTTTATAGTTTTTTCATGTGGATTCACATTACTGTCTGGGGTCACTTGTTTTCATCTTGAAGGACTTTCTTTGGTATTTCTTATACAGTCTGCTAGCAGCAAATACGCTCAGTTCTTAATTGTGGAATGTCTTTATTTCACCTTCATTTTTAAAAGATACCTTGGCTGGGCATAAGATTCTTGGTTGATAACTTTTTCTTTGAGCATTTTAAATATGTTATCCCACTGCCTTCTGGCCTCATTTCCCATGAGAAGTCGGCTTTTAACTTTATTGTGGTTCTCTTTTAAAAAGTGGATTCTTTTTTCTCTTGCTGCTTTAAGATTTTACCCTTGTTTTGGTTTTATGGATCTCTGGAACTCTGCAGAGCTGCTCAGGTTGCCATGCTGGAAGGCTAACCTTGAATTCATTCTTAAGAAGTCTTTTTAACCTTAATTCCAAAAATCTGATAAGGATAACATCAAGATAAAGCTATAGAGTAGTTTATTATTAAAGAGTTAAAGTGCTAAGTAAAATATTAGTAATTATCAATCTAGTAATTCAAATGTGTGATACATTTATGTTTATCTGTTTGGAGTTTATTGAGCTTCTTGTATGTACAGATTAAAGTTTTTCATCAGATTTGTGAAGTTTTTAGCCATTATTTCTTCAGATATTTTTTTTTTTGCTCCTTTCTCTCCCTTCTCTTCCTCTGGTGCTTCCATTATGCATATTTTAGTCATTTGATGGTGTCCAAGATAGTCAGACTGACCATTCTTTTTTCTTAATTCTTTTTTCTGTTTTCAGATTGTATGATCTCTATTGATACAGATTCACTAATTCTTATTCTGCCAGTTCAGATCTCCTGTTGAGCCCCTTCTGGTGAATTTTTCATTTCTGTTACTGTATTTTTCAGCTCTGAGATTTGTATTTTTTTTATCATTTATTTTTATTGATATCTCTATTTGATGAGACAGTGTTATGCCTTTTGCTTTTTTTTTTTTTTTTAATTCATTTTTATTGTTAGACTTATTGGGGTGACATCTGTTAGCAAGGATTACATAGGTTTCAGGCATACAATTCTACAGTGCATTGTCAACTTAATGTATAATAAGTTCACCACCTAATGTGACTTCTCTTTCCATCACCTTATATTTAGCTCCCCCGCCCCACCTTTTGCTTTCTGACCCTTAGGTCTTGTCATTGTATTTGCTTGTCTATTTGTTTAGTGACTAGTCAGATTATTTTAGTGAAATCTCTTTAATCCCAACAATGTGAAGCCTTTGATACTATGCTTTAAGTGGAAGCCATGGGCAAGTGCACAGCCACCCTGAGGTAACAGTGGTTTTGACCCGGCTCTCTTTCACTCTTTCCCAGACTACACTCAGCTGTTAATCTCCACAAATTGTTGGCTCTGATTGCCCTATTGTTTTCAACAATGCCTTGAGGCACTAAATTGCTCCCCAGTCTGATCTAGTTAAATTTGGGCTTCTTTTTTTTTTTTTTTTTTTTTTTTTTAAGGGATGCAACAAAGAGATAGTTTATTGAAGAGAAAGTACACTCCAGAGAGGTAGGAGCGGGCTCTCGAGCAGGGAAAATGGCTCAGGAGCCCCGATCAACAAGGGCCTAAAATTTGGGCTTCTTCACAGGGATTGTTTAAGGCCATTGATGAGATTAATTCTGAACTCACATTGGTTCTTAGCTGTTTTACTGGTTCTGTCTGGTAACCTAGCTAGCCATTGGTTTAGTTTATATTGCTGTCACATCTGTTTCCTTTAATTGCTTTTCTCCACATATTCCACTGTTTTGACAGAGCCCTTAAAGTTGCCCATACTCTTGCAAGTGAAGTAAATTATTTTGGGAAGAGATTTGAGAGCTTAGTGTTTTAAGGCTTTCTTTTCTCTGTGGACTAAATCTTTTGAGTTTAGGCTTTGGAGCTGGGGGTAGGGACAATGGAGCCCTTCTCTATGAGTGACTCTGCTGCTTTAGAAGAGATGGGTGGATGTGGGGGCAGCTATAGCCTCTGGTTTTCTTGGTTTGGTTTGCCTCTCATTGAACCTGCTTTATGAGCAAGCCAGTATTTTCAGCATGCCATGCCCAAGTTCAAGCCTCAATTCTATGAGTGGGGGCTGAATAGAAGAAAGGAGCCTCCACCTCTCTGTGGAACTTGCCCAGAACTTAGCCTCATCAGCACGAAACTAGATGTTGATATCCTGTCTCAAATGAGAGGATAAAGCCCTCAACTGTGATGAGCTGGGAAGAGAAGGAGGCCAATATTGGCATGACCGTCTATAATGGCGTTTCCATCACACTGAGCTGAGAAGCAGGGAAGCTACAAGTCATGTTTTAACCACCACACTCACATTCTTCTTACTGAGCTTTAATAGCTTTTCTTCACTAAATATTTCTTCATTTGTTGTATGTCCTTAGGACCATTGCCAGAGACTTTAAATGGTTAGATTTTTTTTGGTATGTTTTTAAATAGTTTTCATTCATTTCACTAGGGAACAGGTTCACAGAGTTTCTTGGGCCGCCATGCTGGAAGTTGATCCTTGAATTTGTTTTTAGGACGCCTTTGTAACCTTAATTCCAAAAATATAATACCAAGATGAAACTGTAGATTAGTTAATTGTTAAAAGTTAGTGCTAAATAAAATACCAACAATGATCAATCTAATAGTGATTCAAATGTGTAATACACTATAAAAGTTTGTTTCTCAAATACAAGGATGTTTCAATAAAAAGTAAACAACATTATAAAATACCAGAAAATTAATACATTTTTGCGTGCAAATAATATGGTTATATTCTTAGAAAAGCTGAACGATTCCAGCAATATGTTCTTAGTATTCATAGCATTTGGTAAGGGGGTTGGGATTTAAGATATTAAAGAAAAAGTATACTAGTTTATCTTCACTAGTATAATAACCAGTTAGAAACATATTTGTAAATGGGGGAGAAAGTCTATGCAAAATAACCACAAAATGTATGAAATAACTAGAGGACTGTAGATTTAAGAAGCAAGTTATAGGATCTTCAACTTCAAAGACATGAAATAAGATCTCAATGAATTGAGAAATAGACTGTGTTCTTAGATGGGAAATTTAATAGCAAAACAAAACAAAAACTGGTTCTTCTCACATTAATGTAGGAACAGTGCAATTCTAGTCAAAATCTGGGGAGGGAGACTTGCTGAAATTACTTCAGTTTTATTTATAGAGGTAAGTCTGACAATAGCCAAGAAAATTATACAAAAAGCAATAGTGACTTCAAGACCTTGCTTTAGCAGACATACTTGTAATTTACTGCAGAGTCAGTGCAATTAAAAACAAAAAGTGGGGGAGTTCCCTGGTGGTGTAGTGGCTTAAGGCTTCGGCGAAGGCGCTGTCAGCGCTGCGGCCTGGGTTCAATTTCCAGCCAGGGAACTACCCACATACCAAAAACAAAAAAACAAAAAGTGATATTGGCACAGTAATAAAAGTGGAACCAGAATAGTCTTGTGTGTTTTGAAATTTGGTATTTGTCAAAGTCAGTGCAGCTCCCTTACCTGAAACCCTGGTGCCCGATATTTTTTAATTTTTAGTACAGCTACAGGATCTGGGAAACTGCCTTGTAGTTGAACCATCAGTAATTTTTCAAGTGACTTGTAGAAGTGGGATAAATAAAGATAGTACTAAAACATAATGTCAGCTCATGTTTTGCCACCAAGTGAGTTTTAGGGGAAAACTTCCCTTTGGATTTCAGTTTTGTAGATGAAGGGATGTGGACCTCTCTGTTGTTTCAATGAGGGAAACTGGTTTATCTTATAAATTTCTGGGACGTAAAGTTGGCTCCTACCCCATACTATATATTTAAATTCCATAACTCTTAAATGTAAAAACCAAAAAAAAAAAAAAAAAAGTAAAAACCAAAGAACAAAATTTAAGACTTATTTACCTTGACATTAAAGGAAGCTTTCCTGAGCAGGCAGGGAAATGCAGAGGCTATGGAGGCAACGACCACATAAAAATGCTGGGCAGGTGGGCCATCGTGCATATCAGAGCACTCGGTTTTGCTAGTGGGCAAGAAAATGCCATGGGACACATCAAAAACTGTCCCACATTGATGACATCTCATGCTGATGGGGAGGCAGTGGATGAGTACATTGTTTTAATACAGGTGAAGGAAGCATGGCTTATAACTTTTTTTGCAGAGTACTCAGGTATTCTCCCTTTGGGGAACGTGTTTTGTAGAATTAAAAGCACCAGAGGGGGTGGGAGAGGAGTGGGGGAAGTAAATATAAGGTGATGGAAAGAGAAGTCACATTAGGTGGTGAACTGATTATACATCAAGTTGACAATGCACTGTAGAATTGTATGCCTGAAACCTATGTAATCCTTGCTAACAGATGTCACCCCAATAAGTGTAACAATAAAAATGAATTAAAAAAAAAAAAAGCACCAGCATAGAAGTATTTACGTTTATTCTGGTGGTGTTTGGTTATTGTAGTGGAAATCTGGAAACATTGTAAATGCGCCTGCGTTTGGAAACACTGTGTGTCCGTCTGTGCTCCTTCAGGCAGAAGGATAGTGTTGTCAAGAGAGAAAGACTTGGAGAGGAACTGGCCTGTAGTATTGTAATTGTTCATCTTTAACATGTTTCCTTTTGAGCAAGCATGAGGTCTATTAATGTTTTCTCCAGTGGGAGAGAAAAATGTATAAAGAAAAAAAGGTGAAGGTAGGGAAAGAGTAGAAACAGCGAGTGAGGTGGCTTTTTGAACCATGGTGTAAAGAATTGGCTGGGGTTTAGAAGATGTCCTGGAGGTGGTCTCTCCCCCAAACCCCAACTAAAGTGGCTTTATTGTTTCCTTTCAGCTTATGGCTTTATACTTGCATTACCTTTGTAATGACCAAAGTGAGATTTGCCTGTACAGTCACCTAACATTTTGATGTAAATCCTCCCAGACAAAAGGCTCTGGCAGCAATACAGACTGTGTATCACATATCTTTATTATTTTGCCACAGAGAGATGAGCCTTATTTTAAGGACTTCATGGCATTCTTTTGAATGTATGATCTATTTAACCACTTCTCTACTGAAGAATATTTAGGTACTTTCCAGTTTTTCACTATTGCAACCACTGTGCATGGATGAAATTTGGGATGGATTCCAGGAAAGAAATACTTAAGACAAATTTTTACTTTTGATATAGTCTATCAGACTGCTTTCCAGAAAATATAAGTAGACAGTTGATCCTCTTGCCAGCAGGGTAGAAGTGTCTTTTTTCAACCTTATTATTTGGGTGTAATTCTTAATCCTGGGAATCCTATGGATTACAAGGATGTATATCACTTAAATACTATTTGATATTTGTATTCCTGCTTTTATATCCTCCCTGTTGATCCTGAAGAGTTCTGTGCATATTAGATCAAGTGACTTCTTGTTATGGATTGCACACTTGGCTTTTAATAGGTTTTTTTTTAATGTTTGCTAACAGTTTTTACACAAGTAAGTCAGATTTCCACAATATAGCTGTAAAGACATGTCTTTAATTAGTAACAAAGTAAGTATGGTTTAGAAGACAGCATTTGAACAGTGATAAAGTCAGGTTGTGGCTCCATGCTTGTACTCATGGTACACTACTTTCAGACCTACACAGTCTAATTGGAGTCGAGGTGGAGGTATGTGGTTGGTGCAGAGTGCCCGGCCAATCTAGCAGGGTAGGGGTTCTTTCAGTGTATGGAGCACCCTCTCCAGTCCTCCCCTGCCCTGCCCACAGCTCATGATGGAGCAGTCCAAGAAGTCCTCGCTTATGGTGGCCCGCAGCATCCTCAACAACAAGCTCATCAGCAAGAAGCTAGAGTGCTACCTGAAGGTGAGGCAAGAGCGCCTGGCACCAGCCTCATGGTATCCCAGTTTTTTTTTTTTCCCAAGGGTGGGGTGCTTTGGTCCTTGTGGCCCGTTCTTTTTGTTGTTGGGGGGCTTTTTGCCCCTCAGCCCCTGGGGTCGACCCTCCTTTCAGCATCCTTGCCCTCCCCACAGGGTGAGAACCCTTTTACTGACAGCCCTGAGGAGGAGAAGGAACAGGAGGAAGCCGAGGGCAGCGCCTTGGACGAGGGGCTGCTGGTCCAAGCAACAGGGGGCACAGAGGGTGCCGAGGGCACACCGGCACAACCCCCCATACCGCCAGAGCCAGCCACTGGACACATGTCGCCACCGCCACTGCCTCCCCCAGAGGAAGACGAGGAGGCCATGCCCCTGCTAGGAGGGACACTACAGCGCCAAATCTGTGGCATCCCAGGCCTCGATGTGGGGGCTGACGATGACGACGACGACGACGACAACGACAACTGTTAGAATTAGTGCCCCAGAGAAATTCATGAGGAACCAAAATGTTCTCGGCAAGGCCATTTTACTTCTGCAGAAGGGTGTGCTGCGGCCTGCAGCCAGCAAGCAAGCACTCAGTGATGGAAGTGGGTCAGTGGGTCTTACTTTATCCCTAATGCATGCCTTGCAATGTCTTGCCCCATTGGCTAGGGTGTTGACCTTACAATCTGTCATTACCCAATTGGCTAGGCTAAGAGTGTAAAACTGAGGGAGAGGAAAGTGGAAGTGGGTGCACGGGGGTTGGGGAGGGTGGGAGGTGGCATGGGGTTGAGGAATTTCTGTTGAAGAAAAGAACCTTAAGTAAACAGGCTGGTTTTTTCCTTCTTTCTTTAGTCGTTCCCTCCCACCCCTTTTTATACAGTCTCTTTTCTTCAAATTCCACAAGCAGGAGTTGGGTCTGATATTTTGAATTCATTAGTAGCATCTGTCCAGAATGTAGGAGTAGCCCTCCTTGTTTGGTCAAGACAGTCTCAATTAGTCGCTGAACTAAGCCACAGCACAAGGGATGATGCAGCACCCTATAAGAATTAATACTCCCCATAACAATTATTAAAGAGGTCAGTACAGAGATCATTAATCCCTTCCATTTTCTGAGCCATTGTTCTATCCAATTGGAAAAGGGGTCATTTATAACCCGAGTTTTCAGATAACTCATCAGCTAAAGTTGTTAATCCTTTGAATGCCTTGGTGATTGTGCCATCAGGGGCAGTGTTGTTAGGGATAAAGTTACAACATTGGACTCCTTTCATGATACATACATCTCCTTTTTCTGCTAACATATCGAGTGTAAGTCTGTTTTCCCAAGTCATTCTACTTGTAGGACCAAGTTGTTCTGCTATCCCCTTAATGGTATTCCTGGTATAACTGACAAATATTTGTTGATTGTAGTATATGTAATTAATCCAGTCCACATTGTTATTGCTGGTGGACCACCAGAACAAAAAGAATTTGAACCCTGCTGCTATCCGGTTTCTGGCCTTAAATTCATTTGGTACCCTGTGAGGAACACCAATTATATCTATATAGACATGGGAACCAAATGATCCATGTGCAATATTTTGGACACTCCTTTTTGATCGGTTGAATCATTTTTCTTCTCAGGTTTTAGGGTGAAATGCCAGGGTGAAAGGGATAGCCAGTTGCACTAAAGCACAAGTAACACTCCAATTTTCCTGAAGGACAACATATAGGTGTTGTCCACAATATCACCAGACATCTGCCCACAGGATGGCAAGGACAGTCTGACTGTCCAGTTTGGAAAAGTCGTTCTCGTACTGCAGCCTGTCAGTTTCCAACCGGTACTAACAGGTAAAATTAGCATTTGTCACTAGTGGTTTCATGCTTCTGGGGGGCTGACCCGCAGAACCCGACTTCTGGAAATAGCAATGATAAAGTGCAGGACTTGTCCCCAGCAGAGGGGTTCTGAAATAGGGCAATCATGCAGGATATACCAGTTGGATCTGAGAACCAGCCTAGTGGAAAGGAATCAATCTGAGCCTCCGGTCTCACTGTCGCACAAGTGGAATAGGCGCTCTTGTTTAGAGTGCAAACAGAATATTTAATCCATTCCAGCCAGGCATTAGCATCCTGATAGCCTCTTTCTATGGCTAGAGTCTGTCTTAAATCTTTGACTTCTACAACAGATACTATGGATGGATCGTTTTGTGAAGGATAGGAGCTATTTAGTTCTTTTCTCTGGGGATAGGGAAGTCGTAGTAATAGTTGGGGGGTGGATCTAGGAACTGGATCTTGAATCGGCCTACTGGGTCAGTCAGTACCCATGACATCGGCCCCTAGCCCATAGACCCGAGACAGGGTTGGTGCTAGGTTTTGGGTGGTTGGGACGTACTGTAATAATAACTAGGTTGCATTATATATTCTCACAGTTAGGCAAGGGATTTCTCTAGCAAAATGCAGTTTGGGTTTTAGCTGTTGACAGCCTCCTGAGGAAGTCCATCCTCAGAATTGAGTAGTCCATAATACATCTATACCCAGTGTTGACAAGGGGAGCCAACAGGCGAGGGACCCATAGCAGGGATCATTTTTATAGTTTGCCTCTCCCAGAGTGAGAAACTGACCAGTGGTGGTGAAAGGGCAGATGTATTTGTCCACCAAGGAGAGCTCTCTTTGGTTTACTAGTGACCCACAGGGAGAGGACTTGGCAGGCATCAAAGCTGATGGTCAAGGGAGAGGGGGATTTAGTGACATTAATGGTAAACAGTCCATCCAAAGGGATAGGGGCAGAGAGAAAGGCTGGTAAGGAGTATGATAATTTTTCAACTTACAGTTGTAGGAGGGACTAACCGTCCAGGGACTTTATGAAAGTAATCTCAGTAGGGTTGTCCTGATCTGGGGTGGCCGTCCAGTGGGATGGTTGTTTGACAGTTGCCCGCTTGACTGGAGTATAGTGGGTCCATCCCTTCTCAGCAATTTGTACTGCCGTTTCCGTGGTAACTAACATAATGAAGGGTCCTTCACAGGCTGGTTCCAATTTTTCTTCCCTCCAGCTCTTTATTTAAAACCTGATCCCGGAGTTCCCTGGTGGTGTAGTGGCTTAAGGCTTCGGCGCTGGTGCTGTCAGTGCTGAGGCCTGGGTTCAATTCCCAGCCAGGGAACTACCCACACACAAAACAAACAAAAAGAACCAGAGGCCAAAGGTTAATAAAATTAAAAAAAAAAAAAAACCACACACAAAAAATACAAACAAACCTGATCCCTTGGGAGTTCCCTGGTGGTGTAGTGGCTGGGCTTCCGCGCTGTCAACGCTGCGGCCTGGGTTCAATTCCCAGCCAGGGAACTACCCACATTAAAAAAGAAAAAAGAAAAAAAAAACAAACAACCTGATCCCCAGATAGGTATGGGTGAGTGGGGAACTCGAGAGGTGGAGTTTGGGCTAATAGTCCTTGCCTTCTTAGGAAAGTGAGAGTTGCTGCTAGTCTAGTGAAATAGTCTCTCAAAAATTGAACTTTGGTTTCAAACGTGGGGAGGTTTGTGCCTCCCCTGAGGTAAGGTAATCCATATAGCATCTCCTATGGTGAAAGCCCTGTCTTTTTTTGGAGCAGTCCTAATTGTAAGTAAAGGGATAGGTAGACATTTCATCCATGGGAGCCGTGTCTCCAGTTAGTTTTGTGAGATGTTGTTTTAAAGATTAGTTCACCCTCTCTACCCTTACTGAGGAAGGCAGGTGCCATGGGGTGTGACATACCCATTTACTTTCTAAAGCCTCATGAGTCCCTTAATAACCTGGGCAGTCCTATTTGGAGGTTTCTGGCACTGTCACCGTCCACTTCGTCCGTCTCCGGCCGCTTCACTCAAGAAACGTTGGGTGCCTCTCAGCAACTGGTGGGACAGTATAAATCACTGACTTGGATCAAGCAAGCCTGATGCTGCCCTAAACTTTTAGGGTCACCATGGAATCGCCGATCGCAACTCCGCACTCGATGCGCACCTTTTGGCTTGTCTCATGCACACACCAAACACGCACACACCCTTCCAGGATCTACCCAACCACCAAGGAGTACTTTGTCGCACTCGCGACTTTTCCTACCTTGGTCCGTGCACGGAGTTGCTTGGTCGCTACGAAATCACCCCTTTGGACCCCTTTTCCGCGTTGCCTGATAGTCCAGGTTCATTCGTCGCCCAGGTTGGGTTGGCCCCACCTCCAAGGGGCGCCGCAATTATGCAGCGGGATGCGTCTCCCTCGGCCAGGGGTCAGGACCCTTCCCGAGGGGACCGGGGATCCCAGATGAGCCCCCAAACTGTTAGGATTAGGGTCACAAAGAAATTCACAAGGAACCAAAATTTTCTCAGCAAAGCAATTTTACTTCTGAAGGGTGTGCTGCAACCAGTGGCTAGCAAACGAGCACCCAGTGCAGGAAGTGGGTCTTTTATCCCTAACGCATACCCAGTTCAGTCTCGCCCCATTGGCTGGGGTGTTGACCTTTCAATCTGTCACTACCCGATTGGCAAAGAGTGTAAGACCGCGCGAAACGGAAAAAGGAGTAGTGGGGCGAGAGGAATGCAGAAGTGGGTGGAGTTGCGGGGGTGGGACATGGGGTTGAGAAATTTCCGTTGAAGAACCTAAAGTAAACAGGCTGGTTTTTCCTTCCTTCAGACGAGTGGAGGGCGGCGGGAGTGTTCCATGACTCGGCCCCAGCGGGCAGGTTCCGCGCAGCGGAGGCTGGAACCCGAATCTAATAAAGTTTCTTTCATTCACCTCCTGGCTTGTGTGTCTGTGGACTGCATAGGAGGGAGCTGGTACGTCGCTCCGGGGAGGGGGCGTCTCCGCAATGATGGCGGGGAAGAGAAATGCGCCTGCGTGCGGGGAAGTACTGGGTCCCTACCTAAACTCCCAAGATGCTAAGGGTGCCGAGCCTTAATAACCGGAAGGCCGCCTGGGGCAACAGGGCGGGCCCTTCGTGAAAGCCAACCAGTGGTAGCGATCGAAGGGAATGACGTATGTGCCTGGGCTTCCAGTAGTGGACGGCAGGAGGTACGTTGAACGCATGCGTCCGGTGGCAACCTAAAAAACGGGGGCTGCTGGCTGGACGACTCGAAAATATGGAGCAGGGCTACGGAGGTTAGTACAGGCCGCGCAGTGCGAGGTGGGGCGAACAGATGCTCCCTGGGTACGCTAGGCAGAGGGTTGCGAGCCGGGGCCTATGCCCGAGTGCGGTTACCACAGCTCGGCCTTGGGGAGAGGCGGCTACAGCACGCGCGCGCCGCTCATTGGACTGTGGCGCCTTTGCTTCCGCGGCGTTGTATGTGGATTGGCCGGCGGCGGCTGAGAGAGGCGGGCGGGGCTTGGCGGGCCAACACTGCAGCGGGCTTCGGGGGGCGCCTTGGGCTTTCTGGGCAGTTTTTGCTCCTTAGTTTTGGCGAGGCCGACGGCACCGCTCTCGGGCCCGCCTTTCCCTTCGGAAGAGGACACAAAATGGCGGCGGCGGGGGGCGGAGTCACGGCCCGAGTTCGTGGGGCGCGGGATCCTCCTCCCTTTGTGTCCGGGCATGTTCGGGGCCCCTCGGGGCTTGGCTGGGGCCCCCCACGCAGCACATGTGGCCGGGGGCGCTCGTCCCGGAAGGCGTCCGGGCGGCTCGGGGTTGGGCCCTTCCCCCACCAGCTTCATTGTGCGCGTCCTGTCGATTTGGTTCGTGCCGGCCTAGGAGGGTCATTTGCTGGTTAGCTCCTTGTACAAAACTGGAAACGCAATGTACTCTGGGATAGTGACAGATTGGTGGCTGTCTTTTGTGCAGTTATTTATATTGGCCTGGAGATGTTCGGGACTGTAAAGAGGGAACATGCCCTTTCCCCACTTGGGCTGCAGGGCCTGCGGCAGGATAGATCTCGGGGGACCTGCTCCTCGTCTGGAGAATCAGAGCCGCCTGGGAAGCATTTGCTGTGTAATGGGAGCCGAGTTTGCCCACAGAGAACAGTTAGGATATACGAAGTGCTGGGGTTTGAGCAGGCGCAGATCCCTATCCAAGTATATGAAGTTCAAGAAGCAGGCGGTCTGATCGTGGCTGCAACAGCTAGAGAAGGCACCGATCTTGAAAGGTGACAGCGTTATCAGGATCCAGCCGCAGGAATTTGCAGAGGCAGAGAGATCCTGAGGTGCGTAGGTGGCTCAGCTTTGCTCTTCCCGGTCTTTTCTGCAGCCTGACTAGGTGTCATTCTTTACCTGCCTGACTTCCCACCAGATCTTTTCAGCCAGTAATCCGGTCTCATTCGTGCCCTTAGCTTGGAAAGGTATTTCCGTCTCACTTCTTACCTGCTAAAAACTTTTCAGGCTCAATTTGTGAATGCTGCAGCTTTCCTTAATCCTTCTGTAGCTTTTCCATCTGAAATTATTTCCTAGGACTCGTTGAGCCTTGGCAGTTAACTGCCTGGCCCATTACTCAGCTCCATGATTGTGGGCAAGTGACTTAGCTTCTCAAGTCTTTACAACAGGGAAAATGGAACCTATCTCAAGGGGCGTTGTTAAGTTATGTGAGTAGCATGTGCCATTTTGTTAGACCAGTGCCCTACAATAAACAATGTCCTGCAGCAAGTCACTTGCTGTTAGAACTACCACTCTGCCTTTCTCTGCACAGATATGGAAGGCTGTATGGTGTGGGGAGGGTGTAAGTACCCTACAGAGGGTAAACCTCAATGTGACTTTGGATCAAGTCCCCTAACTTCTGAGCCTTGGCTCCTGGTCTCTGAATGGCATTTGGTTAATGTGTGTTCAGTGCCTGTCATGTGTCAGCACAGGGCACTCAGATAGTGGTTTGGGTCGTTCAGGTAAGGGAGACAGGATATACAAGGGCTGTCCAGAAAAAAATTCAGCCATAAATGCTCTGTTTTTCATATTACATGCTGGATACTTTCTAGACACCCCTCTTCTTCATAGTTTGTAAAGGTGAAGTCATTTGACAAGTGTAGATGGCTGCTTATGCCCAGGATCTAGGAACATAGAGTTGAAGAGGGACCAGACAGATACACTGGTGCCTCGGTACTCACTGTTATTTGGTTTTGGGAGGTACAATGAGTACCAAACTGATTTTTACCATAAAGAATAATGTAAATAAATCTAATGCATTCCCAAACCAAAAATACACAAAATGACCACAGAAGCTGAGATAAGACCACAAGGAGATGTGCACAGGGTAAGAGCTAGTGCATGACCCCTTGTTTTGACTGGAAAGGGTAGTGAATCCCAAGGCAATTGACAACACTGGCAAGTTCTAGCTAGCACATCAAGTACCAAGCAAATAACGAGTACTGGGACAAAATTTTCATGTCAAAATGAGTCAAGTACCAAATTTGATGACTTTCAAAGCAGTCATGGAGGGTCTGGAAAGCCACCACAAAGGGGAGTATAGTCTGATGCCTTGGAGCCAGGCTGAAGTCTTGGGACTTGAAAGCCCAAGGGAGTTTGGAGGGTTCAGAGCTACATGGAAGCAAGGCCTAGAGAGGCACAGTTGTCTCCAAATCCCAAAGTTTGTTCACAGTTATGAGGCACTTATGACTGCTCGGTGGGTGAGTCTAGAGGTGGAGAATGGGACTGTGTCCTAATGCCGGGCTAGCTGGTGGGTCATCTTGTGTCCTTCTTGGTTGTGGAATGAGGCTTAGGCCTAGGTTCCTTAGCAGGTGACAGGCAGAACTGGCCCAAGGCCCATTCCCCTCCCCTCTTTTCATCTACTTTGGCATCAGGCAGGTGGAGTGTGATAATGCAATCAGCTGGCTGTGGGATGACATTTAGGGGTTACTATTGTGGTTACACTGCCTTGTAAGGCTGGAACTGAGTTCCTTTGAGGAAATCCATTTAGTCTCCTCAGAGCACCTGTTCTCTGGTGTGACACATTGGATTCTAACTCACAGGTCTGCTGTTCACAGGCTATGGGGCATGGAGTGCTGGACCCGCCAACACCCAGGGTAAGTGGGACCTGCTTTGTGGGGATCCCTGGACTCCTATGACTGTCAACCCAAGGTACCAGTGTTAACAAAGCCGTTCCTGAAGCTACTACAGGGGACGGTGGACTGTAGCCTTTCAAGGCTGATTTGAAGAACGGGAGGTATAGAGCCAGTCTGGGGACTGACCAGAAAACCTTTTCTGTAAAGGGTCAGATAGTAAATTTTTTCACCAGTGCACTATACATTGTCTCTAGTGCAAAAGCCACAGTAGACAACTTATAAATGAATAGATGTCTGTGTGCCATCAATATTTACTAAAGGATACTGACATTTGCAAACCTTTTAATTTTCATGTGTTATGAAATACTCTATTTCAGCAATTTGTTATTTTGTTCTAAGTGAATACCTGAGGGTATTTTTTAAATTAATTGACTTTGTTTCTTAATAAGATTTGTAAGATTGAGCAGGTAGTATAGAATTCCATATGCTCACTGTACTTTTACACCTGCAGTTTTCACTATTACTAACATCTTTTAACAAGCCCATGTCATTACACTGTTGTCAATTATTGTTAACGTGTCCATAATTCACATTAATATTGAGTCTATGTTGTACAGTTCTGTGAGTTTTGACGAATGTGTAAATGATGTGTTTCATGTCAAAATTCATATGTCATGAAATAGTCTTGATTTTTCTTTTCTTCCCCATCCATTTGAAAACATAGAACCCATTCTTAGCTTGTGGGCTGTACAACTGGTGATGGGCTAGATTTAGCCCAGGGCCTGTTTGCTGACTGTGTTCTAGAGTCCAGATCATGATGTTAAGCATGTTTCAAGGAACCAGAATGTGGTCTGGTTGTGAGGTTTTCTGCTTTCTCCTGTTCCAGGGGATGGGATGAGGGCTTCCTTTGTTTTCTGAGCCTGGGACTTGGCCCTAACAGCACTGGGGGCATGGTCACTTCTCCACCCATCACTGAGTTTCCTGGGAAGAAGCTTTCCGTGTTACTCGGGCCCATAATGTCCTCGTGCTTAGCTGAACTGGGGACATGATTTTCCACCAGTGCATTCACCAGTGTTTCTGGTGGTGCCTGAGCTCTGGCTCCTAGTGAGTGCTGACATTTTAGAAGGGCTTTGCCTGGGTACCTGGCCTGCTGGCCTCTTGGCTGGTGGCCCACACTGGATGAGCTTCCTCGGAAGGCTGCAGCATCCTTTCCATTGTCCTGATTGGGGAGATTGGGCTTGCCTAGGAGGGAAGCCTTGATTATGTTTAGCTGAGTTCTCTGTAGGAAATGAGTTTTATAGCTAGCGGGCCCCAGCTTTTCCTGGTCTTAATAGGCAACCAAGGGAGTTCCCTGGTGATGTAGTGGCTTAAGGTTTCGGTGCTGGCGCTGTCAACGCTGTGGCCTGGGTTCGATTCCCAACCAGGGAACTACCGACATACCAAAAAAAAAAAAAGGCAACCAAGGGCACGGCCACAGCCACCCATAGCCCTTCCATGTGGAGAGAGGAATGAGGTGACAACTGTCTTTCAAAACTCAGGTGAGGGGATTGTCTCAGGGCCCTTCTTTCTGGATATAAAACTCTTGTGTGTTTTTGTTTCCTCTAAGGTGCCTATGGAACTGGTGTGGCCAACTGGCAAGGTAGGCACTACTGGGGGTCCCTGAGTGGGTGAGAAGAGCTCTGATCAGTCACCAAGAAGAGTTGGGATGCAGGGATCTCCATCTTCCCTCCTAGCTCTGCTGACAGCTCTCTTTGAAGGCTCAGCAGGCCAGCCTGAGGTGCTAGGGAGTCCTCAAGGAGAACTTGTATGAGGGGGTTATAATTGTTTTCTGGGAGCAGGTGCTCTTCCAACTACCATTCCTAGGCTCTCAGCCTTCTCTGGCTTTGGAAGGGAAGCAAGTCTTAGGATCTGGCATAAAAAACCCACTGCTCAGAGTTGAGGCCTTGCATCTGCACTCTTCTTGCTGTCTTTGTGAGCTGTACAAAGCAGTGTGGGTGATGTCAGCAGCACTTGGTCCCCTCTTCTCTATGGGCAATGGATGCTCCTCCCTAGATGTGTCCACCATGAATCAGCCTTGTGGCTGCTGACATCTGATTTGGCTCTTCCTCCTCTGGCAGGTTATGAAAACTACAATTATTATGGTGCCCAAAACACCACTGTCACCACAGGAGCAACCTACAGCTACGGCCCAGCCTCATGGGAGGCCACCAAGGCCAGCGATGGCCTGGCAGCTGGGGGCCCTGCTGTGCATATGGCTTCTTATGGCCCAGAGCCATGCAACGACAATTCTGACTCACTCATTGCCAAGATCAACCAGCGTTTGGACATGCTATCCAAGGAAGGAGGCAGGGGCGGGAGCAGCGGCGGTGGGGAGGGCATGCAGGACCGGGAGAGGTGATTATGGACCTGAGCCCTTCCCTGGGGATCCCACACACTCGGATTTGCACATGTGGGCATGGGCACCTACTCTTTTAGGAGGTCTCTTCCTGGCTCTCACCTGAGTGTGGATAGATGAGTAGAGCCTTCGTTGGGACAGGCATTGTAATAGGACTTACTGGTTTTTTAAGTGGTGGGGCTCAGGGCATGACTATTGCTGAAATACGTCAGACTCCTTACTTGTTGTATACCAGGTGCCTAGCAGAGCCCTCCCCATTGTTGTGGCCAAGGGCTCATGCCTCTCATTCATCAGTGTATGGAGGGGAGTATTGGTATGTGTTGCCTCTGAGCATTTGGGGGGGGTCACATGGTGGTTTGGTTTGCTTTGCTGTTCCGAGTATAAGGAGGTCAGCTTTACAGGAACTGTTGCCGTTGTGCCCAGAGTGAATAGTGATGAGTGTGCTTTCTTTGCAGCTCCTTCCGCTTTCAGTCCTTTGATTCCTATGACTCAAGGCCTTGTCTGCCTGAGCACAATCCCTACCGCCCGAGCTACAGCTACGACTATGACTTTGACCTGGGGCCTGACCGCAATGGTGGCTTTAGCGGTCAGTATAGCGACTGCCGGGACTCTGCCCGTGAGCGGAGCTCCCTTGATGGCTTCATGCGGGGCCGGGGCCAGAGCCGCTTCCAGGACCGGAGCAACCCCAGCACCTTCATGCGAAGCGACCCCTTCATGCCACCTGCAGCATCCTCCTCTGAGCCCCTGCCTGCTCCCTGGAATGAGCTAAACTACACGGGTGGGCGGGGCCTAGGAGGCCCCTCCCCTAGCCGGCCCCTGCCTTCCCTCTTCTCACAGTCCATGGGGCAGTCCATGGCCCCCAACTACACTGTGATGGGCATGCAGGGAGCGGGCAGTTATGACAACTCTATGCCTTATGGATGTGGCCAGCCACAGACCTGGATAAGGGATCGGGTAAGCCCTTGGAAAGTTCAAACCTTCCTCCTTTGCTTTGCTTTTTAAACAGCTTTATTGAGGTAAAATTTATAAACTGATTCATTCATTTTTAAGTATACAATTCAACTTTTGGTAAAAATGTACAGAATTGTGCAAACTTCACCACCACATAATTTTAGAACATTTTTATCAATCCAGAAAGAAATGTCTACCATTAGCAATCACTCCCTGTTCTCCCCCCCAACCCCTGACAACCATTGTCTTCTCTTTCTATGGATTTACCTGTTCTGGACATTTCATATGAATGCAGTTATATAATACAAGGCCTTTTGTTTCCAGCTTCTTTCATTCAGCATAAAATTTTGGGGGTGATGGTTTCAACTGTGTTGTCTTTGTTTTTTGAAAAGACTTTATATGCTTTTGTACTCTGATCTTACAGCCTTTCCATTCTTCATTTCTCTGGGGTATCTTAATGGTCTGGGTAAGCGGTACATCAGGATATGCTTGTATCCGTAGCCCCGGTGGAGAGGGTTTGACCGCTGTGGCCCAGATGGCATGGGCAGGAAACGGAAGCAGTTGCACATCTACAATGAGCCAGATACCAAACATGCCCGGGCTGACAGTGAAGGAGATTTTTCTGAAAATGGTATGCCTTGGAGGCCAGTAGGCCTGGGTGTGTGTAAGATGAGTCAGTTGCATGCTTGGTACTCTGCCTGCTTGTCTGTACAGTGGACACATGGGAACTCAAGGGTGCTATGTTTCACCCAGGCTCCCACAGCCCCCACTGTAGTCAGGACAAGCTCAGTCACTCTGGACAGTGAGCTTGGGAGGGTGAAAACAGAATGGGCAAACTGCTGAGGGGTTGACTTTCCCTTTTCTTTTGTGTCCGGTAGATGATGGAGCTGGTGACTTCCGTTCAGGAGATGAAGAATTCAGGGGTGTAAGTCTGCCTTCACTGGTCAGCCTCTTTTTTCTCTAGTGCAGGATTTATTCCTTATTTTTAGCCTCTTTCTCACAAGGTGAGAACAGCTGCAATGGTAGACCTGGCCTCTGCCTCATGAGTGGATTTAATATCGTGACTTGCATCGAGGTTTCTGAGAGTTTTCCACTTACAAGAGTCCTTCTGTTCCTAGAAAAATCCCCAGCCCCCTCCCTAGCCTCTCCTGTGTTTTTATTGTGATGATCCTAGCTACTACACAGGTGGTGGGCTGAGGCTTCCAAACATGCACTGTAAACTTGTTTTCTGCCAGCTCTGTGCTGGTGCTGAGCTGCATCCATGTCCTTCAGTCCTTCCAGCCAGTCACAGGAAACTAGTATTTAAGTCTGGCTCTTAGCTAGGACCACACATAAGAAGGACCTGGGAGGTGAGCTTTTGCCACCCCCTGCAAATTTTGATCCAAGTCTGGTATAGAACCTACAGGTCTGGGAGTATGAAAGCTTTGTCCAGGTGCTTCTGATTAGTTGAGAAAGTTGAGGGAAGGGTTAACGGGATGGGATGCAGCGAATTTTCAGCTTTTCTGAAGGTCTTGTTTCGCCCCTATCTGGCTTGCTTAGATGGAATCTGGGAATCTTTGCACCTACTGATTGCTAATTTAACCTTCAGCTCAATGCCTTAAAGAATGTCTGTTTTGAGTTTTAGTTAGATGATCATTTTTATCTACCTGATTTGTTACAACTTTTGGCAAATGTAAACAAATGGCTGGGAAACTTTGTAAAGAGTGCTGGAACTAGCATCCTGCAAATCAGGGTTTCTGACATACAGTTGATGGATGAGCTTCTGGCGTTCTTGTGTGCAGAGATGTGCAGGTGTACATAGCCAGAGGTCATTCTTTAGCTTTAGAAAGAGCTGAAAGAGGATGAGTGACTTTAATAAAAAAGCAAGTTAGTCATCATCACAGAATCTCAGAAGGCAACCAGTGGCAGTGACAGGACACACTCAGGTTCCATCCCCAGGCCCTGGGCCTTGTCCTGACACATTATGGCTGGGTTTCTGGTGGCACAGTGACCACCAGGAGGTGGCAGGTAGCTGGGTTGGTGTGGAAAGTTTTGGAAACTACACCTCACTGCCCAATTTTGTGTGTCCTTTTTCAGGAGGATGAATTCTTCGACTCCGGGAGGCAGAGAGGTAGGCATTGCCCAGTGTCCCTTTGAGCTCTTCTGTGTCTTCCCAGCTGTCTTGCACTCACTGCCTCGCTCCCAGCCAGGCTGGCTTCTGAGCAAGCCTGGGGCCTAGATAGAGGGGCTGGCTGCTTAGGGTAGAAGAGGGGTTGTAGCCGCTGGGTGGCCTTGGCCATGGCATTCACCCTACCCTGTGACTTTGTTCCAGTGTTTGGAGCAGCATGTGCTAGAAACAGTTCTGTTGGCCTCACTGCAATACAAGCTGCAGAGAGAGTATGTGCAACTAATCTTTGGGTGTCTGCAACAGCTCACAGTGGTAGGGAAAGGAGTCTCAGAAATGCAAGAGAGAAAGCAAAAGGTGCCCTCCAGCCTCTCTTCTCTCATTCCCCTTGGCCAATGCCGGTCCCTATACTGTTTTCTGGGCTTCATTCTTTGCAGTTCCCTCGGTTGCCAGCCCAGGGCCATGCTTTCAGCCTCTATGGTGGGGGTATTGGCAACTGCAGTACATATTGCTGCATGGGACAGAGTTTGGATACCTTCCTGGGTTGGGAGCTCAGGATGTAGGGGAGGCCTGTTAGGTATACCCAGCCCTAGATCCTCCAGAGGCAGTCATTGCTTAGCAGGTTTCATCACTTCCAGTGCTAGAGACCTAAGAGTCCAAAGTCAGCAGCAAGAGCAGAGCCATATTAAACCTCTCTGGGTATATGGAGAAATAATCTAAAATGTGGTGGCCTTGAACATCCAAAATCCACTTGCTTCTTTCCTATTTCCATAGGTTTGTCCATAAGCTCTGGTTTGCCCTAAGAATCACAGGCTGGCTCCTTTGTGACTTGGCTACCATAAATTCTGACATTCCTTGGCTTAGGTGCTCCTTCCCTTATGTGTTCAAGTCTAGCTAACCCTCTGAGGTCCTCCCACCCTGTTTATTGAAGCAGCAGTTTTGTAGCATGGGACCATACAGAGCACTGAGCAGTTCATGCAGCGGGGAAAATGCTAAAGCAAAGGTGACATGTTTATTGCGCGCAGGTCCTGCTACCTACCCGGGATGACTTTGCTATTAAACAGCAGTAATAGTTTCAGGCAGTGACCTCTTGCCAAAAATCCCACACGCCCTTTTGAGAGGCTTCTGAGCAGCGCACGCCGGTCGCCATCTTCGTGGGACAGTCTCGTGACTGGCATCAGGGGTAGGGGTTACAGTTCAGATGCTTATCCAACCTTTTTTCAGTGTCTGGCCCTGGCCTTGAGCCCTGGTGATCTGGCCTGGCCTCACACTGGGACACTGGGCTGCGTGGCTCTCATAGGAGCTCCTGCGCTGGCCCCAGGGGACAGATGGAGGACCGATGGGTCTCTTCCCACTTTTCTTTTCTAGGATTGCTTCCCACATAGCCCTGGGAAAGCCTTAGAGTTACAGTTTTTGTGAGTGGAAGATAGAGTTTGGGCCAGCAAGGACTGTCAGACCTGCTGAGGCCCTAGTTCAGAAGAGACCGATGGATTGGTTGTCATGGTCCACCTAGAGGTGGGACGGAGGGCGGTAGAACAACTTGCTTTATTTTGAGGCCTTCCAGCTGCTGCCTCTTTACCTGGGAAGAACTGCTTCTCTCTCTTAACTGATGTTGGGAGAAGACCCACTCAGGGCACTGGATTGGAAAAGCAGGATAGGGAAGGACAGAGAGCAGGTGGGCTGCAGTGTGAGTGGGATGGGCAGGCCATGTCCCTGGCCCATGTCCCCTTATCAGGTATGGGGGGAGTGAGTTGTCTCTCCTGGGAATTCCTCTAAGGGTTCTCATCAAAGGCCCATCCTTGTTGGGAGGCTTTGTCAGCCCTTTGGTGCCTCAGGGTATCCTGACCCTGCTGTGCTTGGAGGCAGCAGTGGGGCACAGGGTGCAGTGGCCACACTGTGGTCCCATCAAGGCCCTGGTGCTCAGCTCCATTGTGGGCTCCATGGAGGGTCTCGAAGGGACTTCTCTGTTGCAGGAGAGAAAGACGATGAAGATGATGAAGTAAAGAAGAGAAGGGAAAAGCAAAGGAGGAGAGATAGGATGCGAGATCGAGCAGCTGACAGGTGAGGCAGGCAAGGTGGGAGGTTGGGAAACACATGGATGGAATCATCACTTTGTCTATGGGTCTTTGTGATTCTCACATGCCCTGCAGGGGGCTCTGTTGTCCTCCCGCAGGCCTACGGGGAGTTCCCTTGTCCCCTAGCTTGTTTGTCATCTCAGACAAGTGATCTTCATTCAGCAGAGCTGCTAAGGAAGTATTCAGGTGCCTTGTCCAAATCTGGACCGCCTCTGGAGTTTAACTTAGTAATTATACAGGATATTCCAAAAGTAGGGTACCGTTGAATTGATGTAATTCACAATAGACCGGAATTTGTTTTGTACTATGTGTCACAGTGTAGTAGACAGGTTTAAGGAATGCTTAACATGGATGGAAGACATTTCAAGCACTTAACAACATTAAACAGTGTTAAACAAATGGAAATGTAACAAACAATAATAAAATGTATACCTACTTCTGGGCCACCCTGTGTGTATGTATAGATGTTACCTTCAAGAGTGTATTTAAATACAAAGTGCAGGAGTTCCCTGATGGAGTAGTGGCTTAAGGCGTCGGCGCTGGCGCTGTCAGCGCTGCGGCCTGGGTTCGATTCCCAGCCAGGAAGCTAGCCACATAACCAAAAAGAAAAAAAAACAAAAACAAAAACATACATACATACACATATATATATATATATACACACACATACACACAAAGTGCAAAAGCAAATATATATATATATATATATATATATATATATATATATATATATATATATAAATAAAAATACAAAGTGCAAAAGCACAAAGCCCAAAGGGTATTCATATGATCACAGAGTTTCCTATTTAGTGACTCAGTGGATGACATAAACCACTGGTGGCTGTGGGAGCACTTGGTTGCTGAGGCCTTAACCATATGCAGTTTTTTCTCTACACAGGTTCTCTTTATGGCTTGAGGGGTACTCCTTGTCCTTAAGGCTTACTTTAAGGGTAGTGGTTTCCCTGTATAAAAATGCTCAGCAAACAGGCTAACAGGCAGGGAAGCCAAGAACCAAAAAGCAGGAGCTTCCAAGTGTTAAAGAAATCTTCTAAACCCTTGTTAAATAGATGAATAAGTGCTGCCTGAATCCATGTATTTTCATTCTACATGGGAACTAAGATAACACTTTTTAAAAGAATCTTCAAACTTTGCCCTAGTGACTGAGGGTACTCGGACTTGGAACCATTATCACGGGAGGTAAAGATGCAGCTGGGAAGCATGTCTTCGATAGCTTCCTGACAGTCCTGCATGTAGGGCCTGGGCGATTTTTCCTCTTCACTTTTCTGTTGGGTGTCTACAGAAGCTTGTGTTTATCCAGAATTCCAAAGCCAGGTGTTGTAGGTTGGCAGAATTTTGAGTTGGCAGGGGAAGAATCCTGAGTGTCTTAGGGCCTGTGCCCTTACCCGTGAAGTTCCAGAGGCTCCTGAGAACAGCTGAGGGAGGCAGCACTCCACTGTGGGGGTGTGGAGGTCTGTAGGCCACTTTCACCTCAACTTAAAGTGTGATTGCATTTATGAAACTTAGAAAGCATGTGAGAAAGAAACTTCAGTTTTTATCCATAGAATTTGACATGCTGTGCCTTCACATTGAGTCCCATAGGACAATTGATCTTAGGACACGTGAGTTTTGAATTGTGCAAGGTCTTCTGGAATTCCTCCATTACTTCTGTGGGGATGCCTGGCATCATCCCAGTGGCTGCAAAGAGAAACACATCTGAGAAGCAGTGGTGTTAGGTACTGTGTCCTCAGAGCAGTGGTCTGTAGGGTTAGGGAGTCCATGTTCTGAATAATCTCCACCTTAGGGTGTTCTAGGGGATTTGGGGCCAAAAAGACTGGTATGTAGTAAATTGCTCTATTAATCATCTTAAAATACTTTTGAGGTTGTACTCCCATTCTTAAGATGGGGAAATGGGGCAGCTACTACAATTAATGCCTCGTGACTTGGTTTAGAAATTGCTTTCCCATTGCCATTTCAGTTCTAGCCAGAGATAAAGTGGTTACCCCTGCATTTCTTTCTCCTCCAGGATTCAGTTCGCCTGTTCTGTGTGCAAGTTTCGTAGCTTTGAAGATGAAGAAATCCAGAAGCACCTGCAAAGCAAATTTCACAAAGAGACATTGCGGTTTATAAGTACCAAACTGCCTGACAAGACAGTGGAATTCCTTCAGGTAAGGCACACTTGACCTCCATCACAATGTTTCCTGATGATTCTAGAAGTGTCAGAAATCTCAGAGAAGGGAAGCAGAAGGGGAACTAAGGGGCCTAAACTTGGTCAAGGTTTCTAGCTCCAGAATAACAGTTGTTAAAAGTCCTTGTGTCAGAGGAACAACCAAGAGCTCCAGCCATTGTAGTTTTTGCTAGTTCTGGCAACAGAATTACTCTCACAGCCATCTTCCCACCTTTGGGGCAGTTGAGACAAAGCTGTCATCTGCTAGGAGCTTGGCAGCCACCCATGGTGAGCTGGTTTTGGTGCAGTTGAGAAATACGCACACTGTCACCCTTTCCTGATTTCATTTGGTGCCATCTCCCAACCTCTCTAGGAATACATTGTAAACAGAAATAAGAAGATTGAGAAACGGCGCCAGGAACTTATGGAAAAGGAAAGCACGAAACCAAAACCAGATCCTTTCAAAGGTGAGTTGTGATCCTGGGGTGGGTGCTGTTCTTTGTGACACTAAGACAGATGACTCCATGCAAAGCCAGCACAAGACCCATGGGAGGGGCATTTAGCAATGGAAAGAGGCCCTTGAGTGTGGCCTAATGTAGATCAAAACTCTGTAGGTGACTTACAAGAGTGACGTGAAGCACTATGAAGTTTTTTCCTCCTTGGACCAAAGGATGAGAAAAGTTAAAGTAATACATGCCCCAGTGTAGAGGCTGGCTGTTCTGACCCCACGATCCTACCAAAAGGCAGATGACGCCTCTCTCAGATTCTGTCCTAACTAATTCCTAGAGAGCTCTTCAGGGAGAAAATGGGGCGGGGGGGTTGTTGGGGACTGGGAGGAAAGCATCACTTGCATGCTGTCCCAGATCCCACATGACTTGGGTTTCATTAACAGGGATTGGCCAGGAGCATTTCTTCAAGAAAATTGAGGCTGCTCATTGCCTGGCTTGTGACATGCTGATCCCCGCACAGCACCAGCTCCTCCAGCGGCATCTGCACTCTGTGGACCACAATCATAACCGCCGGGTGAGTCCCCTCCTTGGTGAGGGCTGCTAGCCAGTGTTCCAGGTCTGCCAGCAGGTGGGGTTCAGAACCTTCTGTGTCTTACAGAGAACACTAACATCTTTAGGAGCTCTTGCTATATTCCATAAAGTCTTTCATTTCATCAGTTGATTATAAGATACATACTAGTTTCTATTAAAATGTGAGAAAGTGTATTGCTTAGAATTGATTACATAGTCAATCTCAAATTCTCTTGGTTTGAGAATGTTCTCTGTTAACACATAATCAAGTCCCCATTTGTTAAAAAACTGATTTTCCTATAAGCTGAGCTTGAGGGCTATTCAGAGCAGAGTGGCTTGGGGGACCCAGAGTTCAGGACTCCTTTGGTCCTTACTAGCTGATGGGAGCCTAAGGATTAGTAAATTTTTCTGTAAAGGGTCACATTATAAAAATTTTCAGCTTTGTCGGCCATAGGGTCTCCATCAACAAATTTGTCATTGATGGGCAAAAGCAGCCACAAACACTAAGTGAAGGAAAGGGTGTGGCTGCACTTGGCCCACTGATTGTTGCTTGCTGACCCCTGGTTTAACATCTCTGTTCTTAGTTTACCTAACTATGCAATGGAGCTATCAGTGCCTCCCCATCTGCTAGCTTTATAAAGAGCAGCCAAAAGCATTGTATAAACAAGGGATTACTATATGCCTGTCAAGCTCTGTTTTGGAGCATTTGTACTTTTGCTATTGAACTTACTTATTATAAAGTCACTATAACTTGAAACTGAAAAGAAAAAGCTTGCCCCTTTCCCCTACATAGTCCACAAAGCTTCTGTTCTGTAAATACTCGTTTCATCCCTGCCTTATGCACATGATACCTGGACATTAGAGGTGTGTTACGCTTTTAAGATTATCAGACTTTTCTACACTGTTTCACAGTATCAGTCCGATGTCTCTAGTGCTTTCTTTTATTCTTGGAGTCTAGCACTTTGGAGTTTGCCTCAGTGAAGAGGCATATGGCTGATCTCAGGACATCTCGCTGTAGCCTGGCTGGTGTGTTCTCTTGCTCCTCTTTATGTGCCGTTTTTAAAAGCCCATGTTTGGTTCCCTTTGCAGTTAGCTGCTGAACAGTTCAAGAAAACAAGTCTCCATGTGGCTAAGAGTGTTTTGAACAACAGACATATTGTGAAGATGCTGGAAAAATACCTCAAGGTTTGTGCTTAGGAGTCCAAGGGATAGGAAAAGATTTTGAAACAGGATGAACTGCTAGTATGGAAATGTATTTTGAGTGCAGTATTTAGCATTTCTGAGTCTCCTGAAGAATTGAGGGATATTGGAATGTATCAGACTTGGAAATTCCACAACTGTGGATTTCCTAAGACATAGTGCTTGCCTGGGAACTCTGGGACATAATTGTGCTTGATAAATTTGTACAGTGGTACTAATTCTCACCATGAGAAACCTTGATTGTCTAGCCATAAAATACTGAACAAATAATGGTGAGATGCTTCAAAAAAATCCAAGGTAGATAATTGTCCAAGAAAGAAGCTAAAAAGAGGTGTTGCTGACAGAACCGACAATGACATCGAGGGTTAAGGTGAGGGGAAGAGCCAGAGGTGCCACAACCACTGATAGTGATGGGAACAGAGTAAAAAAAGTCTCAAAGCGGGTGCCCTGGAGAGAAGTTGGAAGGGTCCCTGGTTCCTCCTTGGAAAGCCCATTTTGCTAAATGCTCAGCCCCATGACTTCAACATTTGAGACTGGTAGCTAAGGTCCAGTATAGCCTGGCTAGGACCTATTTGCCTTCTTCAGTATTTGACAGTTCATTTCATCCATTAAAGCAGCGGTTCTCAACCTGTGGGTTGCGACCCCTTTGGGGGTCGAACAACCCTTTCACAGGGGTCACCTAAGACCATCAGAAAACACATATCAGATATTTACATTACGATTCATAACAGTAGCAACATTACAGTTATGAAGTAGCTACGAAAATAATTTTATGGGGGTCACCACAACATGAGGAAATGGATTAAAGGGTCGCGGCATTAGGCAGGTTGAGAACCACTGCCTTAAAGGCACAGAATCTGAATACAGCAGGTTCTCAAATAATGTCATTTTGTTCAACGTCATGTCATTGTGGTGTTGATGAGATACCAGGGTACTTAATTCTTGTTTGTATTAATAAGCCTCTGGTAAAATTGGGTTCACTGTACATTGTTTATCTGCAGTTCCAAGAACTTGTCTGTGACATTTAGTGAGGACCCAATTTAAGAACCATGACTGATTGTTTTACCTTGTGGCCTAAACAGATTTAAAGTGTCTGGAGTCAGGTGTAGACCCAGGCTTCTAATCACTGTATTTTAAAACATATTTCCTAATCTGATAGTGATAACATTTATTTTTCTTTGTCTAAAATGGAGAGTTTTAGCATATGCTTGTGAGAATTTTGGCTTCTAAGAGTGTCAGACTTAGATTTGACTTCCTGAGTGATGTTAAATAGTTGTGTGACCTCTGGCAGGTTACTGATCCTTGAGTCTCATTTCCTTGTCTGTAAAATGGGAATAACCTTCATGCCAGGCCTCTGAGCTTTTGGATTCTAGATCTTTTAAAACTTCTCATGGCTTGAATAAAAAAGTACAAAGTAGTTCTGGTGAAGATTTTCTGAGATGTCTTTTCTGAATCTTTAGGCTCTAAGAGCCTGTAGGATTAATTCACCTAGTATGGTTTAAGTGTTTCTCCTGTTAACTCTGCCCATCATGGAAAATATGAGCTCCCAGCAACCTGGGCCTCCTTCCATCTCTCATCTGGACAGTTCTTTAGATTGCACTGACTTGTGTTTCTTCCTGGTCAGGGTGAAGACCCTTTCACCAGTGAAACTGTTGATCCAGAAATCGAAGGAGATGACAATTTAGGAGGTGAGGAGAAGGAAGAGACACCTGAGGAGGTGGCTGCAGAAGTCTTAGCTGAGGTGATTACAGCAACAGTGAGGGTAGTAGAGGGGGAAGGAGCGCTTGCTCCAGAAAGCAGTGAAATGCTGGCAAAAGGGGAAGGCCCCGTGGACACAGCAGATGCGATCAGTCGCCCCCATCCTGAACAACTGGTGAAAGCAGAAGCACCCTGCGGACTGGCGTCTGAGAGGGGGAATGCTGAAGCAGTGGCTGGAGGTGAAGCTGCCGAGGTTGGAAGTGAGTCTGCTGAGGCTAGAGGTGCATCAAAGGCAGAAAGCACCTTAACAGCCACTGCTCCTGCCGCAGCTGCCACGGAAGCTGAAGTGAAACAAACTGATGCAGAATCCAAAGATGTTAATCCCACAGAATGATCCCCCTCTCCTTGTTTCAGGGGATGTGCTATAGGATGAAATGCTCTTTTTCCTTTGGTTTGTAAACAGTACTAGGGTGTGTGTTACTGGAATATGCTTAAATTTTACTTTGGTGAAGAGACCCAGCCATTTCCTTCAGAGAAGTTACCTCATGGGCTTGTCTTATAGAGCTGGGTGGCTTTCTGCCTCTGTTTGAAGGCTGCGGAAGTTGTACATTCCCCCAAGCAGCTGTGACCTCTCTACACTGCATTTGGAATAATAAAAGTTGGGTAATTAGATTTTGATGATACTTCGCTTGTTAAATACAGCCACTGGCTGGCTGAATGCCTTTTTGATGATTATTTGTCTGGGAGCAGCTCATTACTAAGATACATCTTGCTTTACAAAGATTTAAGTTTTGAGAATTTGCTTTGGCATCACTTTTTGATCTCTGCTTTTATAGCCCACTGAATGGTGTGTGATCTCACAAGATGTAGCAGAATCTTGTTAACATGTGATGTTGGCTCTGTCACATCAGTGACCTCTCACAGGACTGATGAATTGGACACACCTGCACCACTGGAAGCACATCCACTTTCCCCTCAAGAATGAGGACACTTTGCCTAGGACTCTTTCCTGATCTTTAGTCCTAGGTGAACCACCTTCACAAATTTTTACCTCATTTGTGTTCACCTCTGTATTACTTCAGGGTTTTTTTTTCTTTGAGTTACTTCCTCTTAAATGTATTTAAAAAGAAGACTTGATGTCACTCCCATGAATGGAAAACCAATATAAATTGCCATAGATAACATGCTATGTGTAATAAAATGAATACAATGAACATTTCACTTTAGATAAATACTATTCCTTTGGAGGTTTCTAAATCTGTGAGAAAGGAAAGCTAGCATGTGTTAGTACAGCAAGCACCAATTATACATTCATATAATCAAAAGAATTGGAAGATACCTCCCTTTTGAAATGATATTGCTGAGTCTGTTCATCTGTAAACCTTTGAACTATCACATTTGGGGAAGCATTGGCCAGTGGGAAAATATTTTAAAAGAGGCAGGAAAAATATCTGATGAGCATCTACTATATACCAGGTGCTAATTCATGATACAAATAAGATAGGGGCTACTGTTCTCAAGGAGCCTTATTGGAGATGTGAAGTGAATATTTATGAAAAAGTCAATACTAGAACTAAAAAATAAACTGTTCATTAAGAAAATGGTGCCTCTGAATTGTTTCTGCTCATCATTCCTCAATACTGCATAAATGTAACTGAGTCACAGGTTGGACATGCCCTTTGAAGTCTGTTCTCTTGAGGCAAAAATGGTGACATTAAACATCATCTATCAGTAGTTTGAAAAAGAATAACAAAACTGAAATTGCTTTGTTTGTTTGTTTGTTTGTTTGGATGGTTCACCTGGCTGAGAATGGAACCCAGAGCGTGGAAGCCTAGCCACTATACTACCAGGGAACCCATAATTGTTTTATTATATTTTTCTTATAAAAGTAATCCCAGGGCTGTCATTAAATCTGAATTTCAGTGAAGTTGTTCTACCCCCTACCTGGTGTGAAATGACAAATCATTTTCTTTCTAAAGGTAGGTTGAACCAGGCCGTCAATTCCTTAACATGAAAGGGATGTTCTCATATTTCCTGAGATGACAGAATAAGTTGTGAACTTCCTCATTGGGAACTAATACCAGTTATTTCCCATTCATAAAGGAAAAACCTGAGGGGATGGGTAAGGAACTTTCAGGGTTACACATTGAAGATGTGGGGATACCTAAATTAATACACAAGTCTGTGAGACACCAATGACCGTGAACTTTCCATAGAGCACCTTTATTAAAAAGACGTTTAACGATTATGGCAATCCCTGCTATTTCCCAGCAAAAAATTTTTACAAATGGCAGCCTAATTATATAACTTTGTGTAATCATATTGTGTGAGTTCATTGAGTTTTTATGAAATTAATAGTTGCCAAATGGGAAACAATACAATGTAATGAGCAAAGTGCTCATTCAAGAGTACATATCATTAGTATTAATACATTCAGAATTATTTTGGACCGCAAAGAAGTAATTTCCACTGCCTGATTACCTGGCTGAAAGTAATCCTTTCTCTCCAGAAATGTGGCCAGTAGTGATAAGACAGGCACAATAGAGTTAAAGTAGAACTTTAGAACTAACAGAAGTAGAGTAGAACAGCCTTTTAGCATTTTATTTTTTTACAGTAGCTTCCTTGGAGGGCTCAATAAAAAGATGGGCATGGAAAAAATACCATGGGTGTGGCATTGCACTGACTTAATACTGATGGCTCTTTGATAACTGAGAAGGTATTGGCCCACTTCATCTTACACAAGGATACCGAAGCTTATCAGGTTAATTGGTGTACTGCAATCAGTCTACTTTTCTCTCAAAACATTGATGAGTGTACATTTTCTAGAGATGAGAAGTTAGAATTCAGTTTTGGGAGGCAACAATATGGTGGGATGGAGGGCAACTGATCCCTTCTCATGGGGTTGGCCATCAGAATTAAGTAAGAAAATAAAACACTTGGCACTATTGGAAAAGTGGTTCACCAAGCTCAACATTTTTCTAAAGGTAAAATTCACATAAAATGAGCGATTAAGGGAGTTCCCTGATGGTGTAGTGGCTTAAGGCTTCGGTGTTGGTGCTGTCAGCGCTGCGGCCTGGATTCAATTCCCAATCAGGGAGCTACCCACATACCAAAAAGCAAAAAAAAAGAAAAAAAAAAAAAAAGAGCCATTAACCATTTTAAGGTGGACAATACAGTGGCATTTGGTGTACATAACAATATTGTGCAGGCCCTTGAGCCACTCTTGCTCGGGCCCTTTCCTACCTCTGGAGTGTACTTTCCCTTTTAATAAACTATCTCTTTGTTTCACTTTATTTTCCTTTTAATAAACTGCTTCTTGGTTTCACCTCTAAAAAACCAAAAACAATGGAGTTCCCTGATGGTGTAGTGGCTTAAGGCTTTGGCGCTGGCGCTGTCAGCGTTGCAGCCTGTGTTCGATTCCCAGCCAGGGAGCTACCCACATACCAAAAAGCAAAACAAAACAAAAAAAAAACCAAACCAAAAACAAAAGTATCAGTATTGTGCAGCCCTATCACCTATAACTGATCCTACACATTCTCACCCTAAAAGGGAAACCCCTATCCACTAGTCATCACTGTCCACTTCTCCCACCCTCCACCCGCTGACAGCCACTAATCTGCTTTCCGTCTCTGGGTTTATTCTGGATATTTCATATAAAGGGAACTATAGGACACATGGCCTTTCTAGTCTGGCTTCTTTCACTAAACGTAAGTGGGTTTTTGTGGTTTTTTTGTTTGTTTTTTTGCTTTTTGGTATGTGGGTAGTTCCCTGGCTGGGAATCGAACCCAGGCCGCAGCGCTGACAGCGCCAGCGCCGAAGCCTTAAGCCACTGCACCACCGGGGAACTCCCTGTTTTTTTGTGTGTTTTTTTTAACTGTAGAATGCATGTTTATTACTGAATCAACCTACTAGTGCAGCCAACGTGTTAAAGAGAAAAATCCATTCATTTCCAAGTATTTCCCAGCAAAACACACCCAATTGTCCAGATAGTAGTGGATCTTTTTAGTGCTATGGTAAGATACCAGCAACCCAGATACAGCGTAAATGTGTGTGCCAGCTCATGTGTGATTCCTTATAGACCCAGCTTGGTTCTTCTCCAATGTCTCCTCTTCGAGTTGTACCTGATTTTATTACCAGTTTTCATCTAAATCCATTGGGGAATGGGCCGATTCTGCTTTTGTTTCTTGGCCAGAAACCACTTGATCCTGAAAGTCTTGTGAGAAGACATGATGAGGAATAGTCAGCCGCACACACCACAATGGCGGTGAAAAAGAGGTAAACATTAAGTATTTGAGGTTCCTCCATGTTGTAAGTAGCCTATATCAGTACTTCATTTCTTTTTATGGCTGAATAATATCCCACTGTTTCCACTTTTTTTTTTTGGTAGTTCCCTGGCTGGGAAATGAAGGTTTCCACCTTTTAACTATTGTGCCTAATGCTGCTAGGAACATTCTTGAACAAATATATGAATACCTGTTTTCAATTCTTTTGGGTACATACCTACTAATGGAATTATAGATGGTAATTCTATGTTTAAATTTTTGAGGAACCACTGAACATTTCCACAATAGTTATATTATAGAAGGAAATTAATGGATGACCAAAAAAAGGCTAAGAATTTAAATAGATAATTTATTATTAAAAAAAGACATCACAACTGTCAGGATGGTTATTATGAAAAAAAAAAAAAAAAAAAAAAAAAAAAAAAAAAAAAAAAAAAAAAAAAAAA
>PVJL010002252.1:0-208165 GCA_004026885.1 Lyroderma lyra
AAAAAAAAAAAAAAAAAAAAAAAAGAGTTTCACGTTTTCTTCTAGTTAAATCCCTCTTGACTTGCAACAAAGTTTACTATGGCTCCTTCTGGAGCTTTATTTAGCTTAATTGACAGTATCTGCTGAAGCAAAGGCAGAGAAAACAAAATTATTCCTTTTCTATTGCTAGATGGATTCTGTAAGAGTATATTGATAGGTTAATAGTAGAAAAGTCGTTTAGCAACTCAGTTTTATAGTACCTATGCAAAGGGTTGCAGAATTATTTTTCTTGCCAGGTAAGTAAAGCATCATTTCTGAAACTATCATTAACAATACTTGGAATTCAGGTAGAAATCAACTTAAGGATCTCAAAATGTTTAAAGAGCTTCTTCTATAATCCCCTCAATAGAAAAGAGAAGAAATGGCAGAAACTCATTGTACTAAAATGCAATGTAAATGATGAATTCTTATTTTTATTCTCCCATTTTCATTTCTAGGCTAAAATTTGATGAAAGATAAAGGAATATATTCACTTTATTTATGGCTTGCAATGCACCTTTAAAAATGTAAGGGAGGGGTTCCCTGGTGATGCAGTGGCTAGGCTTTGGTGCTCTCAACACTGTGGGCTGGGTTCAATTCCCAGCAAGGGAACCATCAAAAAACAAAACAAAACAAAAACAAACAAACAAACAAACAAACAAAACGTAAGGGAGCAGAGACACCTTTGTATCCTGAAGCACTCCCTTCAGAAGTAACAGCTATAGGGGACAAATGAACACTTGTAAAAGAGATCTTTTTGTAATATGAACAAAAATATAATTTGCATTTGTTATCACCTTCTGAATATCTATTTTTAAATATAGTGAAATACTCCAGAGAAGTAGTATATGCTTATTATAATTTTTTATTTTTTTTATATTTAAAGTTTTGTTTTTTTTTCTCTTTCCATCACCACATATTTAGCTTCCCCTTCCTCCTCTCCCACTCCCAACCCCTTTCTCCCATTCCCTCCTCACTTGTCCCCAAATAAATATTAAACTGTTAATTGTGTCTATGGGTTTTTTGTGTGCTTGTTTGTTTTTTCTTTGTTGCTCTCAGTTTTATATTCCGCAAATGAGTCAAGTCATACAGTTCTTTGTTTTTTTCTGTCTGGCTTATTTCACTAAGCATGATGATCTCGAGTTCCATCCATTTTGTTGCAAATGGCAATATTTCATCTTTTCTTATACCTGAGTAATATTCCATTGTGTATATATACCACAGCTTCTTTATCCAGTCATCTGTCGCAGGACACTTTGGTTGTTTCCATGTTTTGGCCACGGTGAACAGCGCTGCGATGAACATTGGGGTACATAAGTCTGCGGACAAAGGTTTTCAAGTTCTTTGGGTAGATCCCCAGAAGGGGGATTGCTGGGTCAAATGGTAGCTCCATTCCCAATTTTCTGAGGAACCCCCACACTGCCTTCCACAGTGGTTGTACCAGTTTGCACGCCCACCAGCAGTGTGCAAGAGTTCCTTTTTCTCCACATCCTCTCCAGCACTTGTTATTCCTTGTCTTGTTGATAACAGCCATTCTCACAGGTGTGAGGTGGTATCTCATTGTGGTTTTGATTTGCATTTCCCTGATAGCTAATGAGGATGAGCATTTTTTCATATGACTGCTGGCCATTTGTATTTCTTCATGGGAGAAGTGTCTGTTTAGTTCCTCCATGCTTATTATATTGATTCAATTGTGTATGTACATTCATTAACATAACTGTAAAGCCTTCATAATAAATACTGATTTTGGAACTAAAAAAGAAAGGATATAGCAAAGTACTGTAGCTAATTTTTTGTCACACAGATGGACAGCTAAGAAACTTTCCAGTGGACACCCTATGACATATTTGTAGAAGTTCCTAAACCTAAAGTCTTCTGATGCCAAAAATATATCTTCTCTGATTGATTGTGGAAGTAGCATATCTTCCATCATGGAAAAGTTTTAATAGAAGAATATGTTTTGGAGGGAGCCAAGGAAAGTATAAGAAATTGCTGAAGCAAAACAAAATCAATAGTGACAAAAAAGAAAAGAAAGAAAGAAAGAAGGAGAGAAAAATGATTACAATTTCTTCCAGTAAATGAAGAACACGTTTGTATACCTGCAAACTAATTCTAAATTTACTAAAATAAAATGAATAAAGACAGAAATGGAGAAAAAAACTCTAATTCTGAAGACAATTTCTTAGCATCTTAATATATATTAAATCCTTATTTGAATAGTTTGCAATTCTGAATATAATATAATCTGAGCTAATTGTCTGAGAATAATAATATGGTTTAAAATGAGTTTCTGGCATAATGTCTAATCTACTGTTGGCCTATAATTACTGATATGTGTATCTGAGCAAGAAACTATGTGATTCAGTTGGAGTTAGTGGGCTATTATATTACCCCCAATCAATGTTTGAAACCCTCCAAGGAAAAACCCAGTACGAATAACATGACTTAATTTCATAGACAGCAATGCTTATAAGAAAGAAAAGGAATAACAAGATATAGGAACTCTATCATCAACTCTTATTTCTGGGAAAATGGCAAAATATGCAACCCTACCAAGCATATACCAGTAAATGTGATTCATTTTGGACATAAGTTAACCCTCTACCCACAGATGTCTAGAGCCTAGATTATGTTTCTCACCTAATACTTGGTCATATTACTTAATGATGTCATTTAGTTGTGGGAAATCAAAATGTAAAACAATTAATTCCAAGTGGGGGACAACACAAAATGGTAAGACTTGACTTGGAAACTAGGGAAAGTAACTTCTTACTTTCTTGCTTCAATATCCACTGTGCAAAGATATGATGGTAGTTTAGATTGTCTGAGGTACTCTCCAACTCTAAAATCATGTAAATAGCCAATTTTGAACCACAAAATTACAAATGTTGGTCTAATAACAATATAAAACTGTAGTCTTTAAATAGCATGGCCAAATCAGCAAACTGGGTAAAGTTCTTCCATGATAAAGGCATATGCCCAATTAACTCTGGGAATCAATATCCTTTTCTTTTAGAAACAGCCACAACAAACTGAGTACACTCTAATAGAACCAAAACATACGAGGTCTGACCATTAAGTTCACAAACTCACCCTGGAATAAATAACCACATACCTCATTGCTGAATATCACTACAGTCACCTTCAAAGGACTCCCCTGGGGAAGCTGTGCACTGACTCCAGCACCTAGTCCACACTTCAAAGCAATTTTGGAGTTTTTATTCTGTAGTGGCCATAAGAACTGTATTATATTACCCCTGATGTCCTGAATGTCATTAAAATGACTTCCTTTCAATAGTTCCTTTCTCTTTGGGTAAAGAAAGAAGTCATTGGGGACCAGATCAGGTGAATATGGAGAGGATTCCAATACAGTTATTTGTTTACTGGCTAAAAACTCCCTCACAGACATTGCCCTGTGAGTTGGTGCATTGTTGTGATTCAAGAGCCATGAGCTGTTGGCTAAAAGTTTAGGTCATTTTCATCTAACTTTGTCATGCAGCCTTTTCAGCACTTGCAAATAGTAAATTGGGTTGACTGTCCAGTTCATAATGAACAGTCACTATGATATCAAAAAAGTTAGTAACATTGCTTTGACTTTTTATTTGAACTGACAAAACATTTTTGGTTGTGGAGAATTAGCTGACTTCCATTGTGCACTTCAATGCTTTGTTTCAGGATCATATTGGTAAACCCATCTTTCATCAACAGTGATAATACAGCCCAAAACATTGTATAGCCTCTCCAAAAGGTCTTGGCAAACTTTGATTCTCTTTTGCTTTCATTCATCAGTGGGCTCCTTTGGGACCATTTTTCACACATCTTTCTCATGCCAAGACTTTCATTTAAGATTTTCCTTTTTCTCTATCGATGTTTATTTGGTCTGCTATGCTTTTCAGTCAGCTAACAATTTTGACATACAATTCCACAAATTTTTGCAATGTTTTCATCAGTTCTGCTTGTTGCTGGCTGCCCTGACCTCTCTTCATCAGTAATGTTTTCTCTCCCCTCAGAAAAACGTTTAATCCATTTGTGCACTGTTGTTTTCTTCATGGCATAATCCCTGTCACCTTGGACTACCATGTCCCCAATTTCACTTCCACACTTGCCAAGTTTAACAAGAAATATAATGTCTATTTATTGCTCTAATTCTTGCTCCGACATTCTCACAACAGCACACAAAAGCACTCAACAACAGTAATGAACACCGCTCAGCAAGACACCACCACACATTGCCAAGAACACAGCTGTGAGACACAGATATACCAAGGTTACGAACCTTACGGAGTTGTTTGTACAGTGCTGCCAACATAAGCATATGGTGGCAAGTTCGCAAACTTAATTGTCAGACCTTGTAAGTATCAGCAAAAGCACAGTCAGCTATTAATAATTTTCTAATTGAATACATGCATAAGAAACTACACAGCCAAAAAACAACTACATAAAGTGTTTAATTATCCTGGAGCATGAGTAGGGTGGGGGACGCACTACACAATCACTATAATTGATTGAGCAAAGAATGATGGTTAAAGTTGCCAAGCAAAAGGCAATAATAGACTGAAAATCAGTCAGCTGAGGGGCCAGAAGGCCACGTGTGGACATGCCCCTTGTTAGCACTGATGAACTGTTACGTGTAAAGCCAATTCTAAACCATCAAAGTTATGGATCATTGCTCCCCATGGCTACCTGTGAGCAATTTGTAATACAACTGAAGTCCATCTTCATACTTGGCCTTCTTTTTCTATGACCTCTTCCTTTCTGGATAGTATAATAATTCCTTAGCTAATTCTCTGTCCCACAAAATTCCACTCTTTTTTTCTACCCATCCTGCATCCTCTCTATCCTGTCCTCAGCACACAAACACATGATTAATCAGAGCTGCTGTTACCAAGGTATTTCTTATTTTTATGTGGGGAGGGTCCTACACTCATTCCAAGACAAATTATTTTTTTATACAAAATGAACATGCCATATTATCCTGCCTTCTTAATTCCATAAGTTGAATTTTATCTCCTTCTGTAGGGCATCGTTTCTATACTTACAGAAGTTATGAAAAAGCAATAAAGAAGCATTAGTAAATACTTAATCTTCATTGTATCCTAGTAACTTCATTATAAAATTCATTCTGAGGACAGCAGGCAGCTCCTAAGTTACCTTTTACTAGGCTAATGCCATTTAAGGCAGTTTGAGTTCATTACAGCATTACTTGAAGATTTTCATTTGTAAAATCAATCTGTTATTGCACTATCATGCATCAAACTTTCAGTTGCCTGATAAATAGTACAGAAATATTACATTTAATTAATCTTTCTAATACAAATAGAGACTGAGTGGTCTTTTAAAGTTACCAGTCTCTTAGTATGGGTTAACTTAGTATAGGTAAACTTATGTCTCCATGATAACTCATGTCTCCAGAGCTCCTAGCCCCAATTTTTTTCCTCATTATTCATTTTAGGTCATAAGTACAATAATTTTTCTAAAGTCATTCTCAAAAAATTATTGTAGTAACAAGGGAATTTAAATCAATATAATGGCAAATAAGCATAATATTTTTGTGTGTCTGAAAAGTGTTTCTTAAGATGTATGGATACTGCCTTAAATGCAGGAAAGTAAATAAAATGCCTCCCTGGCCATTGCAGAGGATAATTCACAAGCATGAATATTTTCTCTTTCATTGAGTTCTTGACATTTTTCCCCACCAACAGCAGAATGCTTATTTCTATATATCAAAAAAGAAATAATCGTCTTTTTCCTATTACTGAATAGTTTTTCATGCACTTTTAGAAATAGGTGAAATTTAAAATTTACCTATACTCACGGCAGGGTTTAATGTTTCTGCTACATAAGAAATTTAGGCTTCATGTTCATTGTAAAACTGCCCAGATTTCATTCCTGACCTTAGTATTTCTAAATCCTGTTTTTAATTTAAGAAAAAATAGCATTTGGAAATAAAAACAACTTTTTACTTGTGTGAGGTTTTCTCCCACAACTTCCATTTTAATGAAATTTGTATTGCTTGCCAATGTATGAAGGCCTATTTTGTGTAATACTGTGTTTGGATTAATAGGTCCCTTTTGTTCCTTTAACAAATTAAGAGTTTGTGAAAACTGTCAAGTGTTTACATATTGATTTTTTTAATTAAAAAAAAAGAAAAAGAAAGCCTAAATGAAGGGTCAATAGGTAAGCACATACAAAAGTATTCTACCTTTATTGATCTGGAGTTATGATCAAGAAAAGATGCCGTGTGTCCTCATCTTTGCTTCTTTTTTGAGGACAGTGGCATGTTCTCAGGCATCAGATGAAGTTCTCTTTTTAAGCTTCGCGTGTCCCTCTGGTCTTGTTGTACTTTCGTTCTCTCGCATAGGCAACTATGAATAAGTATACTGTACCTACTGTTTCCTCTCCTCCTAGCTGTCGCCTTGATCCTCTGTAGCTGGGCTTCTGAAACCACCACTCTGCCCAAAGTCCCACCTGTCAGTGCTGCCAAACGCAGAGGCTTTGGTTTCTCGCTGCTAAACTCTCAGGCGTCCTGACCGAGACAGGCCACACCCTCCTCCTCAGAACCTTGCTTTGCCTTGTTCTTTGACGTGGCTCAGCTGACCCTCTTTTACAACCTCCGATTGCTTCTGGATTCTGGTGTCCTTTGTCAGTTTTTCCCTGCCCAGGGGAATTGCCTCTCATTTAGTCTCCTGTTTGTCATTGTCTATTTTATTTCCTAGAAGAGCTCATTCATTTTCATCCCAGTTTAGCTGCTTACGAGTTGTGTAACATAAATTAAGTTATTTAGCCTCTCTGTACCTTAGGTTTCTCATTAGCAAATTGGAGATACTGTTTGATATGAAAATCAAATAAGTTAGCACTTAGCACTTACAACAATTTCTATCAGGTAGTAAGTCATTCATTATTGGGCATGATAATTATTTGTTATTTCATCACACTTAAAGCTATATACATCTTCATCTTTTATTTATGTTTCCATATTTTCAGCTACTTTTAAGAGATGATCAACAGAATATTCTATCAACATCATGTCAAATATCAACATGTCCAGAATAAAAGGCAATTTCTTGGGCCATATTCCCTTCTTATATACTCTTTCATCCTTTTAAATGCCCTCTTTCTGTCACCGATACTATAATTCTCCAGGTAACCAACAGTACCTAGCAATTTAGTATTTTTGTTTCATTGTCTTCATTTAACCTTGTTACTAAGCTTGTTAAATTTTTCCTTATGATTTATTTTGAATTTATTGAATTTTGTTACTTTCCAATGCTCTGCCTTGGTCCAGGTCCTTGTCATCTTACACATGGTGTACTCACCCATATCTCTACTCCAACTAAACAAGATCTTATAAACACCACTTTCAATACAACATATCCTGCCCATTGTTCTTCTGCTGAAGAATGTAGAATAAAAAAATATCTAATAAAAAATGCCAATAATTATTAAATAATTGAGACTGGCAGAGCTGACATTGCTTTTAAAAATTGAAAAGATGTGTATGGAAGAAAAATAGTGAGCATAGAAAAGCAGGTATGGAGAAACAGACTACTGTGCATCCATGCCTACCCAGAAAGACAGTTAAGTCCAAACCATGGATGGACCTGGCTTCACTCTGGCCTAGACACCTTCTCCCTGAAGAGTATCTGCAGCTCTACTCACTAAGCAGGCTTTTAATTTGTTCTTCCAAATACTTTGACATGCAGAGAGAGAGAGAGTACAACTGACTGAAAATGGGATTGGCCACTGTAAATGAGTACCTGGCAATCTTGTTTTACATGATCTCACTTGCTAATGTCTGAGTATCACTAAGAGTTTGACCATTTCAGGTCAGAGGGGCTGAAAACCGGCAGTGACTCAACCTAGATGTTGCCTTCCTAAAGCAGTCTGAGCAGCAGCAGTCAAGCTCCTCTATATCACATCTCTATTAGATTACCATTGCCAATGCAATTTACTACTACATGGTGAAAAAAATGCTGAATATTAGAAATTTATTTCATGAAACTACTAGTAATTTAAAATGAGCCTTGGCTCTGTATGATCCAGTAACCTGATTTCTAGTGATATGAGTGAAATTCAAATACATATACCTCTTATTCAAAATCTGTCCCTTATTACTTTATTCAGTTGTCTTAGGTACATTATTACCTGATTTGGCAAACCTGGGCCCCACTCTACAAAGACTTCTGTCATCTTTGTTCATTCTAGCCATTTCTGAAAAGATTTTAAAAATATTTTAGCATAGGAAATTTTAATTACATACAGAAGTAGAGAAAATAGTACAATAAATTTCCATGTACCCATCAGTCAAATTACTAACTGTAAGCCAATCTAAAAGAATATTTTCAGTCACATTAGGTGGTGAAATTATTATACAACAAGTTGACAATGCACTGTAGAACTGTAAGCCTGAAACCTATGTAATCCTTGCTAACAGATGTCACCCCAATAAGTCTAACAATAAAAATGAATTAAAAAAAAAAATATTTTCTCCTCCTCTGTAGTTAAATTCATCAAACTCTGTCTGGAACCCCATGTCCTATGATAAGATTCTCCTTCAATTATTCTATCCCAAATTTGACCTATTGCCTTCTTGACCTCTTATAGGACAATATTAGTGTTTCACATTTTATTGTCTAATGAAGAGTTTGTTTTGTTGTATTCTGTTTTTTCTGTGACTATACTGTAGTACAAGCTTTCAAGGTATACAAGGAAGTGCCATATATGTGTATTTCATATATAGAACTACATCTAATATAATGTGAATTTCACAATAGATAATCTACACAACTAAACCTTATGAGCTATTTATCACTACTTGGCAAAAAAGCAGTGTAGTAACTAGTATAAATAATATTATCACTTTAATACTACCAAGTGTCTGCATTTACTCAAATTCACTAGCCGAAGGGTCAGCAACCATTTCTCATTTTTCTAATAACTGTCTTCATAATTAACAGCTTATATAACAGTAATGTAAGTAAAAATATGCAAAATACTTTTTAAAAAATGTCCTTTGAATATAAAATAATCTAAAATTATAGAGTTGACAAACATGAACCTATGACTTTTAAGTGTAAATCCCTCTTTTCTTTCTTTACGTGAGATTAATATCAGATAGCCCAACTGACATGGCCTAATGGTTACCAAAACTATGAAGATGAAATAAATTTAATCTTCCTGGATATATGTTATGCTCTGGAAATATTCCTAATCATAGTTTAAAACATTTGAACCTAAATTGGACATATATATCTCTCTATTCACTTAAATATTTTAAATAGAATTTAAAACTCTTTGGTAAAATTATTCAGAAATTTTTCAGTTGCAAATTACTTAGCACTGACTATTAAACTGCTAGACTTATGTACACGTTATCCTCAAAACCATACCAATGACTGTCAGGACCCTGAAGGGAATTATTGATTCAAGAAAGAACTAGCCTTAATGACCAATATGAAATGGCCATTGTAAATCTGTGAATATGTAGCAAATGTACAGCCTACTCCTTCCACTTTCCCAGAACCCTGAATATTTAGAGTGTCGTGGATCATTAGAGCAAAATAACAATAGTCATTTGGTGCTGAAATTAGTGCTTAAAGCCATAATTCTGGGTATTATATCCTGGGAATCTTCTGCATCATAGCATTTTACTAATAAGTTTCATTTATATTTGGCAGTATATCTTTGATTTAAAGGACTCAATGACAGTTTCAAAGGCAAGAACCCTCTAGATAGCACTTTATTTTATGCCCATAGTTGAAATGTGGACAAGAAACCAGTGTTGACTAGTGAAGCAGTAGCCAAGTTAAAATGGATTTAAACTGAAGAAACAAATAAGCTCATAAAAATGCTAGGGATTTTTTATGCCCCCTTCTAGGAAAAGTACATAATACAACTCATATTCTACCATGAGACCTACTGTGCTTGGGTTCATCGTTCACATAACTGACAATAGAGGGAGAGAAAGGGTTAGATGAGGAAATTAAAAAAAAAATGCAACTTGGGCTTCCTTGTACTTAGAAAGGTGTGCTAATTGGCCTTTCATTTAACTAAGGAGAAGCTTTTCAAGTCTTTGATAACAAAGACATGAAACTACATTAGCACATCCACTTCAACTTTTCCAACAAACATACACGGTCTCTTTGTTACCACACCTGTGGGTATTTTTAAACTTTCTGCTTTATTTTGTCCACAATGTGATTTTTCTGCCTGAGTTGCTAGTTCTCTGAAAAGCCAGGTCTTTAAAGGTGTGGATAGTTAGCAAGTTATACCATGTTGTTTTGGTGGCAAACGAGTATTGGTTCTTTTTATTAATACGTTTATTTGTAAATAATTGGAAATGTATTGCAGATTTACAACAGTGTTTTAGCTTAAAAATCACAATTTTCTTAGTTTTGAAATGACTGCACAACAAATTTGGAATGCTTAAAAATCAAGGAAAAAGCAAAAGCATGGACTGAATAGTAAACGAACAGATTTCTCTCCCATGTGTATGGTGCCATGGAGAATGCAAAGGAAGTTGGAGTACCTGGTTAGTTACTATGCTATTCTGAAAAGGAGTTTCAATTTCGGAGACGCTGACCAACATCTGAGGACTTTGAGTTACTTTGTAAACTACCATAAAACATAATAGTAGTTTTGATTAGATAAGGTAAATTATGAAGCAACTCTTTTCCTTCAACAGATACTCACTTATCTCATTATTTAGTGAGCACTGGGCACATATACTGTATATGATCAGGCACCAGGCTATACACAGTGCTCTCTCCTGGAGAGTCCAAAGGCCATGCTCATTGTACTGTGGAGCTTTAGGTCCAGCAGCATTGACAGTACCAAGAGTCATCAGAGGAGGAAGAAATCACATTTAGCTGATGGCCAACCAGGCAAGCTTTCATTAAAGCAGTATTATTGGAGCTGTGTCTTGAAGGATAGGCTTTTGAAAGGCAGGGATGCGTTCCAGATGGAGGAAGTACAATACGCAAGAAGTACTGAAAAGCATGGAGCAATGTAAAAGGATTATGAATAGTCAGGTTGGTCTATAGTGCATGATGATTCATTCAATAAATATTTACTGCGTCTCTACCATGAACAAGGTTCAGTCCTAGACTCTTGGGATAAACCAGTTAACAAACTATGTTGCCTCCTACTCTAATGGAGTCAACATTCTGGTGGAAAGAAATTTTATATATATATATATAAATTTTGTCTGTAATATAATGGCAAGTAGTGAGAAGTGCTACTCTATTCCAGCCATGCTGCTGTCCTTTCTGATTTTCTTCTGGAACTCATCACGCATAATCTTGCCTCAAGGCTTTGCATTTGCCATTCTCTCTGCCTGGAAGACTCATTTTTAAGACCTTGCCAAGTCTCACTTCCCTCACCTTCTTTAAAGCTCTGTTCAAATAGCCCACTATGAGGGAAGACTTCCTTATTAGGTAGCAACTACCAGTCTCTTCCAATATACGCTATCCCCTTTCCCTGCTTTGATTTTTCACCATAAAAACTTACTTTCACCTGGTATGCTATTTGCTTTCTTTTTTTATTGCTCTCTCTGTCTCCCCTTTGGAAAGTAAACACCATGAAAGAAGGGAAATTTTGCCTATTTTGCTTACTGCTGCTTCTCAGTGCCTAGAACAGTATCTAGAACATTCAAGAAATATTTGTAGCATGAAGAAATATATTGGAAAATAAGGTAGGTTTAAAGTGGTTAATGAAGATGTGTTGCTGTTTTATGGGAAGGCCAGGAGTACCTCTCTAAGGAAGTCACACTGGAATAAAACCTGAGTTAAGGGAAGAAGCAAGCCACACAACTATCTAAGAAAAGAGCTTTCCATACAGAGGGAACAGCAGGGGCAAAGGTGGGAACAGCCTTGGCTGGAATGGAGGGAGCTAAGAGGAGAGTGATAGAATATGTTGGGAAGATAGCATGAGTCCTGCTGAGAATTTGGATTTTATTCTAAGAGAAAGGGGAAACTACAAAGTGTTCTTTTGTTTTGTTTTTCTGGTTTGTTTTGCTTTGTTTTGTTGTATAGCAGAGCAGTGACACATTTGACTTTTGTAAAGCATCATCAGGCTACCATGTAGAGAATAGATTGTAGCGAAGCAGAAACAGATAGGTATGAAGGCAAAAGTCCAAGTGGTTAGACTGGAGTGAAAGCAGTGGAGATGTGAGAGTCAGGACAGTGTTTGAAGTTAGAATTAACAGAGTTTGCTAATAGAATAGATGGATATGGTAAAAGAGAAAAGTCAAGGAAGAATTCAAGGATTTAGGTCAGAACAACTGTATAAATGGTATTGCCGTCAACTGATGGGCAAGACTATAAAAGGAGCAGATTGGGCAAAAGGAAGATTAGGAATTAGGAGTTAGTTTTGGGAGTGATAAATTTAAAATACCTTTTAGATATCCCAACTGGAGATATTGAGTAGGCAGTGGGATATTTAGTCTACATCTCAAGAAAAACACCAGAGCTAAAAATATTAATTTTGAATGTATCAGTGTATAGATGGTATTTAAAACCATAGGAGTAGATCAGATCATCAAGGGAATTACTGGCAATTAGAATAAAGCTTGCTTACATTTGTATAGTGTTTTATCATTTACCAAGCACTTCCACATGTACTGGAATTGTGGGAGTTAAGATTTAAAATCTAAGTTGGGCTTGCAAAAGAAAACTAAATGAAAGGCTAAGTAATATGAGAGAATGCTGACTGCAAAGAGCTTTACAAATGATGGGATTTGGAGAATAAAGTTGTTAAAAACAATTCTGATTCTTGCATTTGGACGGATATAAACGTAAAGAGAGATGATGACAGCTATTATTTTGGTCTTGGTGAGTGTCTTATGCTTTAAGGCAGCGGTTCTCAACCTGTGGGTCATGACACCTTTGGGGGTCGGACGACCCTTTCACAGGGGTCACCTAAAACCATCGAAAACACATATTTCCATGGTCTTAGGAACCGAGACACCGCTCCTCTATCTGTCTCCAGGCGGCTCCGCCCACATGCAGATACGCCCACTTACAGTACCCGGCGTGATGACATCATCGCGCCAACCCCATCACATACACCCGGTACAAACACAGGTGTATGTGACAGGGTTGGCGCCGTAATGTACTTATGCGGACCAGGCACACGTGTAGAGAGCAGCTACCAATAATTTTATGGTTGGGGGTCACCACAACATGAGGAACTGTCTTAAAGGGTCGGGGCATTAGGAAGGTTGAGAACTGCTTTAAGGCTATCCAGATGATGGAGGAGGCAGAGGGAGCTCTTTAGCAAGGCCAAACCCTAATTACCCTTCAAGACTCAGTTCAAACATTGTTTCTTCTCCCAGCTCCCTTGATCTGAGTTAGGGCTCCTCCTACCTTGTCATAGCTTCATTGCACTTTTAAGACTGCTATCTACTTGTCGGTGTCCCACTGAGTTCCTGAAAGAGAGGGATTTTGCCTTTCCTGTGTGTGTCCTTTAATGGATGAGAAAACTAAAGCATAGAGAAATTAAGAAACTAACCTAAGTTGCTTAGCCTTCTGTGCTTTTAACTGCTATAGCTTACTACCTCTCCTCCACAGCACTGTGTAGAAAATTGCTCCTTACATAAATATACCTATCTGTGCTTTGCCAGGTAAGCCCTTCCCTGGGCTGTTTGTGGCTGCTGAACATTTCAGGAGATAGGAATTCATTCTGCAAATATCATGTGTTCATTTGCAAATATCAGGTTCCCTCTGATGGCTAAGCAGGCCTTTCCGAAACCACTAGAACTTACTCAGCTCTGGAGAAGGATGAGACAGAGGAAAAGGACTGAACTAATTCCTGCATTAATAAATGATATTCTGCTCATGTGTATTTATCGCTGAAAACATTATTTGTATGTACCAAATGCTATTCTAGGCACAGAGCATACCACAATAAATGAAGTCTCTGCTTCACGGAATAGTTTAGTGGGAGAGAGACGTAAGTACATAAACACATCTTTAATATGTCAATTACAAGGTGCCATGAAGAAAAATAAATATAATGCTCAAGGACGGCCTTTGTGAGAGCAGGACATTTGAACAGAGACCTAAATGATATGAGGCAAGGCATACCAGGCACAGGGAGCAAACACTTCAAAGGGCCTTGAAGTGCACTATGCTTGGTCTGATAAAGGAACAGCAAGGCAGCCAGTGTAGCTAGGAGTCATAAATTAGGGTTATAAGCTTGGGAAATAGCTGAGGCTGGTCATGCAGGACCTTGTGAGCCACAGTAAAGCTTCTGGTTTTTGTTCTAAACAGGATGGGTAACCATTTAGCACAGGAATCAAATGATAAGACTTGCATTTTTAAAACATTGCCCAGGCTCCAGTGTTGAAAATAAATGGTTAAGGGGAAGAAGAGAAGCAGAACATCCACTTAAGAAGCTATTAGAGGGAGTTCCCTGGTGGTGTAGTGGCTTAAGGCTTCGGCGCTGGCGCTGTCAGCGCCGTGGCCTGGGTTCGATTCCCAGTCAGGGAGCTACCCACATACCAAAAAGCCAAAAAAAAAAAAAAAAAAAAAAAAAAGCTATTAGAGTAGTCCAGAAAAGAGATCGTGATATCTGGGACGAGGGCAGTAGCAGTAGCAGTGGTGATGCTGAGAACGGGGTAAGTTAAGCCTGTATTTTGGAGGAAACCATGACAGGACTGACGGATGGATTTTTGGACACTGGGAATAGAAAAGGGGAGAAATCAAAGCTGACTCTGGAGTTTCTGTCCTGAGTGATAGTTCTAATTTCTGAGACGAAGAAGACTCAGGGAGAAGCAGTTTTTGTACACATTAAATTTGCGATAACTTATGGGATATTCTAGTGTTGAGTAATAGTTTAGCCTGAAGTTTACAGGGAGATTATTGCTGGAGAGTCATTGACATATGGATGATGTTAGAATCCATGAAATTGGATGAAAGCACTTATGGAATATCACAGAGAAGAGAAACAGTCCCAGAAAAGGAGATACAGAGGAGAAGACTAGAAGGAACAATCGAGCTAGAAAACCAGGAGAATGTGGTGTCCCAGAAACCAAGTGAAGAAATGACTTGAAGGAGATAAAAATCAACCATGTGAGATGATGCTAATCTTGAATGAGACCTCACACCCTCAGTGATCATATGAGATTCTCTTCACTTGGACAGAGGCTGTCTTACCTTCAGTGAATGAAAAATCGGATGCCAAATTTATATCATTTTCTCCATATTCACCTAAAAGAAAATAGTAGGGGTATATTCACAAGGCCAGTCAAGCTTATGGTTACAGTAAAAAGACATATAGAGCAAAGGTAGAATCAGCTGAAAAAGTAGAAAATAAGTCAGATTTATCCATGTGAACTTCCTGATACTCTCACTTTCTCTAAACCAGGAGCATGGATATCATTCCTGAACCAGTTGTTGCAGTATCAAATAGCATAGTCAACTAAACTTACACAAATATTAAAATACTATACAAAAGCTAAAAGTCATAATGATCAAAAGAGTATAGGTAGAAAGATAAGTAACTTGAGCATTATTATTTTGTTATTGACATGAAAGATATTCAACAAAGATAAAATGGGTGGCTCTCTTTAAAATTGTGTATGTTCTATTCTGATGAGTTAAAATAATTAAAAATGCATCTATCTCATGCAGAAATACTATTCCATGGCCTTGTTTATTATAGAACAGTATTTAGAACAAAAAGTTCATGTAATTGGTCTCAAAAATTAAAATACCAAAAAAAAACTTCATAAAATCCAATCCAACATTTAAGTTTGACCACTGTATAACCAAGAAGTATATGTAAGTTCCATAATGGGAGGAACCATGCCTTATATCAGAGATGTCCAAATTTTTGGCTTCTCTGGACCACACTCGAAAAAGAATAATTGTCTTAGGCCACACATAAAATACACTAACAGTAACTATAGCTGATGAGCTAAAAAAAAACACACACACACAAAATATTCTCAAAATGTTTTTTAAAAGTTTGCGAATTTATTTGGGCCACATTTAAAGCCATCCTGGGCAGTGTGCGGCCTGTGGTCCTCAGGTTACATGAGCCTACGTACTTATCTAGTGCTAAGCACATAGCAGAGGCTCAATAAATACATATTAGTTAGTTTGTGGATCGGCTGGTTGGTTCGCTGATTGATGACACTGGGGCAAAATTTCAGTGCACTACTAAGAAGTTAAAAAGAAAAAGGCAGTATTTACTCAGTGTTTTCAAACTTTTCCTAAGATCTTCTGCCTTAAGCAGAAAACATTTCCAAATGTGAAGTTTATTCTTCCAACAAACATTATAGGTCCCTTGTAGTGTTAGACTCTGACACAAAAATGAATAAGCACAGAACAGAATTAAGACTTTTAGAATTTCTAGATACTGAAAAGATAATGGCCCTCATATGGAAATCAAAATAGAAGTCATGCTAAATAATGAAACTAGGAAGAAAATACCTAAGTTTCTATTTTTTCCATGCTATTTTAATTTTCCTCTTTCTTGGAGTATGGTAAAAGTCAAATTTTTTCTCCTAAAATTTTACATCCATGGTACTATGCTTAGTCTACTGGTTAATTTAGAATTTTCCCCATGGAAGTTCACTGTCTAATGAAGGAAACACAAGTGTTAAAATTAAAATACAGTGTGATAAGAATAACAAATAATTGAAATATTTACAGAGCACTAATAAAACATAGAGAAAATCGCAAATATTGTCTAGAGAATTAAAACAAGGAAGAAAGTAAAATCATTGCTAAAAAGAGATGTGTATTACCAAATAGAATGTTAACAGTACATAATTATGTTAATTTTGAATTATTGCTATTATTAATTTAGAAACATTATTATTCTGTTTACATTAATGTCTATTGGAAAATACACATAATGGGTTCAATATGGAACAAGGCATGATTTTATTAAACATTATTTTTCATATAGCCTATTGCTACATTTTTCATGTTAAATTTATATGTTGAATCTGCCTGTCTCATGGTAGAATTCCTACTGAAATTATCCATCCTATTAAATAAGCAAAAGATTGCTGGATTTACAGTCCTGACAATGTTTCCTCTTGTGTTTATTTAGTGGTTTTATGCATTTGGGACATTATACCAACTTTGAAAATTCAGCCACTTTGATTTGTCATGCGTATTTATTTCAGGGAAAGGAAAATCATGGTATTTCTTTCCTCTCTCTTTTCTAAATGATAATTTGGGTACCTCTGTCTTTGTTAAGTCTAGAGCACATCCTAATAGGAACACATTTAGGCAACTCATTCAAATTCCTGAATTGTGAAAATAGAGTAGAAAACTGATGCTTTTTTGATGTTGAGTCCATCAAAGTTGTCAATTAGTAGTCACATCCACTCTACTTAAAATAGACTAGTTTCTTATATAGCAAAATATTTAACACACACAGAGAACATTCTCTGTAAACAAACAAACAAACAAACAAACTTTTAAATGATTGCTATGAAACCAACATTTCTTTTCTAGCCTAAAGCATGATTATAGGAAGAAATTACATAACTATAGTCTGCATTACAATCCTGCCTTATATCCTTAGAAAATATATTGGTGAAAGATCATTCAGGTGACTATTGAGAACTACTTTATTTCATTGGTAGTCATTTATGCAGGCTCACTGTATGATTTAGGAATACAAATTTTGGAAAGCTAAAACTTCTCATTCATGTTTTAATCACACCTTTCACGCTGCCTGTCTAACATGGTAGGCTTGATCTCAAGTCTACCAAGATTGTCTGTTCCAGCCCCCTCATTCTTAGTTTACTCGATATACTCCTCCTCCTGTAGACCCAGTATTTCCTACCGTGTGCTAGACACTCCACCTTACAAACACCTTTCACTTAGCCTGCCCTCTCTCCACAATTTCTCTGCTTCCGGAATTCTCACCCTGGGCTTATAGTATGTTTATCCACCGCATTTCCCAAGCTAGACCTAAACACTTGTTTCCAAAATTTCTTCTCTTTCAACTCCATATTTAGTAAGCCTTGACAATTCCTCTTCAGAAATCCTCCTCTTTCTCAGCTCCTGCCTTTGGTTTAGACCAGGACCCCATTGTTTCTTCTCTGAATCAATACAATGGTCATTCTACATTGCAGTCAAACCCTAACTTTATCTCCAGAATTACCTTTAAAAAAAAAACTAATCAGTCCACTTTCCTCATATAAGCCTGTAAAAATTATAGGGGATTATAAAACAAACAAAATCAATCCCTTAGCTTGGAATACAATGCCTTCTACGATGCAGTCACAAGTTACCTTATATCACACTAATCACATCCCTACTACAATGAACTCTCTCAGCCTGCCTTTTTGATACTTGGGTATAAACCCCACACAAGCTCTGGTATTCATGAATTCTGCCTAATTTTTATTCTAAACTAGTCATGCCAACCAGTTTCACACTTCTCCTCACCCAGTACCTGATTTCATTTCTCCTTGACCCCATGATTCTGAGTCCAGGTCTCCCCCTCCTGCTCCTATACCTACTTTTCTCCCTCCTCCTCCTCCCCTTCAGAACCAATTCTTGGTGCTTTTGTTCCAGTGTTGAGCTCCAGCTTCTTTCCTCCCCTTTAGCCATTCCAACATATAGTTCTCCTGTAAATACTTTCCCCAGAACTCCCAGAGCGCTTCACCTCAGCACAGATTTCATAATTGCCTTTAAAATCTCCAGAATCACCCTAATCCTGTGAGTGAAACCCAGGCCATGCCTTGGCTTTGCATGAGGTAAAAGAAATGCCTCTTCTTGGAATTCCTTTTCCTTATTTTTAACTTGCCATATTTCTACTATCATCCCACTCACATGTCAATTCTTCTATGACACCTTTCCCAAGTCCCCTAGAGAGTACCATATTCCTTATGTGGGTTCCCAAGACATCCCATCACATATCCTATACAGCACCCACCCCTTTGTATCATAAAATATCTGACTCCCCTAGTAGTTACTGAGTTTCTGTGGAGAACAGTGATATTTTAATGAAGGGAGGATATTTGTAATCTTTCTTAAATCCTTTTAAAATAAGACAAAATATGGGGGTAGGGAGGGAGAAAAAGGGAGGAGGAAGAGGAAAAGAAAGAAATCATATTCTTTTGAATATGGAGTGGCTTTCGACTTTTTTTTACCTTGACCTACAATAAAAGAATACATTTTACACCATGAACTCAGTACACACACACATCTGACACATAAAGTTTCACAGGATAGGCCTTAGCTTACTGATGCAGTGCACTTTATTTCATTATTTTTAATGCTAATACCAAGCTATTAAATTGATTTCTAGAGCAGTGGGACATGGGAATTGCTTAAGGATCTTTTAAAAACTATATTTATGCCTGAGTTCCAGCCCCAGGGATTCTGATTTAATTGGCATGAGATGTGGCCTAAACATAGAAAATTTTAAAAGCTGTCCCAATATTTCTAATGTGCAAGCTAGAATCTGAACTGCAGGTCACGAGCCAGCTACTCAAATGCTGACTCATGACCCAGGGGCATTGGCATCACCTGAGAGTTTGTCTGAAATGCAGAATCTTGGACCTTACCCCAGGTGTTCTTATCAGAAACTGCATTTTATCTTATAAATCTTAAAGAATTAATTTTTAGTAAAACTTGTACTTATTTATGGTGTACAATATGATGCTTAGTGAAATGATGACTGTAGTCAAGCTAATATATCTTCTCACAGTTTATTTTTTGTACAGTTGTTGCTTATAATTTTCAGTATTTTTTAAAAGTGCTTGAAATTCAAAGTCAAAATTTGACAAGTGTAGAGACTCTAGAAATGAAACATATTTTGACAGTAAGAACAGCATACTTTTGATTTAATAGTGTGGCATAAAGGGGACAAACTCATTTAGGGCTTGATATATTTTTTACTGACACTAATAATATAATTTAAGAATTTTAAAGAAAATACTTTTGTCTTTTACAATTGCTCAATTTTCCCAATTTATTTTTAACATTGAGATAAAATATCCATAAAATGAAATGTATATAACTTGAATGTGTAATTTGATCAGTCTAGAGAAATGTATACACTCATATTGGACCACAGATGTCAAGATAGTCAATATTTCCCTGCTCCTGGACAGTGTTTTTGTGGCCCCTTCTAGTCAATCTGCATCTCACATAGGCAATCCCTACTCTGATTTTTACTGCCATTGATTATATTTGCCTGGTCTGGCAGTTCATATCACTGGAATCCAAGTACATAAATAAATATATGTTTGCTTTATGGATCAGTAGTTTATTATTTTATATTGGTGAATAATATTCCACTGTATAACTATGCCACAATCATATATTATGAATAAGGATGTTATAAACATACTTGTTGATGTAAATAAATAAATAAATTGCATTTTAACAAGGTAACCAGGTGATCTGCAAGCACATTAAAGTTTAAGAAGCATTGCTCAGTCTCAAGTCCTGGGAGAATGGTCAATGTCATGGTTAGGAGTGCAGGCTGTGGTGAGTGTGGGCAAGTTACTAAGTTCTTACTAACCCTCAGTTTCCACATCTTTCACACAAGGACATAACAGTATTATTTTCAGTAATAGTAACAGTATTCTCTCCATAGGATTCCTGTGAGGGTCAAATCAGATAATGCATAGTAGAGGTTTTGCGCATCTGGCACATAGCCTGGTATATAGCAAAGATCTATTTTTATTATCCCAGTGCCAGCAAAATGACTGGCAAATGGTAGATAGACATTCAAAAATGAAGGATTTTTCAGGAGAATATGACCTGCACTTTTCTTTGCCCAACCACTGATGGAGTGGAGCACAGAGGAGTGGACACGTGAATAAAGGTGTATTTGTCAGAAGTTTCCAGAGAGAAAGCAGCCTTGATTACATAGCAACTGAGGACTAAAACTGCACCATTCTCTAGTTTAAAATAGAATTGGCTATTTTTCAGTTTTAAAATGTCAAAAGAGAACTAGAAATTGGCTCCTAAAAAGAACATTTAGTCAGTTAGAGGGTCTAGGCTGAACAATCAGACTTAAAACTACAGCAGCCAGATAAATGACACCCTAAATTAAATGACCGCCAAGACTTCTTGGCTGCAGATAGGAAAGTAAGAAGAGGCAAGTCAGGTAGGAACTGATGAACCCAAACTGATAGTCGTGAGCCCGCAGAAGGGAGCCTAACTCCTAGTTCCTTGTGCAGATTCTTCTGAGTGGGGGAACAGTGAGGCAGTCAGTGTGTGTGTGTGTGTGTGTGTGTGTGTGTGTGTGTGTGTGTTCAGAGTGTTTCCTCCCATTGAGGCTCTGGTTGAAGTTAGCACAAACACAATGCAGAGAAAAATTTTGCTCTATTAGCTCCAATGGCTGGAGCTCTCATTAACTGACAGAGACGGTGCTTAAGTGCTAACAATAGGGAGATTAAAAACTAAAAAGCTTAAGTCTCTCCTCATATAGGACACCTGAAGGGAGTCATCAAACCCCGCAACAGTCCTAAACACCAGCTGAAAATGGCGAGTTTGCAGGCTCCAGAGTGGCTTCTGGGAATTTAAGCTGAAAGCAGAATAATGTCTGGGGGAGGACAAAGTGTAGCAATATCCAGGAGAGTGTTCTGGGAGATTTGGATGTGCTCCATGATGCTGCTGGAGAAGGTTGTGGACACGACTTGGGGTAGCTATTTCCTAGGAAAAAACTCTTTTGCTAATTTAAACCCAAGGCCAATTGCCCAAAGATCAATCCACAAATGCCTCATTCACAAAGACAAATTTCAGTGGGTAGTGAGAGAGGTGGTGGTTAGTGGTGGGTACCAAATTTGTATCTTTCTATGTACTTTTAGAGTTAAAGCCAGGAATGGCAGCAAAGTGCCATTGAATGTTGGTTTTCTCTGCCTGTAATATATCATCTATAAGAGACCTGCAAAACCCAGGAATCTTTTTTCTGAACTTCTGAAAGGTAATCATCACTCCTCAGTTCAAATATATCTAATGATGAGGGGGTAAAGGAGGAAAGGAAATGGATATACATTAAGTGTTCACTATGTGCCAATTTATATAATCTTGTTTTGTCCCCATACGAGTCCTGTGAGATATAGGTATTATCTCCACTTAAATAGGTTACAAAGATTCAATTGCGACATTAAATAAGTTGCAAGGATACTCAGCAGTAAGTGGTGGAGACAGGTATATGGACCTTCAGAGGAAATACAGAATCTCAAGTTCCATCCCAAACAGACTGTATCAGGAATTGCCTTTTAACAATGTTTCTAGGTGATCTGTATAAACGTTGAAGGTGAGAAGACCCTGCCCTAAAGCCCTAAAGCTCCATTGTCTTCCCACCATTCCTCTTAAAGATGGCTCCTCCAATTTGTGGCAGAGCCGTAACTGCAAAGGGTTCTTCCTTTAACTGAGTCGAAATCTCTTTCCCTGTAAACTTTACCTGGCTTCCTTCAGGAAGTCATCAGGTGTCACTTTTTCCTTTTTTTTTTTTCATTGTTCTAAAAATCTAAACCCAACTTTTTATGTTTATATCTATTAAATGTTATCTGCTGGTTTCAGTCTGCATTTTCAATCTAAGCTCCTTTCTCATCATGAGTCATTTCTCCCAAATTCATAATTTACATATTTAATGGGCATGCTTTCTTGTTATTCATTGGAATATGAACTATTGTTATTTTTTTTAAATTTTACACACACAAACATTAAATACAGTCATACTTAAGTTCAATGGCATGATGACATGAATCCCTTTTTCCACTTATGTGGCTTCTGCTATTCAAAAACTATGTTTGTTGACAGGGAATGGAGAGAGAAGGAAATGGGAAGGTATTAATCCAAACACACAAAGTTTCACTTATGCAAAAGAAGTCCTAGAGATCTACTGTAAAACATAGAGCCTAAAGTTAACAATACTGTATTATATACTTCAAAATTTGCTAAAATATTAGAACTTGTGTTAAAAGTTATCACAGAACTAATAAATAGTTTTCTGTACATAAAAATATTAAAGAGAAAATGGAGATAATGGATATGTTTATGGCATAGATTGTGGTGATAGTTTCACAGGTATACAATATACTTATTTCCAAACTCATCAAATTGAATACATTAAATAGGTACAGCATTTTGTATATCAAACATACCTCAATAAAGTGTTTTTTTACAAAACTATAAATTATCCAGAGATATTGTCCAGGTCATATTTCTTCAATTTATCAAGAATTTTTTGTTAAATATCTTGCTAAACTCACAATGCTCTATGTCAATGGAACTTTCTTAGTAACTTTTTTATCATAGAGGAAATAAGGTTAACTAAGAATGATTAATTTTTTTTAATCAATTCATACTGGCTTCTAGTAATTATCTATTTCTTTTCAAAGTGCTCATGAACACTTTTTCTAATAATCTGTTCTAAAAAGGTAATAAGTCTTACTTACCTGTTTGTGGTTTCTAGAAACATTTTCTCCCTTTCAGAAATGGGCCACTTGCCTGGCTTTCACATCCTAGGATTTCTCCCATTCACTCTCATTTCTTAAAGAATTTCCATTGTGAATTTTTTCAAAAGAATAAACTTGAAATACTTGCAATGAGAAGATTTGCATCTAGTACCATTTAATTGCTTTGAACAACAATCACTTTATTCTATAAAACAGACATAATAATCTTCCTGATAAGGATAGCATGTAGGAAAGTACTATAAAACATTATACTATTGATGGTACTTGAACAACTTTGGAAAATAATTTAAGTGTATAAGGAGACAAACTCATCTAGTGGTTGATGCTCTCTTACTTTAATTTCCCTGCCCTGGTTCTGATACCACTTGTAGTCCCTATGCCATATTTTTTCCAAAAGCCAGTGAAGCAGTGCTATTTATCTTGCCATGACCTTTGCTTAGGACAGTGATAGCAAACTATGGCACATGGACAAATCTAGCCCACTGCCTGTTTTTGTAAATACAGGTTTATTGGCGTAGCCGAACTCATTCATTTACATCAAGTCTATGACTAGTTGTTTGCTACAATGGCAGTGGAGTAGTTGCTACAGAGACCATAAAGCCAAAAATATTTACTATCTGGCTCTTTCCAAAAAATGTTTGCTGATCCTTGTCTTAGACTACAAACTTTAGAAAGGAGAAACTTTGTGGATATGCAAGTTTCTGTATACAATTCCTAATCTAGCTCTGTGCTTGATTAGTTAGTAAACAAATTCATTTTATGAATATTCCTTTAACAGGATTTTGTACACAAATGAAATCTTATTCTGAAATAAAATAAATTTATTTGATAAAACTCACTGAATCAGGATAATTAGCTAGAAAATTCTATTGAATTCAAGCACAGTTGATTTTTTTATAAAAGAGAAATCTATAATGCCTCTGTTTGATTTTCAGCCTTAATAAGTCCCAAATATTGAACAGAAATGTACCTTTTATGATGATTTAACTGGTGCTCGTGTTATACTAAGGATCAGGTTCCATTATCCCTCAAAGTAGATATCAATGGAAATAATGTAGAAGGTTAAGCTTTAATTTAAGAGACATGCTGGATTCATTTTAAAAACAATATTTCTAACCCAATGTGTTGTCTTATTATTTCAATATTCTAAAATTTAAGTACAGAGAAAAAGTTCTGAAATTAAGAGTCTCTGGAGTCAAAATTTGAAACTACTTTTATTTCTGGGCCTTTTTCAATAAAGAATTTCCAGACAAAGTACATGTTATTCTGTACAATAGTCTGTTAATTGTTGCCAAGAGAATAATAACAAACCGTCCTTGAAAAGAATGACTGGCAATGGAATTAGCTCTCGAGACTTTAAGGTAGTATTTGCCAAGAAACAAGGTCAGTCTGATAATATGTCAAACACATCCTTTATTAACCTGAGTAAATAAAATACAACTATAAATTATGAAGTGCCTGGTGGCTGAGTTGCCTGACTACTGTTTTTAAATGTTATTAACATTTCATGTCCTTAATAAATGACTTTAAGTTTTGTGTTTCTCTGAAAAGGTGTTTTAAATTTCATAAAAGCAATACCCTCCAGAAAGCATGAGAGAGAATGACTATGAAATTTTTTTAGAGAATCATGCTCTAGATTGAGTTTTACCCAGCTAACTGATTAAATCATGGATCTGAGTCATCTATACACTACGTGACTGTTCCAAAGTGATTATTGCTATAGTTCATAGTATCTATAATTGACCTAAAAGCAATAAATCTGTTTCAGCAAAGTAACCCAAAAGATTTCAGTTAAAGTGATTTTTTAAAAAAACCAGTGTCTATTTATTTAATTTATTTTAGTGGACCAAAATATGGAAAATGGATGAAAAATATATTTTACCTAAACTAGGTGCTTAATCCAACATTAAATAAATGTCTAAATGCCACAGTGTGATAATATGTATCATTGAACAGATAAATAAGATTGTATCTTAAACAGTGAGAGAGAACAAGAGAAAAACTTAAATACAAATATACACATGTACATATACAGTGTACAGCATAATATGTCACAACTACGTACAAAGCAGTAAATTGTTGTCATCGGTTTCCAAGCGGTGACATGAATAGCCCTGGGGATACGTGCTGGGCTGTGCAGGGGTACACAAAAAATAACCAGTAACAGCGAGCAAACAAGTAAATTTAAAAAATTAAAACGTTAGTTATGGAACAATAAATGTTAGGTTTGAATCACTGTTAATGGAGACACTTCAGAATTAGATCACATTATGGAATGATGATTGGTGAGGGCGTGGCTATGAACCCTTCCCCAAACAGCTCTTCTACCACTCATTGTGCACAGTTTCAGACTAATCAATTTTTGATGTTTCTAGAACTTCCTCAAACATATAGATATATCCATAGACAGGTTGTTTGATCAGTTTAGTTATTGACTGAGTAAAAGTAAGTGCGTTGTCTTTAATCGTGACTCTCTTCAAGTATTTTTTTATTTAATGTTTAACATAGTTTCAGTTATTATTTTCAGTAATTTTTTAGTGTGTCAGTTATGAATCAGTGGTTGAAAACAGGAATGGTTAAAAAAACAAACTTGATGTGGATTATAACCCATCACCAAGTACTTCCCAACACATGTCCACAGCTACAAGTATACCCACATTGGGAGATAGTAAAAAAAAGTGTGTGCCTCAGATACTACAAATAAGAGAAGGAAATACTCTGAAGAGTATATTAAATATGGGTTTTCATTTGTAGGGGATGATGACTGTCCTAAGCCTTTGTGTGTTGTGTGTGAGGAAATATTATCCAACGGTTGCATGAAACCCTCTCTACTCCTATGACATTTAGAAACTAAATATCCTATGTATAAAAACAAAGAAATATATTATTTTTGGCACATAGAAAAGCATCCAACTGCTACTTCATACACACATGGCAAGAAAGAAAGACAATGAGAATGCAATTGAGGCTTCATACCATATTGCTTATTGCATACCTAAATGTGTTTAAAAACAACACCATAGCTGAAGATTTCATTTCTCCTTGTATTAAGGATACTTTTTTTTTTCTTTGTTTGGGGAAGATCATGTCAGCAAAATCAATACTATCTCTTTTTCAAACATTTAATACAATGTCTCGACAAATTCAGGAAATATCCCACAACATTGAAGCTATAGTAGAAGACAGAAAAAATAAATTCTTTTTCATCCAGGTTGATGAAAGTATAGATGTTACTGATTTATCTGTTTTGCTCATCATCATGAAGTACTTGGGAGGAAATGAAATTGAGGAAAACCTGTTGCTTTATTACCCATTGACAGAGCATGCAAGTGAAGATATTTTTAATGCAATCAATGCTTATTTCATTGACAAGGACATTAGTTGGTTGAATTGTGGTGGTGTATGCACTGATGGAAGCAAGCCTGTGTCAGGTTGTTTTATAGGCCTATAAGGCCAAATTCAAAAAGTAGTTCCCCATGTACCAAGGAGTCACTGCTGCATTCATAGACAAAGTCTTGCATCCAGGCCTCTTCCTAGTGAACTGAAAAATGTTCTTGATGAGGCTGTAAAAGTTATAAATTTTATTAAGTCACCACCACAGAACTCCAGATTGTTTAAAGTGCTGTGTGAAGAAATGAACAGCATTCACAGCATAAGCCTTTTGCATACAGAGGTTAGGTGGCTATCTTCTGGCAAAGTACTTACATGGATGTTTGAACTTAGACATAAAGTTCAGATATTTTTTTCAAAGGTTTTCTTTTATTATGTTCTCTTTTTTATTGTTAAATTTATTGGGGTGACATTGGTTAGTAAAAATTACATAGTTTCCAGGGGGTGGGGAGATGGGACAGGGTCTCAAATACATGGTGATGGAAAGAGAACTGACTCTGAGTGAATTCCAGATATTTTTTGAAGACCATTGTTTTTCCCTTGCTCCCAAGTTTCAGGAGCATGATTGGCCTCAAAGTCTTGCATATTTATCAGATATTTTTCTAGAAATAAACAAACTCAACTTGGGACTTCAAAACAGCTCAATCACTATATTCACAGTAGCCCACAAAATTTAATCAATGATTTAAAAATTATTGGACTTTTGGAAATTGTGTATTGAAAGGGATCAGCCTGAAGGTTTTGAAACTGCACAACTTATCTGAGAATGACTTGCACCTATCCCAAAACATGAAAGAGAATATTGTAAGTCACTTGGAAAGTCTTAAAGTGTCCTTTTATAAGTACTTCCCTCAACGTGGAAAAGAAAACAACTGTATTGCAGATCCCTTCAATGAAGAATTCTTCAAAGAAGCTAAACTATCAATCAATGACAAAGAGAAGTTCAGTGAACTTTCAACCAATTCTTCTTTAAATTCTGATTTTAAAAGAAAGCATCTTAATAACCTTCTCAGTAGATGTCAGTGAGGTATACGAACAGATCAATGAGAAGGCACACAAATATTTGTTGTCATTTACTAATAGTGAGCTAGTGGAGGGAGATTTTTCTTCTTACACCTTCATAGAAAAATAAGAACCGCAACAAGCTTAATGTGAGTCCGGATTTAAGACTGTGTCTTGCATCTTTTGAGCCTGATTTCAGGAAACTAAGTGCATCAAAGTAAGATCAATGATCTCGCTAACAATGTTTTAATCAGCTAGTGATCTGCATAACAATAACTACAGACTTTTCAGATAACACAAATAAATACTATGAATAATAAATTTAAAGTTTGTTAAATACTTGATCATCATTATTAATATTTAATTGTGTTACAAATATTGTAAAATTAAATCTGTGGTTTGTACTGTTAGTCATTTTTCTTTCCTAACTTATTACCTCATTTCCACTATTTTACATTAAGATGGACACTGAGTAAAAATGTCAGTATTTAAAAACAGCTGTTTTAAAAACAAGGAGTCTAATTTATGGAAATGGGTACAGAGTGGAAAAAGGTTGGGAACCACTGACTTAGATAAACCAGTTTATACTTGGAATGGCTAAAACCATCCCCTAAGCAAATGTTTTTATCTTAAGTCTAATCTAAATTAGTCAGATGTATCTGTATCTCTCTGTACTTAACTGAGAGGCCCAATGCCACAATTTGAGTAAATAGGAAATATAATCTCACAACTGAAAAATTGTGGTTAATCCAAAGAATGTGACTTTGTGCAAGATTTATGCTGTAATAAGTCAGTAAAAGAGTGAAAGTCAGCTAATAAAATCAAGTAATGTGAAACCACCTCCCCTGTCACATACTCCCTGCCCCCGTCTGATCATCACCTTAATCTTCATTTTTCTTCAATAAGTTTAATGAATGACTTAAAATTAATAACACTGTATATTGCCAGAAATAGGGTATCAGAATTACTCTTTTCGGTAAAGTTTGAGCTTTGGTCTCTATCAATCAGTGTTGTCCAGAGAAACAGAGTCAGTAGGAATTGGCTTATGAAAACAGTAGGTCCTGACAAGTTCAAAATGCTTAGGGCAGTCAGGCAGGCTGGGAACCCCTGGGCAGAAGCGACGCTTCGGTCTTGAGACAGAGTGTCTTTCTACTCAGGGAAACCTGAGTTTTGCTCTTAAAGCCTTTCAACTGATTGGATAAGGTTCACCCAGATTATTCAGGACAATCTCCTTTACTTAAAGTCATCTGGTTACAGATGTAAATCACATCTACAAAATACCTTCGCAGCAATGCCAAGTTACTGTTTAATTGAATATCTGAGTGCTATATGAGCCTAGCTGAAACATAAAACTAACCATTTATAGTGTCTGTATGAAAAAAAACACTCCACATCTATGTCTGAGTGGTAATCTCTTCTTTAATTTGTATTCCTTTTTATAAGAGAGCTTATAAAACTATATAGATCTAGGCCCACAACACCCAAGATGAGGAGTTTGGGCAATTATTGAAATAACTAAATGATAAGCTTTTGCTTACCTGGATTAGTAGGGCAGACAACTTCAATTCACTAGACATCATTTCTCTCCGAGTCCCAAGCTTGACCCCAAGGAACAGCAGTGTCATTAAATCATCAGCTAATTAATGATATTAAGTATGATGCTATGGAACACTGAGAAATCCTTAAATGCAAGATTTCTGTCTCCTCATAATTTTCTGTCACCACCCCACTCCCCAATATAACCATCTCTCATCCTACTTTGCTGAGTTAATGAATTTTTTTTATAAATCAAGGTGAAAGTAACTTTTTATCCTTGCTCCTACTGTCCTTTTGTTTTCCCTTCCAGAATCAGAAAAAAAAAAAAAAAAAAGATGTCCTTTATACAAAGTTTAGCTAAAGTTCTAGCTCAACTTCACATTCACAACTCTCTGACCCTCAGCCAATATTTTAAGTTTCTTTCCCACTTCCTCCTCCTCTTCTCTCTCCTGTCTGCCTGCTTCTTTTAGTTACTTTTCTATTATTGTCCTGCCTTTCCCAACCAGACTTCTTAGAGGTGGTGGATTGACAACCACCGCATCCACTACCTCAATACTCCCTCCTTCTTCAGTTTCCTACAATATTATCTCTACTCTCAAAAGCTCCTGAAATGAAACTTAGATCTGGCCCTGAGGTCCACCCTCTGCTGGGATCAGGGGCCACTCTCCTATCTAAAGTTCTGTTCTTGCCACAGTGGAAGCAGGTGACAAGTCCCTTTCCAAATGCCATCCTTCTCGGGCACCCTGCAGGTATGACTCTCCCCTCCCACCTCACTTATCCTGCCTCCTTCATTGGCCTTCTTCCCTGGGAGTACCGTTCCAGGATTAACCAACGTCGTTTCCCAAAACTCACTGCACCTTTGGACGGCTCTTCTTTGGATAGCACATACTTTCTGACGATGGTGCATGGCTACTAGTTTTTTCATTCAACAAAGATTCTTGAGCCCTTACTCTGTGCCATTGCCATACTGGATGCCCACTAGATGCATGAGATACAAGGACAGACGTTTTCTACTTTATTTCAAAGGGAAGAGGTAAACATTTTCTGGTTGTTATTTTATTTTGTTTGGTACTTTTGTGAGCACTGGTTATTTTAATTATTTCACTGAAATGCTAAAAAGGAGTTACGCACTTACCCATGATAAATACATACTAGTTTTCTTTGCTAGCTTGAGTTATAGTTCATAGTATTTTAAGGTTAGGGGTTGTATCTTATTCATCTTTGTATCTGCTGGGCCCTTCCCAGAGTACCTGGTAGGCACCCCATAAATATTTATTGAATGGATACTAATTTATCAAATTATTGTATTATGCCTAAAAATACATCGACCTAATATGGGTTACACTGATTGAGTCATGCTGATTAAAAACTCTGATTAGTAGTTAAATTAGTGAAAATAGAAGAAAATTAGAAGAACTAATTAGCCACTACTTAATAACAAAGTTGAGATTTAAAAATCAATTTAAACACAAAATCCAAAGAGAAATAACAAAAGAAATCTGAGAGTGAAAGCTTAGGACCTAGAGCTCTATACTCATGACTCTGAAATTTGTGTCTCTAGCCCATCACCTCTTTTCTCAAGTCCACTGCTTTTTCCACTTGAATTTACAAAGCACAAATCACAATTTATCTTTTCTCCTACCATGAATTTTTAGGCACACCAATGATATGATCATTTTTTAAAATTATTTTAAATCTTAGTTTATTGAAGTTTTTGTTTTTTTGTATGTGGGTAGTTCCTGGGCTGGGAACCGAACCCAGGCCTCACCGTTGACAGCACTGAAGCCTTAAGCCACTGCACCACCAGGGAACTCCCGATATGATCATTTTCACAGATAACAAGGTTAACATTTTAAATCTTCCTTTAACTTGGAAAATACTGAAAATAATGACATTATTATGTATTTCATATACTTGGAATATACAAGATATGTCATAACTACAGTTATATTTTGCATGTATTGATTCAACCAACCTCAGTAATTCAGTTACTGTTAAAAATAGTAAGTGAGGGAGTTCTCTGATGGTGTAGTGGCTTAAGGCTTCGGCGTTGGCGCTGTCAGTGCTGCGGCCTGGGTTCGATTCCCAGTCAGGGAGCTACCCACATACCAAAAAACAAAAAACAAAAACAAAAACAAAAAAATAGTAAGTGTTAGTGCATCTTTTCTGATTGAAAAAATTAATAAAGAATCTATGAGAAAATTTCTCTGAACAAAAAATATTTAATTAAGTGAAATAGATACTGCAGTTTATTTTTAGTATTTCCATGGCCATCACACACACACACAAAATCCCTTCCAAATTTCATCCTTTTAGTTCTAATCTTTCTCCACAAAGCTGTAGATATCTTGTCAGATTTAAAATGATAATTGCATGTGTAGTAAGTGAATAAATTTAAGAACCTGTAATCAAACCGATAGGAAAAAATGGAACTAAGACAAAAAATTAAATAAAGACATTTCATAGCAAAAAAATCTGATATAGTTTGTATTTCCTATTCTTTCAGAAGTAAGACTGAATTTTAATTAATATTTTTCCAATATCCTGACTCAAGTATTTATGCTGAAGAAATTATTGAAAGATTAACTAGCAGTCTTTTGATGTAGTAATAAATATTTATGATCTACTGAGTATATTTTTATATTATTCATTGACTAGATTCTTAGATCTCTTGCTTCCATAGGCTAATAATTAGAGATGTAAAGTACGACTTTATGCTTTCTCTCTGTCAGTTTTATGAATTGAATTCAAAATGGAAGTGGATGACAATCATATGCTTTCAACAATTGATTGTTATTCATGTAGAGAAGTTAGCATGTCTGTATAACTAAAATTGGAAATAGTGTACCAAAAAAAAATAATTTGTGTATTTTTTTCATATGTTCTAATCTAGACCTAAGAAAACTTATTCCTTTATAGTTAGCTAATGAGCTCATTGCACCTTACATATTTGGGTCCCTTAAAATTATTCACCCTAATCTGATTTCAGTTAATTGAGGTATGCAATCCTGTTTCTAATAGTTCTGCCTTGTAGTCTTCACAAAAGCCAGATTTTTAAAGCTTAAGCATTTCATAATATACTTTAAAATAGTTTTATTTATTTATTTATTTTTGTGGCTGGGAATCGAACCGAGGTCACAGCATTGAGAGCACCGATGCCTAGCCAACTACACCACCGGGGATTAAAATAATTTTAATTCTTTCTATGTTGTGCTTATTAGAGTTCATGACCTCAAAGTTGTATCCCCAGTGGTCGCCTTTGGTAGCTTGATATTTTGTCTTCATTTTGTTTTGATTTGATTTTTTTAGCACTTGGGCAGGCTGACTAGCCCATTCAAATATAGGTTATTCTGTCACTGGGTAATTTCTTTATGTGGTCCTGAACTTATGAATAGAAACAAGATTGTTATATCATGATAAAATATCATGTATGTTTACATTTTGTCGATATATCTATTCAATTAAGCAGTCAAAAATGTAAAATTGGGTAAATAAAATTTCAAATCCTAAGTGTAGCCTCATTCTTAAAAAGTGCATATAAATGGGTGAAATGACTTGAAATTTCATAAATAAATAGAACCAAACATTTGGATAGTTAAAACACAAGCCTGAAAGTGACTCTAAGCACAGTGGAGCTAAGGCAGCACAGCCACTTGGTCACATGGTGCTGGACTTCCCTAAGCCATGGTCACTCCTATGTAATGGAGACAGTACATTCTCCTTCAGGGTATTTCAGGGATTGAATATGATTAAGGCCCTAGAGTGCTTGACAGAGTTCTTGACACACAATTTTATCATTCTTAGCACATAAATAGCAGATATTGTTATTATTAGCCAATTTACTCATTGCTCCATGACCTCTAACAATGTAACTATTCATAATAGAAAAGATTTAATGGGCTATTTTTGCATTATCTGGACTCTCAAAAAATGAAGAGACTAAAACTTTCACTTTTCAATTGATTTGTCTGGGACTATATTGTTCTGATTTTTGCATTTCACTAGGATTTGTAGGAAGTTGAAATGAAGTGCTAATACTATAATTATTAAATTTTTATGAGATTTAGGTTTAAAATGCAAGAAATTTTCATTGTTTCTGACTGAACTGTATTTGGCTGAAATGTGAAATGTATTATAACCCTTCAGTAAGAAAAGGAACATATAAACATGGGGTTCTATTACGTGATATTCATGTAGGTACATGTTCACTAGTGGGGGTGCAAGGGGACACTTAAAATCTTTGATGGTGATTCTGTGCTAAGTTATTCCAGTCAGCTTCAGGATGGTTTAATAATTGTAACATTAGGAAGAGCAGGGGATTAGACTGTTTTCCTTTCCTCTGTGCCATTTGTCTCTTGTATCTGAGAATGGAATAGTCTCCCATTGTCTGCAGGGCAACTGCTGCATATTTTCCTGAAACTCCTAGACTACTGACATTATTCATCCTCAGGACAATCTGTGTAGTGTATGTAGCGTAGAGAGTAGAGTAGTGAGGTTACTCATACACCCTAGGGAGAATGTCCTGGGTGTCTGATATTTTCAGATACCATATTGATTTCCCTTTCTCTCCACATAAATCAAAGAGGTAATAACCAGCTTTCCCTGGATTCCAAAATTTCAGTGCAGCCAAAAACATTTGTTTCTTCCCCTTTGCCATATGTTTGAAGGATTTTTTTAATTGGCAATCTTCAGTGTATATGGTCCAATGGGCAAACTGACTTCTTGATATTTGTATAAACTATGGTTCCTTCAGAAACTGAAATTGAAAATAAAAGCGTCCGAGTTTGGACGATCAAAGTCTGTCAGTGAGAGTCACATCTGCCAAGTCTGTTTCCCTCTTAACAAGTTAGGAAGGCTCTCTCGTGAGCCCCCGGACCAGGGTGCGTGCGGTTACCAATACGCAGTCACGTTTTTAGCATAGCACTTTGCACCTGCTGCCAGCAGTTTTATGAAGCTCAGCAGCTTAGTGCTGTACCAGTTCGGAAATGCATATGGGAGAAATACTCTGGCAGCTCTTGCTTCAGCATGGCAGCAGGGGCTCAATAATTTTTCACATAAAGGGAGGGGGAAAGTAGATCAACACAATCTAATATGTTACACCACCAGTTAAGGATTGTCTATTGGCTTGCATTGGGAGCACAAGCCAGAACCCTTTCCAGATATACCACACAGGGTGACGGGGATCCAGAGGTGGGAGCTTCCCTGGCCAAGCAGACCACCAGTATATAGACGCCCCCCACTCCGAGTTTGGATCCTTAAGCCCAGCACCCAGCTCACATTCGAGCAAATCGTATAGTTTTTTCAAAAGCAATTCAAGGAAACAACTTTATAGAATGGTATCTGGAGTTTTGAAATCAGTTTTTCCCCCATTCTTCTGTAACAATTTCACAGTATCAAAAACTAAATCCTAATTTTCTCTGACTAAGAACACTGCTTCTATCTGTCTTAAAAGTGTGTGTAAGTGGGTAGGTCATGTAGCAAACACACGAAACTACAAACACTTTCAACCATTTGGTAGGAGACCGCAGGCTGAAATGAAATGGATGCACCAGTCTTTCTCTCTGCCTCTCTGCCTCTCTGCCTCTCTCTCTGCCTCCCTCTTTCCCTCTGTCCCTCACCTTCTCCCTCTCCCTCTCTCCCTCCCCCTCCCTCCTTGTTATTCATTTTTCTTGCTTAGTCAAAACAAGTAGCAATTGACAGTTACAGGTAGTAGAATAAACTGTTGGGAAGCATATCTGTGGACAGTTCCTAGCTCCACCCCAGCCAGCTGTCTCCCATCAGTCATTTCAAGAGAGGTTTTACAGCCATTTGACACGAGGTGTTGGATGGAGTAAGGTCAGAAAGTTGTTACGGGTCATGCCATGTTGGCCCCTAGGCGCCATTTATATAAAAAGGAATCATGCTTGTTCAGGAAGACAGTTAATGCTGTGCACACACACAATGCTTAATGTCCACGTAAAATGCTGATTCTTTTCTACGAAGAACTTCTGTAGCTCAGGTTTTCACAGGAGGCTGTGCACAGTTGAACATATTTCATGTGTGTCCCTAACACATAGGATAAGACATTTTTATCTTGTTCTCATGAACTTTTATGTCCTGCCAAGGGATTAAAGATAATTTTTAAAAATTCTTTTCTTTTTATTTTCTTCTAGTGAAATCATAGTTCTCTTCAGATGCGAGAATCTGTTTTCATGTTATGGAGTCCCTCTGATAATGTATCTATGAGGGGAGGTTAACCGTTCTTACATTGTCACAGAGAAATGGCGTATTCTCTGACCATTTTATCCTATTGAATCCCTCAAGTGAGCAAGCTATTTAGAAAGCCTCTGCTCTTCCGAGTTTTGCAAGAAACAGTCTTTTGTTCCTTCTTTTTGTGGCTTTACTTATAGCTTTAATCTCAAGTGTTGTTTAATCTTTGGCAGATCAGCAAATAATCAGTGCCTTTAGATTCTCTTAGAATATATTTTCTTTCTTTTTTTTCAACTAAGTAAAATGCAAATATTTAAATATGTCTTACCACTCAATGCCGAACACAAAAGAAATGTAAATAGATCATCAGACTAAATCACATCTGCTGGGAATAATTGTTGGATTCTTGCTGATTAAGCATATTTTTTTTTAGCCAAGCATTTAATTGAGCATCTGCACTGGGTCACAAAGATGAAATTATAAAGTATGATTTGAAAATTTTTCTTCTCAGAAATATGTGCCTATGCCAAGATCTTGGTATCCTTCTGCCTATAGAAAGAGTGTTGGAGTCATTGACTGCTTTTGTAGAAAAGTCAAAGAACCTTGGGGTGAGCCCCAGAATCTTATTACTTACCTGTTTAACAACATCACAGAAATTCTCCAGTCTTTAGGTGCGTGCAGTAGGAGAACTATCCACATTCTCACTGGATGTAGGAACTCTTAAGCTCTATGGTAGAAATAATCTTTTCTGACTTCTCCATTTTATATGAAAGAAAACTAGACCAAGAAAAGTTAAATTGCTTACCCAAGATTACACAACTATTGAAATAATTTATACTAGAGCTAGTTTTGTCATATTAATAGTTACAGAGTTTTGCGGATTATAGTGCCCTGTCACCCCCTGCCTTAGCAGTCTCAGAGCCCTTCTCCAACAGTGTATTTTGCAGGGATAAAGAAAATGGACTGAGCTCAGGCATTGGATTCTCCTGTTTTCATTGTTTCACTGCTTCCCTTCATTGATTTAGCTAATTAAAAAACTTCTGCAGTTCATCTCCTAATATTAGGTTGACCAGACAGACCATTTTAAACAGAACAGAAAGCAATGGTACTGTTCCATTTCAAACAGTACGTGTGGTCAGCCTAGCCTCACTAGGCTAAATTCGAGGTGTCAGTAGGCTGACCATACGTACCATTTGAAACAATACTGTATTATTTTCTGTCCTATGTATAATGGTGTTTCTGGTCAGCCTACCCAATATTCATATTCAGGAATTAAAGACAGTTTACCCAGCATTCTGACTGATATGATCTGAGGGATACAAAAGAGTCCCCAAGTAAAAATAAGTCCTGGACTTCATGAAATTCTTAACGTTTGCGCTGAAGTCTTGGCTCTAGCTCCTAAATCTCGCCTAATTATCAATGTGACTTTAGAGAAGTTATTTAACTTCTCCTTGGCTTAGTTTCCACATATATAAAGTACAGATAACCATGCCTATCTCAAATAGATTTTGTAAGGATTAGAGAGTTGGAATTTGTAAATGCCAGATAAATACTCAATATTTTAAAATGGTAGCCATCATGATCACAGAAATCCCAGGTGCTGTTAATGTGGTTAAGTAAGTAGTCTCCAACCTTTTTGGCACCAGTGACCTGTTTCATGGAAGACAATTTTTCTTTGGATGGGGGTTGCGGTGGTTTCAGGATGGTTCAACAGCATTACATTTATTGTATACTTTATTTCAATATTATTACATTTTATTAGTAATACATGATGAAATAATTATACAATCACTGCCTCAGCTCCACCTCAGATCATCAGGCATTAGATATAAGGAGTGCTCAAGCTAGATCCCTCACGTGCACCATTCACAATAAAGTTCATACTACTATGAGACTCCAATGCCACTGCTGATCTGACAGGAGGCGGAGCTTAGGTGGTAATGGGAGGGATGATAAGGAAACTCAAATTTTTCAATGTAGCGTGCATGTAATTGGTGGAATGGAAGTAGTCAGTGAAATTCTTTTTTCTTTTAGCAAAAATCTATATGACTTGGCAAGAACAGAAGTTAGAAACACTGAAGGCAGTAAATTTAGCTATAAAATCTATTCCATTTTCCTCTGACTATATCTTTCAATCCTTTATTCATTGAGAATTTATCCTAAATCCCTAAAGAGTTCTCAACATAGTAAGGAAACTCTATTATCTTGTGGAGGAAACTTGGAACAGGTAGAAAACTCCTACAAAGGACTAAAGTCTGAGAGAAATTTGTAGTCACAAACATGAGACAGGAGTAATCTGAGTAGGAATTAACAGAAGATATCTTTGAAGGGGTGAGGAAAAAAAATAAATTCATTGGGATGAAGTTGTATGTAGAAAAGAGGTGCACTTGAGGGGAGAGGACTAGCAGAATTCAACTAAAAGGCAAATAGCAAGTTGTAGATGGTGGACAGTAAAGATGCCAGCTTTACAAAAAATGGTAATCTATGGAGTGGTGAAGGCAAAAATAAGTTGGGAAGACTTTTGGCAAAGAGTGATAAACAGTAGATCTAAACAGTGAGGAGTCTGAAGTTCATAGAGAAGACTATAGGATGAGAATAGAGTATGAAGTAAATTATTGTTGTCTGGTCCACAGTGGTGGTTAAGGAAAAGTAGATAGCAAAGGGTAAGGGAGAGAGGCTGAAAGGAAGATTCTGCAGGCCACAGTAACTCAAAGAATGTGGTAACAGAGGAAAGAGGTATAAACATTAACCCATTTTAAGCAATGCTTTATGTCATCCTTGCGCAGGGGCCATGCTAATCTTCTCTGTATCGTTCCAATTTTAGTATATGTGCTGCCAAAGCAAGCACAAGCAATGCTTTATGAAGAATGTCCTATTTTATTCAAAACAATGACATGTCCAAGAGGTATCCAGTATTATATTTTGATTTCTGTGACTAAGAAAGAAACCAATTATCTTAGAACATTTTCACATACAGGCTAGCAAATCTAAACCTCCTGTTTTCTCAGCCTCACTCTCCTTCACTGGCACTTTGAAATTCCATAATTGGGAATCAGATCATTATAAAACCAGCCCTATGGGGACACCAAGTTCATCGGTCACACAAAGTTGACCAATAAGCTAGATCGGTAGCCCTAGAACCATTTGACCTCAATATGGTCTAGAGTGAATGGCCCTATAGGAAACAATGTAACCTTGCAGACAATGTGGCACTGAAAATGTGTGCTTGGATTTCAAAAGAAATGCATCATCTTGTTTTTATAAAGAACATTTCTTTCCTGAAATTTAAAGTGTTTTTATATAAGCTTGATCTCATTCTCACAGTAGCCCTGTGAAAGGGAATGGAGGAGATATTTCAAATTTCCATTTTATAAAAGAATAAATTGAGAGATAGATCAAATTATTCTTTTACAATTCTCCCGCTGAAGTAGGCCAACGGAGTTGGAGCTAGAGCCAATTTTCCTAATGACATCCCTTTCTGTGCTCTTAAGCCAGGTCTATCCCAAGACTTGGCTTGGTACCATCAAATGACATATACCAGCTGGCTCACATTTTTATTTCACAACATGTAAATGACATTCATACAGCACTGTCTATAAATATCCCACCAATCAGATCTATCTGAACTAGCAAATATGTGCTTATGTCTTCATCTACAATAATTTTGGCACGACACGTTAAGACATCTATTTTTTAAAGTGAGCAATTAAATAGCATCAAGGTACTAGATAGATTTAATTGTGACAACTAAACACTCACCTCTTACATTCAGAAATCTTCTACAAGCTCCACAAAGATATTGTTGTAGGGTCCTTTGTCACTCGCTTACTTGATGACTTGAAAAATTGCTCTGTGTGGAAAATATCCATAAATTGTAACAGGCAATTTTACTAAGAACCACAAATAGTTCTCATTCTGTTTGTAAGTAGCAAAATCACATTAATACTCAAAAATAGATAACATTAATCACTATAATTCAAGTAACTACTCTTTAGACCTGGCAGGGAAACTTGAGAGCTTTGAACATTTCCCTTAGTACTCTAATGAGGAATAATGGAAGGAGCCCCTCCAAATTTTGTCCTGAAATCTTGTCCAGATTCCCAGCCATTATACCAGCACTCTCTCTTATACACATAGTTGAAGAGTGAAGTTCCATGTCACCAATCACAGAGACTGTGACATTTTCTAGAATCAGGCCTAACCGGGATCCTTGTGAAAATGTTTGTTTGGCTTTTCTGTCTCCTTATCTTTAGCACTTTTAAGCATTTCTCTAGTATTTGAGAAGAATGAGTGCTCACCAAATTATATTGTTGAGGGCATTAGAAATCATAACAGACACCTAAGAAAGGCCAGAAAATTATCTAACTCTGAAAACTCAACTCTGTTTTTCATTTTTGATGTTTGCAATATTGATAGACAAAGATGTCTCAGAATGAAATCCCCAGTCATTTACACTACCCATTCCAGAATGATGCTGTTAAATTAATGTCAGTTGACTTATTAATTTGACAATCCGTGAAAACATGTCTTTTCATTCCTCACATACTTCTCCACATAGTCAGGCATAAGCTCAATTTCCTCACTCAACTCTCAAATATTGTGGGTTTTGAAGATGAAAACATTTATCCATCATGAAATAATTCTTCAAAATTAAAATTGTTGTTTAGACATAATTGATTTTTTAAACAATTATCTCAAACATATTTTCCTGCATTTTAAGGGAAAATACTATTTTTCTGAATGTATTTTATAATAAATAAATTGCACTTAGGGCAGTATTACTATCATTAAGTTAACTTTCTAACCAGTGGACTTTTGTAACTCTAGGAAAATTCACTGGGGATAAAGGACAAATGCCTTTTTTGAAAATATCTGCAGAAGTATCAATTTATCTAAGATCAGAGGGTAAATCTATGAAAGCCAGGGTCCCGAATCCCCTCCATCCTATTTTAGCAATAATGACATTAATAATGTTCCACATGTACTGAGCACTCACCATCTGTCAGGCACTGTACCAAGCACTTTTCTGCATTATGTCATTCCATCCTCACAACCACTTTACAAATGAGGAACTGTGGCACAAAGCAGGTAAGTCACTTGTGCAGTATTACATCTCTGCATAATGTAACAATAGAATCAGTATACAGACCCAGATCCCTGATCCCAAAACCTGTGCACTTGACATTTACTTGGATATACCTGGAACCTTGGCATTACACCTTGCTATAGATAGAGAAAATAAATGGGCAAAATAGTATTCTCTTCCATAAAAAAGAAGAAAGACAGTTGAATTAGATAAGTGATACCAAACACACACACACAAAACATACACTGGGCCTCCACATTTTTCATCAAAAACTTGTGACCACCCCTTCTCAATAGCTGGAAATTTTTAGTAACTGAAGTGCAGCAAAGATAGAACTTCTAAACTTTCCTTTCTGACTCTTTGTGAATATGAAATTGTTTCTGAACTTCAGGAATAATCATATAGCATTTTTTTTCAGCATTTGATCAGTATATTTTTTGGCAGACCTATTGTAACCTTGAACCACCTACAGTAAATTTAAATGTTATTCTAATTGATTTCCTCACTGCTTACTGAGAAACAGAGCACTGCTTTCACTAGTCTCATAAATAATTCCATTTCTCTAAGACAACATTAATTGACCTTACTTCATGTTGTCAATCTCTTTTTTTTTTCTTGCAGGTGATGTCATTGTCTATATTAATGAAGTTTGTGTCCTTGGACACACTCATGCAGATGTAGTCAAACTTTTCCAGTCTGTTCCTATTGGTCAGAGTGTCAGCCTGGTGTTGTGTCGTGGCTACCCTTTGCCCTTTGATCCTGAAGATCCTGCTAACAGCATGGTGCCACCCCTTGCAATAATGGAGAGGCCACCTCCAGTGATGGTCAATGGAAGACATAACTATGAAACATATTTGGAATACATTTCTCGGACCTCACAGTCGGTTCCAGATATAACAGATCGCCCCCCTCATCCTTTGCACTCAATGCCAGCTGATGGTCAGCTAGATGGCACGTATCCACCACCTGTTCATGAGGACAATGTGTCTATGGCTTCGTCTGGGGCCACCCAAGCTGAACTTATGACCTTAACCATTGTGAAAGGTGCCCAGGGCTTTGGCTTCACTATCGCCGACAGTCCTACAGGACAGCGGGTGAAACAAATACTTGACATTCAGGGATGCCCGGGCCTGTGTGAAGGCGACCTCATCGTTGAGATCAACCAGCAGAATGTACAGAACCTGAGCCATACAGAAGTAGTGGATATACTTAAGGACTGCCCCATTGGAAGCGAGACTTCTTTGATTATCCATCGAGGAGGTAAGAGAAACACTGGCTCGGCAATTAAATATGCAGGTAAAATAGTAGGACTTTACAATAATCTTGCAAAAAATGGAAATCTCTGGAGTTGAATGAAATCATACAAAACAAAGGTAAAGGGGTGAAAGAGAAAAACATGAGCCTAGGAAGCTGTGTGTTTTTTTTAATTTGGAGAGAATATCTTTTCCTATATTACATTAAACACAACAAAAATAGTGCTTTCAGTCTTACAGATTTATATTGCTATGAATGTGGAGGGTAAAGATTGAATCCCCAAGTAAGAGTTGCTTGTCCAAAAGTTCATTAATGTATCAGTTACAGAAATATTCAAACTGGTTTCACATTGACGTAGTTAAAAGCCTAATTTTTCCAGTGGAATCCATGCTCTGGAACGTGCTTAGGAATCCAGGCTAGCACGTGGTAGCTTGTTCAACCCTTCCAAGCCCAAGTATGGTTCTAACAATCCCCATGAAGATCTGTGTCACTGAAGACAAATCTTTTCAGAGTTGTAAACAGGGTTGCTCAGAACACTTGTGCTATGGAGACTGTGCCTTCCATGACCTGAGAAGAAGGTTGTGGACCAGGGCTAGGGCTGAAGTCCTGAGCTATGTATTCTGGTTGACATGTGGAAATAGGAGCATGAAGAGTGTGGTAGGAGCTCTGAGCCCCAGATGTTTGTTTTTTGTTTTTTTTTCTTTCTACCTTCTTGGTGAGGAAGGATAGGGCTAAGCAGAGAGCCCTCCTTCATGTCTCTGCTACTTTGCTCTTGATTATCAGTGAAAGGAGGGAGAAAGAAGAGAGAAAGGCTACATACAGAAATTACTTGAAAAACTCAGGCTAAGTCCTGGTTTCCCCTTAGCAATTTTGGGACTTAAGAAGTCCATGAGCTTCAGATGTTTCATCCTTTATATTGGGATAAGACTACCTAACCATCAGGTCGTATTCTTAGTGTTGAATGGCCTGCAAAACATGCCCATTAAATATCTGTTGAGTCTAAATTAGCACTGAAGCCACAGCAAGGATGGGTCAGGAGCAGTACTGTGAGGACCTCATGCGTGAAGAACACACGTGTGGCAAACATATGTGATGATTGCCTATTCAAAGCACTAAAAATAGCACGAACGCCCTGTCAGTTTGAAATGCAAATGAAAGCAGTCAAAGCTGAAAGAAGCACCTTTTATGATTTATTCGGCCCTCTCTGCAGGTGTCTCCCCTCCAAGGAGGTACGAATATTGTTGCTTCCTTGTGGGAAAAGGGACACCAAATACTGGGCCTTGGTGAGCCACACCATACAAAGTATTACGTTCCCATATTAAAAATGGAAAATAGGGAGTTCCCTGATGGTGTAGTGGCTTAAGGCTTCGGTGTTGGCGCTGTCAGTGCTGCGGCCTCGGTTCGATTCCCAGTCAGGGAGCTACCCACATACCAAAAAGCAAAAAAAAAAAAAAAAAGGAAAATAGTATGATAGCAAGACAATTTTAAATTTGACCACTTGAATCTTGATATTTAAATATTGACAGCGTATTTTAATTTCATTGCTAAGATGAAAACAAATATTCTTAATTAAGTAGGCATATCTTCATAATGTGAAATTGAAAATCAAATCTTTGTAACAGGTTGTTGATATTAAAAGGTATAACAAAACTCACTGTGCAGTATCCACAGTATGATTCATAGAAACAAGTTTGGACACATTTCATATATCATAGAAAGCAAGAAAAAGTTTTTAAATTGTTTATAGGTGCCTATTATATATTACATATTACATAATGTAATATGTAGTTATATTGTTGCAATTAGCACTTTTTCTGGAAACATTTGTGTGCCTGCTATCCACTCAACTACCCCGTTTTTGCTTGTTCTTTTCCCTTACCCCCTCTGCCCATTTAATCCTCAAATATTCAGCTTTGTTTACCTTTTGTTTGTGTTTGGGGGTGAGGAATTAGTCTTCATTTTGTGGCTAGTGTAGAACTACAGAATGTAGTAGAGCGTGATGCTTAAAGTATCAAAAACTTCTTGTAGTTTCCCCAAATTCCCACAATTTGAACTTACCTCTCAAAATTAGTAGGAATTAACATTTCATTTTTGTAATGAAATTCACTTTGATTATCTTACTAGAGACTACTCACTCATAAGTAGTTAGGACCTCATTCTGATAAATATAGAGATCTTCAAGAGTAGATTCCCAGGTCTGAAACTTTATAACATAATCATAGTTGATTGGGTTTTTTTTATTATTTACTAGGATTTTTTTATTTATAAAGTAATAATGTACATGGTTGAAGTGTTTTAAGCAAATTATGACGTGAAGTATACAGTGAAAAATAGTTCTATCTCCTGTCCCAGACTGTTAGTCCTTTTCCCAGAGACAAACATGTTTTTCATGTATATACTTCCAGAAATCCTGTACTTTCAACTAACATGTGCTTGAATATATATAACATGTTTACTATAAATGGGATGATACTATACATACATATGTCTTTCTCTAAAATCTTGTTTATTAGGGTGTATTTTATTTTGTAACACACACCATTGTGGTACAATGTACCATAAAATTCTCCAATTTTAAGTGTATATAGTACAGTAACTTTTGCTAAAATAATATAGTTGATTAACAATCACCGTAATCCTTAGAAAATCTGTCATCCTAAGTTTCCCTAACCCCAAATAATCACTAATATGCATTCTGAATAATTTTGCTTTTGTGGAAAATTTTTACAAATGGAATAATACAGTATGTAGTCTTTTATTTAGCATAATGCTGTTGAGATATATCCATATTGGTACGTGTACGATATTTTGTTTCTTTTTATGGCTAAGTAGTTTTCCATTGTATAGATATACCACTTTTTTTATTCATTCACCAGTGGATGGTATCATTGCCAAGGTTTCCAGGCAGGGCAGGTTTCGGCAGTGGTACACCCAGTTGAAAAAACACATGTGGAGCCGACATAGGGGGACCATAAACACACCAGCAAGCAAGCCACTTTATTGCGCACCCGGGACTATATGTACGTATTCAAACGAAAGTGGCATCTTGCCGCATCTGCCCAGTAGCAGTTGTTTGGGTTTTCCTGGTTACATAAGGTGGTACATGCGCAGTAACTGTCAGCCCCAGGAATTCCTCAACCCCAGACATGAACTGATTATACCAAGGTCAAGCCTGGGCGGCGGGCCTGGCTTTAACCTTTCACAGTGGGTCTGGCTGTAATTCTTTACAGCGGGCTTGGCTTTAACCCTCTGGGGACTGACAGATGGACATACTCACATGAGTTGTTTTCAGTTTGAGGCATTTATGAGTAATGTTGCTATGAACATTTGAATAGAAGTGTTTGTATGTGCATATGTTTTCATTTTTTCTTGGGTAGATACCTAAGAGTCGTACTGCTGGGTTATATGACAAGTATGTATTTAAATTAAGACATTCCCAGAATGTTTTTTAAAATGACTACATCATTTTAAATTCCCAATAGCGATGTATGAGGTTTCCAGTTTCTGCCCATTGTTGCCCACATTTGTAACTCTTTTATTATAGCCATTCTGGTGGGTATATAGTGATAATTTTTGTGGTTTTAATATGTATTTCTCAAATCTTTTCATGTGTTTATTAGCATTCATATTTCTTCTTTAGTGACATACTTACTCAATATTTTGCCCATTTGTATATTTATTGAGCTGCTTGTCTTTTTAAATTGTGAAAGATTTTTATATACTCTGAGTATACTTCTTTATAAGATATATGATCTGCAAATATTTTCTCCTGTTCTGTGGCTCATTTTTTCATTTTCTTAAAAGTGTCTTTTGAAGCAAAAATGTTTTAAATTTTAATGAAGTTCAATTTTTTTTTCTTTGTATGTTGCTGAATTGTGTTTCTTTATATTTTGCTAATTTTTTTACCTGTTTGAGGGGGAGATTTTCTGTGGTTTCTCCCCTTATGTCAGGATAATACTGGCTTCATACAATGTGTTGGAAAGTATTCCCTCACCTTCTGTTTCTTGAAAGAGTTTGTATAGGGTTGATACTATATCTCCCTAAAAGTTTGATAGAATTCACCAGAGAAGCCATCTGGTATGGGCATTTGTTTGTAAGTGACTGATGAAATTACTTTTCTTGAGTTAGGTCTATTCCAATGTTCTATTTCTTCTTCAGTTGGTAGTGGTAATTTATGTATTTTTAGGAATTTTTACAATTTATCTAAGTTATGAATTTGTTAGCATAAAGTTTTTAACAAAATTTTATAAAATTCTATTTTAAGAAATCAACTTTTGGATTCATTGATATTTGGTTATCTATTTCAAAGTTTCCACACTGATCTTTATAATTTCTTCTCTTCCACTTCCTTTGTGTTTGACTTATTTTGTTTGTCTTCTTGAGGTGGAAAGCATTTAACGCTATAAATTTCACTGTAAACACTTCTTAGCTGAATTCCATAAATTTCAATATATTATGGGGTTTTATTTTCATTCAGTTCAAGATATTTTCTTATTTCCCTGTGATTTCTTTTCTAACCCATAGATTATTTAGAAATGTGTTGTTTATTCATCAAACATTTGCTATTTTCCAATTTTTTCTCTTGATTTCTAATAATTTCTCTGTGTAGGAGAACATGTTTTATATGATTTTAGTTCTCTTAAATATGTTTACTATACCTGTATGATGGCCTAGTACTCTGCTTATTTTTAACTTAAAAGTTTATCTTGGAGGGCTTTATATGTTAGTTCAGAATATACCTATACTTCATTATTTTTAATAACTTATTTAATCAAATGCCCACTAATGGATATTTTACTTGCTTTCATTCTTTTTCTGTTATAGAGAATGAGAAATCTATCCCTGCACAAGAGAGGAGGTATAGAGCATAGATTCATTTTTTTTCAATAAATATTTCTTGAATGCTTACTATGTACTTGGCATATTTGGGCATTTGAGATAAACCAATACAGAAATCCAACCACATTCTTTTTTTCATGGAGTTGATGTTCCATGAAAATAAATGCCAACATAAATATGTCCTTGATTTGTTACATATCTCCTATCCCCCTGGAGTTTATTCTTGAATATTAATTTTATAACCAGTTATTTTACTGAGTTATCTTATTGTTTGTCAAATTTTTTCAGTTTATTTTATGGGATTTGGGGGCATACCGTCATGCCACTTATGAATATCAATAACTTTGTCTATCCCTTCCTATTTGCATACCTTTGATTTGTCTTATCCAATACATTTAACTGTTATTTCTTGAACACGGTTGATTAATAGTGGAGATTATGGAAATTTCTCTCTTCTTCCTGGCTTAAATGAAAACCATCACATTTTACACAGTTAAACAAAAATATTGGCTTTTTATTTGACATGAATATTTACTATGTTAAGGAAATATCCCTCAATTTCTATTTCATTAAAATTCTTTGTTAAAAATGGATAATGAATTTTATCCCCGAAAAGTTATCTATGGAGATGATCATTTTCTCCTTAAGACGTATCACTTTGATGAATTGCATTAGGAGATTTATTAGTATTGAATTATACTTTCATTCCTGGAATAAACTACGATATGCTTATAATGTGCTCCTATATTTTATTTTATATATATAATTTTTTATCAACATTAATAAATGAGATTGTTCTGAAGTTTTCCTTTTCAGGTTTTTGGCTTGTTTTCTTTATACTATCAGATTTTACTATGGAAGTTATAGGGGATGTCATAAAAGCTTTTCTTCTCTCTCTGCTCTAAAATAAATTAAATAACATTGAAATTATCTATTCCTTGAAGGTATGACATAATACATCTTTGAGAGTTATATAGTTCTGATGGCTTGAGTTGGGTTTTTGGTTTGGTTTGCTGGGATTGAGATACCCTTATACAACCTTCTCAATTTATTTCACATTAATAGCAATTAATCAACTTAGAGTTTCTGTCTTGCCTGAATTCAGTTTTTATCATTTATATTACCTTAAAATTCTTTCTCTTTCATTCATGTTTCCAAATGTATTTAAATAAAATTAAATCAAGTATTCTCTAACTTTTTTCTTTTATTTTCCACTTCACCTAAGAGTATTTCTATTACACTGCTTCTTAATGGTGACTTTTTAAAATTAGGTTAGCTAATAGTTTTTCTATTTTAATGGCTCAGGAAAATACTAGTTTATTTGTAAATAATTTGTTGGCTGATACTCAACTTAACATAAAATAAGGAATCATTATACTTTCTGCCCAAGGTGGCTGTTTTTGATGTCTGGAATAAAGCATTTCAGAGTGGTTACTATAATGAATCCTTATTGTGTATTACACTGTTATTTCCATTAAAATGCAACAATCTCATACTTAATAATTGATCACTATTTGAAAATTTTTCTTTATAGTCCTAAAAAAACGTGATCTTAAAATTTTCTCTCGATCAGAATATTCCCTTCTTATGCTGACAATGTAATCATTAATGCCAGTAATGCACATCTTGTCTTTTTTTTTTTTTGGTACTTCCCTGACTGGGAATCAAACCCAGGCTGTGGCATGGACAGCACTGAAGCCTAGCCACTACATCACCAGGGAACCCCCTTGTCTTTCTTTTACAATCAAATATAATTTAAAGTATTTGAGAGGCAGCATAAACTATAACAGAGCTATGTTTGAGAGCAAAGCATAGAAATTATGGACACAGAGAATGTCTATGTAGAAAACTCCTGCTTTAAATTTTCAAAAAGCATATTATCAGACAAAAACACTTATCACAAAATGTAAACTGCAAAGAGAAAATATTAAAAGCAAATTTATAAGTATTGGTACTTTTAGTAATGCTAATTTTTTTAGATTTGTTTAGAAATAGTTTCAAGTTCATATACAAATTATAAATGTGTTGCACAGAACACCATATGCCATTTAGCCACATTGCTGTTAACATTTTGCCTTATTTACTTAATTGTGTGTGTGTGTTGTGTGTGCACGCGCACACGTGCACGCGCTTATGAACTATTTAAGAGTAAGTTGCATACATCACACCCCTTTACCAAAAATATTTTAGTGTTGATTTCATGTCACTAATTGTTTGAAGAAATATGAAATCAAGCAGTTAAAGTTATAAAAGATACATTTAAAGAGGATCTTTGAATTTAAAAACTCCCACTACTACCATGGAAACAAAGCTTGAAGAAATGAGGTCAGAGAGATTATTTGGGGCTGTAGGGAGGCAGGTAATGTAGAGTCTTGGGCCACAGAAAGGGCTTGAGATTTTATTTTTGAGTGAAATGGGAAGTCTTTGAAGTTTCTGAACACAGGAATGATACGATACAATATTTTTAAAGACTCACTATGGCTGCTGTGTGGAGAACAAACTATTAGCAAGCAAGGTTGAAAATAGGCAGACAAGTGAGGAGGCTTTCCCAGCAATCCAAGTGAGAGAAGAAGAGAGATTGGAGACGGATGGTAGAAGCGGAGGCAGTAGGAAATGGATTGTGAATATATGGAAGAGTCACAGTATTTGCTGATGGGTGGGATATGTGGGGTGTCAGAGAATGAGAGGAATCCAAGACTGCAGAGTTTTCGAGGTAAGCAACCAGAAGAAAAGAGTTGCATGCACTGATAAGATGAATAGGATGGATGGGAATGGTCAAAGGAAGCTTTAGGTTGGAATCAAGAGTCGAGTTTGGCACATGTGAAGCTTGAGACAACTTTTAGCTCTCCAAGTGGGGATGGCTGGTGTGTGGATGGTATTAAAAGCTGGAGATTGAATGAGAACATCTAGGGCGGGAGTAGAATTAAAGAGGAAAAACATTCTGAGTATTGAATCCTGGGACCTTCCAATTTTAGAGGTCAGAAAAAGTAGCCAGCGAAAGGCTAAGAAAGCATGGCTTGTGGGGAAGAAGGAGAAAAAAGAAAGAAAGATATTGGTAGCCCTTACAAAGGAAAATGTTTCAAGATGGAAATGTGAATAATTGTGTCAAATGCTGAGTAAAAGAGGACTGAAAATTTAACATTAATTTGGCAACAGGATCACATATTTTGTGTTAATGTGATCATTCAAGTCAGTTGAAAATAACACTCAGTTTTTATATAATTTGGTTTACTAAATGGGGAGAAGTCAACATCAGTGTTTTGGTCATTAGAAAACCAAGTGTTTATATGTTAATTAGTAGAGTGCATTTATTTGTATATACTGTGATTTTATATATATATTTTTCCCCCAAGGGGGAAAGTATACTTGCTCTTTCATAAGTACTCTAAATAAGCTTTATATTTTGCCGTTCAGCTCATGTAAGTTTAACTTATTATTACTAGAAGAGTGACATTCCTATTTGTGCTAATGTCTAAGTTAGTGAAATGTTCTGTGGTAGATTATACTTCAGACCTTGTATTGTTTATGGGTTATGAGAGGGGAAAGGGCATTCATTTGATCAAGGAGATTTTCAGAGACAGTGACTTTTTCAACTCTTTATCATAACGTTCAAGTACTGCAAAAATAAAATTTTAATCTGCAGGTTCTCTTTAATTCAAAGAGTACCCCAGCCCATCCCACACAGACATCAGTTAAATAGTCAAGTTAATATATCATTTACTTTATTTAAAAATATATCTGTTGGCCACTTCTAAATATAAATGGAAGAATGGATAGAAATAGTGTTTTATAGATGATAAATTCAATATACATGTAACCGTAACTGTTAATTGTTCAGTTGGTATTAACTTCTATTTACCCCATTTACTAAATTTGAGGATTACGCAAAAAAGAGAGAAATGTTAAGATTTACATTGCCACAGTCACCAGCATAACTATAAATAATTGCTCTAGTGAAGATATACAAAACTGCCAATTCAGAGAAAATACTGGTTTTTAAAATACTAGCTAATTTCCCCCAAAAGCAAGGCCTATATTTTATTTATCTCTTTCTCTCAGAGCTTGGCATGCATACTTGTTAAATTATTTCATTCCATTATTTAATTCTGACATTAGGAAAAGAAGGACGGTCACCAAAAGATCACGAAGATGCATGTGTGGGTAAAATAATATAGCTGAGTGTACAAAAATGGCCAAAACAATGTTTCTACTCATTTTCTTCTGTCTGGGCTTTTGAATCAACCTTAGCATTACTCCCTTCTGTTTGGTCATGGACCAGATATTTGCCTAAGTTGTCTTTCTTCTTCCTCTTTGTTCATTTTACAAATGTGCCAGGTGCTGTTCTAAATATGGGGGCATCCAGTGAACAAAATGAATTATTTTTCTTTTGGAGCTTACTTTAAACGTAATGGGTAACAACAGATTAATCCTGTAAATTAATCTACCAACTATGCTCATTATATGGCTATAAAAACTGCCATACAGCATATTCACTTAGAAAAAACATGCAGGCTTATATGAAACACTCATTTAACTAGAATCTACATACCAGGTTTCTGGTATACCTGTGCACCTAATTCACATGGCTACTTTGAGCATGTCACTTAAATTCTCTGGCCACCACCTGCCCATTTGTAAATTGAAAACAATCTGTAATATCAATATCATCTCAAAAACTCTACAATTCTTAATGTTTCTGAATTATAAGTTTATTTAGTTATCATTGTATATTCATTAGTTGGGAACTTAAGGAGAAATAAGTTATAAAGAATAGTTTGTTTTTTGTGTATTATCTATAAACATATTTCCCGCCCCCTTCTAATCCACAATGGTAATTTCCTTGAATTACCATGATCAGATCCTAAAAGTTTACTAACCATAAATAGAACCTGGCAATAGCAGAATTTGGAATTTCAAGAAATGTCACAGGGAAGAAGGAAAGAAGCAATGATGGTTCTAGCCAACAAATCAGAAGCTACAGGAAAGTGATAAAATTTATATTACATAAAATATGTTCAGTCAGTCCATGCAAATTATTTTTATGTTGTGGGAGAGAATCTTAGTGTCTTTTCATAAAGACCTTTTTAAAAAGTTATAAACTTAAATCTAAAAACAGGAAGTATACCAAGTAATTTTCAAATTTCTCTGGTTTTATGTCCTAAGTAGCCAAAGAAAGTCACATTCCTCACTATGTGGCACTCTAGTGTAATAAATTATGTTTAGGAAATTATGCTGGTCATGTCAAAATTGTGCTCTGCTTCTGGAGTGCTCGTTGCTTATGCATGAGAGTAGAAAGTTAAGTGGACTGAGTGCACTTAAAGTTGTATGCAAAAGAATTCCAGATGGTAAACTTGGAAAATCTTGCCATGAAGACTTGCATCACAGCCCCAACAGGTAGGCCCTTACTTGTTGAATAAATGAATGAAATCACTTACAGAATTATCTTGCTAGAAAACATCATAAGGTCATGCTCATTTTTTCATATCGCAGAATATGAAACCATAGACTTTTAATGAATATAAATTCTACCAAAAGTGCAATAAAAATTATTACAGTTATTATACCATATTAGTATGTTATGCTAATTGCCCTAAAAATTCAAAAACAATGTATTGTTTCACCTCTCCACCTAATTAACGTTATTTCACAATGTGAGGTACATTTATGGAGAATTTTGTAGTACATCGGATAAATCAGTTTTACATTTCCAGGAGAGTTGGCTTTAATGAGCATTACAATGCTTTTAGTTCAGAAGCAGTTTTATGTTACAAAGCATCTTCGACTATTACATTGGAAAAAGTTGCACCAAAGTGACACTTCCACTTAAAATTTGGAATAAAATTTAGTGAGGGAAGCATAGATAAATCCATTTCAGTTATACTGCCATAAATTTAGGAGGAATATTACATTTTAACTATGTATTTTTTTTTCATGTGTTAAAAAACTACCCAAACATATGCCAGCAATCTAAAGTGAGTTTGGAAGCCTGTTAAATCCCACATAGAATACCTTCCCACTTGCCTTATATATAAAGAAAATCAAAAATAAAATTAAATACATAATACTGATGATTAAAATATATTCATTAGACCCACTTTATTATAGCTGTAGCTAATCCAATACCCATTATTCCGAGTGCTCATGGACTAAATCGTCTCCCTCATGCTTCAGAAAGAACCTGGTGTCTAGATGCATCCTTTCTTCTTTCCCTCTGGATTCAGAGGAAAACTTGTAGGTACTCTGTTCAAAGACATCAACTTCACCTTTCTCTGCGAGGAAGCCATGCCTGTTTACTCAAGGAACTGCTTCATCAATATCCCCCTTTTTATTATTTTAATAATTTTATAATTGACATACAATATTATATTAGTTTCAGATATGCAACACAGTGGTTAGATATTTATATAATTACAAAGTGACCGCCCTGATAAATCTCGTGCTAACCTGGCACTATACATAATTGTTATAATATTACTATGTTCTCTCTGCTTTACATCCCCATGACTATTTTGTAACTACCACTTTGTACTTCTTAGGCCCTTCCTCTTTTTCAACCATCCCTCCAAACCTCTTCCCATCTGGCAACCATCAAAATCGTTTTTTCATCTATGACTTTGTTTCTGTTTTGTTTGTTCATTTCTTTTGTTCTTTAGATTCCACATATAAGTGAAATCAAATGGTATCTCTTTCCCTGTCTGCCTCATTTCACTTAGCATAATACTCTCTAAGTCCATCCATGTTGTTGCAGATGGCAAGCTTTTATTCTTTTTTATGGCTGAGTAATGTTTTATTACATATATGTACTACTTCTTATTTGTGCGTTCATCCATTGATGAACATCCAAGTTGCCTTCATAACTTGACTGTTGTAAATAACGCTGCAGTGAACATATAGATGCACATATCCCTTCAAGTAGTATTTTGGGTTTGTTCAGATAAATATCCAGAAGTGGGATTACTGGGTCTATCTTTGTCTCTTGTTATATAGCCTTTGTTTAAATGTCGATTTTGTCTGGTATAAGTATTACTATCCCAGCTTTTTTGTTTTTTTGTTTCTTTACCTTTTTATGAAATATCTTTTTTTCAACCCTTTACTTTTTCTCTGAGTGTCTTTTTCAATCTAAAGTGAGAATCTTGTAGGCAGATGTAAGGGCCTTATTTTCTTATCCATTCAGCCACCCTGTATCTTTTGATTGGAGCATTTAATCCATTTACAATGGAAGTAATTGTTAATAGATGTGTAGTAGTTATTGCCATTTTATTATTTATATTTTTATCTTTTTTTCTTCTTAAAGTAGTTGCTTTAACATTTTTTATAATACTGGTTTACTAGTGATGAACTCCTTTAGATTTTTCTTGTCTGGGAAGCTATCCTTCAATTCTAAATCATAACTTTGCTGGGTAGAGTAATCTTGGATGTAGGTCCTTGCTTTTTATCACATTGAATATTTTATGCCAATCCCTCATGAAATGCAAAGTTTCTGTTGAGAAGTCAGCTGGCAGTCCTATGGGAGCTGTCTTCTAAGAAACTAGTTGTCTTTCTCTTGCTACATTTTAGGATCCTCTCTTTGTCTTTAACCTTTGATATTTTAATTATAATGTGTTTTGGTGTGGGACTCACTGCATTGGAACTTGTTTGTCTATATCTTTTACCAATTTAGGGAAGTTTTGCACCATTAGTTCTTCATACAGGTTTTCAATTCCTTGCTCTCTCTCTTTTCCTTTTGGCACCCCTATGATTCAAATTTTGGTATGCTTGATGTTGCCCCAGAAGCCCTTTGAACTCTTCTTTTTTTTTTTTTTTTTTTTTTTTTTTTTTTTTTTTTTTTTTTTTTTTTTTTTTTTTTTTTTTTTTTTTTTTTTTTTTCTTTTTGATTCTTTGGTCTTTTGGAATGTCCCAATTGGGTGTTTTTTCAACTTTGTCTTCCAAATCACTGACTCGATTCTCCGCTTCATCTAACCTACTATTGATTCCCTCTAATGTATTCTTTATTTCCATTATTGTGTTCTTCATTTCTAATTGGTTCATTTTGTTTTCTATCTCCATTTTTATGTTTCCTCTTTTGGTTGAAGTTCTTTCTGAGATTATTGAGCATCCTTATAACCAATGCTTTGTACTCTGTGTCCGGTAAATTGCTTGTCTCCATTTTTATAGTTTTATTTTTTTCTGGAGCTTTGTTCTGTTCTTTCATTTGGGACATGTTTCTTTGTCTCTTAATTATGGCTGCTTCCCTGTGTTTGTTTCTATGTACTAAGTAAGGCTGCTATGTCTTGCAGTCTTAGTAGAGTGACCTTCTGTAGTAGGTGTCCTGTAGGGCCCAGTGGTGCACTCTTCCTGGAAAACAAAGTCAGATGCTCCAGGTGTATTCCTTGTGTGGATTGTGTGTGCCCTCCTGTTGTCACTGAGACTTGTTTGCTGTTTGCATGCCAATGGGAGGGATTGACCCTCAGGCTGATTGGTTGTGAGAACTGGCCATGACTATAGTGGAGGAACTGGTGTTCAGGGACTGACCCTACAGAGCAGGATTCACTTTAGCATGGCTCTGGTGCCTTCCCAGTCTGCCCTTTGGTTGTGTCATCTGTGAGTGGCCTTATGATGCTCCAGCATGGTCCAAAGCCAGCCACTAGGCATGCTAGCTCCAGCATCTCTGGGGTGGGAGAGTCCCCACTGCATGCCAGACTCAGCTGCAGCCTGTGCCCTGCCCTGAGCCACCTGGCATGAGCCAGGAAGGGACTCTTAGATGGCTACCACCCTTGCTGAGTGTGGAAGTACCTGGGACAGCTGTGGTAAAGGCCAGCTGCTGCTAGTGCCTGGCTTTGGGCTGCTTAGCAAGAGATACAGAGCACATTGAGGCCAGATGCTTTTTGTTTGGGGTTTATGAATCTTTGAGAGATTTTAAGAAAGTCTGTAGCAGAAGCCAAGACAGGCCATTTCTATGGAAAAGCCACTGGAAGAGGCTTGGGTGGGCCTGAAAGTTTGGTGAGGTGGGGTCTCGGGAAATCACCAGGGCAAGCAGAAAGGGGTTAGCTTGGTTGATGGAGACTCAGATACAGTGGCTGCCTGTGTCTATACCCTGGATGGGGACCGGGCTCAACAAAGGAATGATGAATTCTGCCAGCACTTCTATCTGGAAGAAAGCTACCCCTCCAGCCCTCATCCTGAAACCAGACAGTTCATTTCCTCCCCATATGTCCCTGGTGTCCTTTGAGCTGCTGCCCCAGCACTGGAGCTTAAAACAAGTTATTCATCAAGTCTGTGCATGGGCTCTTTAAGAGGAATACCCAGGACTTTATCTGCCATCTTGCTGATTTCACAGCCAGAAGTTGTGGGGACTTCTCTTCCCAGCACTGGAACTCTGGGCTGGGGAGCCTGGTGTGGGGCTGGGACCCCTCGCTCCTCAGGGGGACCTCTGCTGCCAACGTATCCCTTCCAATTTTTAAATGCCACATGTGGGCGTGGGACTAGTCTGTTCTGTGTCTCTACACCTCCTACCAGTCTCTAAGGGCTTTTTATGTATGTCCTTAGTTATAGGACTTCTGTTTAGCTATACTTCAGGCAGTTCTCAATGATGGTAGTTCTGAAATTTAGTTGTTCTTTTGATAGGTTGTGATAGGGAGCAAGCACTATGTTTACCTACTCTGCCATCTTTTCTAGAAGCTTCATCAATATCATTTTTATCATGGGCATTATTATAACTTCTCTTTCTTTGGGCACATTACCCTTAGCCTATACACCTGGTGGAATTTATCTTACACTTTAAGAATCTTTTCTTGATTCTGAACTACCCTCCAGCCGTGGCTCTTTCTCTTTTCTTTCATGCTCAGATAATTTCCTTGAGATATCATTCATGTAAGGTGTCTATCATATTTCATAAATAAATTTCATAAATTGTTTAAGACCATTATTCTTGGAAAAACAAGATTTACTTAACATCTGTACTTTCTACCTGCTTTGCATCTCTCAACCTACTGCGATCTAGCTTCTGTCCCTATCACACTACTAAAAATGTTCTTTTTAATGTTAACAATTGCTTATTGGTTGAATAGTAATAGTATTTCTTCCAGAATCTTCTCTCCCTTGGCTTCCAGGACACCAATCTCATCTTGCAGCCTTCCAATTACCTGAGAAGACTCCTTTAATGAATTCTATTTCTTTGTCCATTCCTCAAAAATTGAGATGTTCTAGAAATTTTGTTGCTTGTAACTTACTTATTTTGGGACTATAGTCTTACCACCGCTATCATGGCTGCCCACATGATTGTGTTGACTTTTATGGTTTTATTTCCCTTCTAAATACCCTTCTTTGCTTCTCCATGGCCTGTAGGGAACCAAGAGCACCCCTTTATCTTACAACCAAATGCTTCATCAACTGGTCCATATATCAACTTGTTTAGGTTCATGTCACATTCTTCATTCCACGAATATTCATTGAGCATCTACGATTTGAAGTTCTATAATGCAGCAGTTAAAAAAAAAAAAAGATTAAAAATCTGTGCCTTCATGGAACTTACGTTTTCCTAGCAATATACAACAGTTGTTTTATACTTTGTTGTCATAGCAAATAAGTTCTTCCTATATGAATAATTCCTTCTCTTCAATATTTTTTGGTAAACTCTTATTTACTTTTGAGAATTCGAATAAGATGTTATTTCTTTCAGTAAGACTTGCAGCAGCCCTTATTTTCCCAGGAAGCTCTGTAAGTACTCTTGTCATTTCTTCAGGTTAAGGTTTTCTGTTAAGTCATAGCACTGGAGTTGCCGTTTTCACCCTTCAGAATTTGTCAAGGGAATCCCAAAAAGACACACTGGACCTGTCAGACTGAAAGATCCCTGGCCTTTTAATAAACTTCAAATGGACTGCTAGCCTACCAAGTGGTCAGTGGATCTCTGACTAAGAATCCACACAACAATTTTCTTCTAAAGTCAAGAGGACAATTTATTGCTCCAAACAGCATTGCTCATATCCTAGGGCTGTCCAGAAAAAATCCAGCCATAAATGCTGCTATTTTTCAAATTACATGGCAGGCTACTCTCTGGACAGCCCTCATAGTCTCTGAAAAATTAATAAATTTACTATTATTTATGATATAATAGTATATAAATATATTATTCTTAATTATTAAAATATGCTGTTAGTCTAATTATAATACAGTTCTAAAAAGTGAATACAAATTCAACAACACAATCACACTTTACTTTTAACTTCTATTTGCCTGTAAACTAAGGAGCACTCTTTAACAGAAGATACAAGACTACATTACTTCTACATCTATACCTTTTAGTATTTAGCAAGCAAGTAGTGTTTAGATATTCACTCTTGTCAGAAAAGACTATTAAATCAATGAGTTTGCTTGATAGTTTTGTTTGAAGCTACTTCTTTTTCACAGAATACCTTAAAAATTGATTATTTCTTTTTCCCTTTTTTTCTATGTGGATTTTCTCTTGTGGATCACTTTCCAACAATGGTTCTTGACTGAAGTTTGTCTCCTCCTCCCCCACTCCAATGTAACTTTACAGAATCATTTCCAGGTTATATTATGAAAAAGACCTCAGGATCAAAGTTTGAAATAAAACTCTTTTTAAAATTTTACTCATAAGAGCTGAACTGGAGGCTCAAAGGAAGAAAGTGTTTATTAGTCAACAGCTGGACTTCTACCACATCCTGGCTTTGAATATAAACCAATTACAGGCTTTCTTCAGCCTAAGGACCTTCAAAGACTCGCTCTGTGTTCAACAAAGGGGAAAAAGTTAGGGAAAGGAGACTTTGTGATACCATCAGGGGAGTGGAAGGAGGGAGGACTTTGTTGTCCTAAGTGAGCAAACTTGAGAAAGGTTATTGGAAGGCAATTCCAATTACAGTAGAAGTCGCTATAAGAGGAGAACCCAAAAAGACCCTGAATTTGTTTATTAAAAATTGTGTATTTATTCTTACATATTTAAACTTTATTCACCTTCAAAGTACTTTCCATTTTAAGCAACACACCTGTTGAGATGCTTTTTCTACTACTCAAAACAATTTTTGAACTTGTCGATTTTGATGCCTTTTAGTGCTTCTGGTGTTCTTTGTTTCACCTCTTCCACGTTAGCAAAATGTTTCCCTTTGCAGACATTTTTCATTTGGAGAAACAAAAAATAAAGTTATTCGGGGCAAGATTGGGTAAATAGGGAATGTAGGGCACAGGGGTCAGTCTGTTTCTTGGTCAAAAACTGCTGAACACTCAGCATGGTGTGGGCGGGTATATTGTCATGTCACGAATTGGTCATGTAAATCATCCATCATGAAATGGGCGAACACATTGAAAGAGTGTCCAAAAAAACATTCTCTGAAGCCAAATGCAATCTCTCACAACACCACCAGCTAGCACACGGAAGTAGATGGGTTCCTACAACATTCACTTAGCAGAGAAAGCCTGTAGTGCAAGGGCCTGCCCTCCAGAAGATAATTCTGGTTTTTTGTGGGTCCTCTCTCATATTTGTTAGTAAACCTTTAAGGATACATAAAAATGTTTCAGTGGTTGTCTGATGGAATAAAACATTAGGAATCTGTTCTTAGTTGTAATTTTAACTTCAAAAATGCATTACTTGAATTTCTATTTGTTATTAAGGCTACTTCCTTCTTCAGTTGTTGTAACAACTGGGTTTTTAACTGGCCTTTAGTGCCAAGGGCCAGGTATTCCAAAGCAGCCTGCTTTGAGAGACAGATACACATGTCCAAAAATGTCCCATCCAAAATTTCAAGTAGTAGTGTTTTCATTGAAGAATATTCTGACTCCCTAACCAGGGATCTTCTCTATGCTTATTGCCCTGGTTTCTTTTCTTTCTGCCTCTGACAAAGCTTGCTGCCTTCTCAGGTGACCTTATAGCAACACCTTGCACCTCAGAGTGTGGTTGAGAACTGCAACCTCATTACCTATGAGACCTGGCAATTTTGTATCCCTCCCATCAGACGTACTGAATCATAATTTGCATTTTAATAACATCTCCCAGATAATTCATATTCAAATTACAGTTTGCATATTCATACATACAGTTTGGTCTGTGGAATGTTTGATCCTGGCCTAGTAACAGAATCTCCTAATTTAATAGAAGAGATTTACATCAGATTCATAAAGACTTCCCTAAGGCGTCTAAGAAAGCTTGCTTCAACAAATGGCTCTCAACTGCAGGATGAAAATCAGTTAATGACCCTTTTGAGGCCTGTGTCTTATACTGAAAAACTGCCTGGGGAAGGCACAGAAAAAAAACTGTGAGCAAGTTAACTTCTGAGACAACCAGGCATCTGGAGGGAAAGTCATGCTTCCAGGGTTTTCATAGAAACAAAAAAATGTCCACAATCTGAAATTGGCATCAGAAGAAGGGGTCAGGGCCACCCAACTATCCCTCCATTTTTTTTTACTCAGAAGAATGAATTATGCAAGTTGTCCCTGAAAGTCTCAAGGGATGAGATCCTTTTTGATATTTTTTGCTTGAGAGCCTAGAATTTAAATTTACTACTTCAGAAACTTGGGAAATTATTTGTTAAAAACAGTAATCAGAGTGAAAGATGGAAATGGGAACTTTAAGTTCACACATGCAATGTGAAAGTTGTTTATAAATTTCATTATTTGCTAAAAAGTACTAGAAAAAAACTTTTAAAAACCTTATATCCACTCCTTGTAAAATGCCTAAACAACCTTAGTTCTAACAGGGAAATTAAGCCTATTCCCAAAGGAAGTGATCACAAATTGTGCATATCAATTTAAAAATATTATATTATGCTGTAAAAATGGCTCTACTTATCACACATAGACTTTAAATTGTCATAAAAGTCGCATTGTCCTCTAACTCCAAAATGTCTAAAAGTGTTTTAATTTAATTCAAAACAGCGTTCTCAAGCATTAGGGAGAATTTATCTGCTCTCCCTGATCCGGCATAAGGTAATGAGCACAGTGTTTGGTCTAATTAGTCCTGGTGTTATTCCCCTGAGCCATACTTGAAGACTTGCTTTAACTTGGAAAATTAATAAGGCAAAAAAGTATATACAGTTTACTACACTTAGTTTTGGCACATTAATCATAGCCATGTTCAAATAATAGTTTTCCTGTGGATCACCAATTCCTGTTCAGTAGGTATTGGTGGATTCCTTAACCCAGAATGGTTGGGTGTCCTCTGAATCTGTCTGGAATCTTGACTGTCCTCTGATGTCCTTGTCTACTTCTGCCAGAATCTGGGCTTCCTATTTAATTAAGTCTGCAGTGACCCCTGTTGATATCCCCTCTTTGGGTGGAGGTCTTGTAAAATAGGTTCATTCCTAAGAAAGTTGCCTAGTCATGGTGTTACTAGCACAGGGGTCCTTGCCCCTGCCAGGATAGTAAGTGAAACAGTTTGCAGGGAGAAAAGTTTATTAAAGTGAAAGCTTGACGCACCAAAGGAGCACATTCTGAAAAAGAAAGGATGTAGCTCCCCAAGGCCTATGGGCATAGTGTTTTTATGGCCCCTCGGGGTTACAGACTGGGTTAAATTTGAATGAGGCAGGGAATATTCATGAGTTTACCTGAGCTGGGGTGGGGAGTTCTGAGAATTAAGTTGCCACCCTCTTTTTGATCTTATGTGGGCAGCTCAGGATCTGTCATGGTGCTGGTGGGTGTGTTTAGTATGGTAATGAGGGAAGGTCACCCAAAGGACGACTCCTCTAACTGGTGCCCAGGTGTGGTTTGGGGGACCTTTCTTGAATCTCTTTTGCAGTTACTGTCTCAATGGTTCTTGTCTCTAATTGGTGGGAAAGTTTGAATCAAGCTTGCTTCCCCATCAGCAGGTTTTGGCTACATGACTAAACCAATCGTATTCTGGCTACAAGACTACCAACCACTTTTATCTCTTCCTATTAGGTACCTGACTCACTGGCTCCCAAACACACAATACTATAAAAAGCAAAAGCATTGTCTCCCTCCTTGATCCAGAGCTGTCCATGGCAGGCTCAGTGTCCTAGGAAGACAATAGAGGGTACCTCTTCCTGACCTAACACAATGCCACACCAGAGCACTCGCCTCTTTGACATGAAGCTAAGCACATTTGTTCAAAGTCTACACAGACCCCAATTTCTGGTTTTTTCCCTGGCTGGAGGGAAAGAAAATCTAGAAAAGCCTGGTTTCCTTTTAATGTAGGTAACCCAGAACAAGTGTTAGGCCCTGAGCTCAAATCTGGGTCCTGACTTAACCTGTGTGATCTTGGACATGTTGTTTGAGATATTCAAAGCTCAGTTTCCTCACCTATAAAATGTAGCTACTTGTTGTGAAGATTAAATGAGAAAATCTATGCATTGCACTTATCATAGCATCTGACACAAAGAAGGTGCTCGATAAATCTTGGGTAGTGTTGAAAGTTAGATTTGAGCCCCATTTGTTACCCTGGCACACTCCTTTTTTTATAGTTGGGGAATAATTTGTAAAATGCAGATGATGATGGTCTATGGATCAGAAACTACCAAATATTCTACTCAGGTGGGTCATATTCCAGCCTCAATTGGTTCATATTGGTCCAAGTGCCCCTGTGGGTACAGCATTCCAGATGGCCCTTTTCCTAGAATATGTTTTTGTTTATAATTCAGTGTATTAGGTCAAGGAGTTTACACAGCATCTTGAGAAATACATTATATCTGCCTTTAGAACTGTTTGCTCATAATGAAATAAATCATTTCTCCTGAATTTGCCGTGGGTAACAAAGGCCTCAGCTGCAGGGTTTTCATTTGAAGTAGAAACATAAAGATTCTTTCTTTCTACATTTTAGTCTTCTACACAATATATATTTAATAAGGAATCTGAGTTTCTTTCCTTCCCCATGAATACATTTGTATTTTTACTGAGTTTAAGTTAAATAAAGATTTGCCATATCTATTGATATTTTGAATAACATGCTTCAAATGCCAACACTCAGAATTCCTAGGTTTTAAATTTTCTGAATAAAAGCATAGATTCCTCTTGTTGACATTCCCACTTTAGGTCGTAAGTCTTCCAAAATAGATTTCTGATGAGCCTGCTTTGTCATTACCCCTGACTGTTACAACCTTACCACATCCCCAGTACTAACTTCAAAAGCTAAAACATCATGGCCATTCTAAAGATGTGATTCACAGTTTTTTGATAGTGTCCTTAATGTGCTCAGAAATTTTGCTTTAGTAGGTCCAAAATTCATGTTTTCTATAAACTCCTAACTCTAGCAGATTCTGTGATCAGGGATCACAACTTTAGAAATGATAATCTAGGTCAGGGGTCAGCAAATGATGGCCCACAGGCCAAATTTGGTCCTCCATGTGCTTTTGTATGCCTTCCAAGCTAAAAATAACTTTAAAAATTTTTCAGCTTTATTGAGATATAATTGACACATTGTATAAGTTTAAGGTGTACATTGTGATTTTTATACATGCATATATTATGGTAACTGGTTAGGTATACAGTAGCAGAGTTGTGTCGTTGCAACGGAGACCACATAGCTTGCAAAGCCTAAATAAAGTACTTACTCTTCACCCTGTACTCACAAAGTTGGCCAGTTTCTAATCTAGGTATTCCCAATTACTGCTGATGCTTCTACTTTGGCATTTTTGAAAGAATCTGAGTAAGACGTTGTTATATGCTTCTTCGGCAAACCTCTCCTAGGGGAGAAGGGGAAAGTGCCAAATTGGAGGTGGAGGGAGGGTTAGCCAGGCTTTCCACACAACATGAAGGAGAAAATGCTATCTACCTGTGAATGCTATCTACATCATTTCATTTAGGAAATGAAGTCAATGCACATGGAACAACCAAGAAACAATAGAAGAGAGGGTACACTTACTTCAAGGAGCAATCCTGTGATACAAATAGAAGTGAGAGGGCTTTAGGAAAAGACTTACCTGAAGGAGAGACTCAAGATGGACAAAGATTATAGGTTAAAAGGGTGGAGAAAGAAGAAAAGGACTTTCCAAAAAAAAAAAGAAAAGAAAAGGACTTTCCACATTGAATTGTTTTGTGAGCTATGAAAGCTTAGAGATGCAAAGGCCCAGGGTCAATCAGAAAAATTCTTTTGGAGAGCAGCCCCATTCCAATGGGAAGTCCATGATGGGACATAATCGCAGACAATGTTGGGTCAGTGAAATAGAGACAGACATGTAGGGCCTTCCAAGCAGAAGGGGGCAAGACTTGCTTTGGTGGGCAATGATGAACGAATGCTACCTAAGGGAATTAGATGATGAACATGTGTTAGGGAAATGACTTTGGCAACAATGTGGAATTAGAGTCAAAAAATAAGGGAAAAGTAGCTAAGAAGTCTATTTTTATTTTTAAATGAATATTCAGAGTTATACGCTTACAGCCCTTTTCACACCAACCGTACCAAAAAAAATAAAAAATAGGAACACCAAAACTGTGCACAGAGGTGGAGGCCTTAAATATACTTTTGCCTTAAACTTTCATAAGGGTCTTTTAAGTCTCTCTTTTAAGATAGCTGCCCTCACAGAAGATCTATAATCAAACTGAAGTCTTACTTTAAAACCCATGCATTAAATCATGTCTTTCCAGGCCCTGTCGTTGTCACCATTTGCATCTTCTTACTTACAAAAGTCAGTTCTGTGGTCCCAAATCCATGTTGTATAAATACCCAGTGAAATTCCTGTTCTGATAAAATAGCCTCCTGACTGTATATTTAGCTAACAGTTTCTCCTTGAGAAGTCGTTTGTATATTTATAAACCTCACAAAGGAATACACGCGCAGACATATGCACACATGCAAGCAGTTATTTTTATTATCTTTCAGAAAAAGATAGTTACCTCTAAAGTTTATAATGGCACCTATTCAGAGGCAGACTGCTATGACACAGTAGTTTAAGAGGGGAAGTATAATTCCAGTGGTGGGGGGTATTCATGTAGGCAGAAGCAATGACCCAAATTGGACTTTGGCCAGAAAATCTGAGTTAACTGGAAAAGGTCTCATTTACTGCCAGTGGCATCAGGTCACTCATGAGCATGGACGTGAAGTCTCAACTCCAAGATGGTGAAAGCTCTGGTGTAAAGCTTAAGTGAGGACAGCGATGCCTTGTATTTTGTCTATTACTAATTAATTTGCTTATTATACCGAAATTTCTGAGAAGTTCTTTTTGCCCCCTTCTTTTATTTATACACGTGTACACTTCATCCCATTGTTCTCTGACATACAATTGAGCTATCAAAATGCCTGGGACTCAGGCAGGAACTCAGCACCAGATGTGGCTACAGGGCATTGTGCACATCGAATCTATGTTCTAGTCGTGCGGATGCTACTTAGAGTGTGGCCCACAAACCAGGATCATCCAGACGCTGTTGTCACCCATCCTCAAAAAAAAAAAAAATTAGAAATTGAGAATAAGCATGCAAAACCTTTAAACTAACTCAAGTAATTTTATGTCTGTTTAATCAAATGTTTTTTTAATTGGGGCTTGCATGTTTTATTTTAATTTTCTAACAATTTTTTTTTCCAAATGTGTTGGCTCTTGATAGATTAAAGATTTTCCTTTAAAAAACTGGTCTTTTGCCAGAGAAAATGGAAAGCACTATCTTATTTGAGACATCTAGCCTGTGGACAGTCCTTCCTGGAGTTGTGCAATGTGGTTGCAGGTACAAGATCTGCCTGGGACACTCAAAGGACTAAAAGATGAAGGTTAACGTACCTACCAATATTGTAATCATATGGAGAGAAATGGACTGTGGGGAAATGAAGTGCTTGCCCAGAATACTTCACAGATTGGGGTATACTGGAAGAAAATGGGATCTCTCTGGCCAGCCCTCATCAGATGTGGATTTGATTTTAAAGCAGTCTTATCCCAATTAATACTGCTTTTGGAATTATGCCCTAAATAGCTTTACTTCTAAAACTCTGGGGTACACAGAGAAGAACATTTGAAGCCAGACATATAGTAAGTGCTCAAAAAATATTTTTTGACGCCTATCGTTTTTATAAACGCTAAGAAAGCTAAATGAGGAAAGGCCTTCCCCAGATGATCACTTAGGTTGCTTCTAGTGATGCTAACAGATAGAGTCATAGTGTTCCTAGCAATGTACTGACAGGCCAGCCAGTTTGTGTGGGTCAATGAAAACCTGACATTTCAGAAACAAAGGAAGTAAGAATTTGAGCTGAAAGGATCCCATGGCCTGACAACTGGTCTCTGGGTGAGTAGGCAGGGTCGGGTACTAGAGTCGTAGTGAAAGATCCCAAAAGGAACTCCTGGGAAGCCGTGCTCAGAAGTGCAAGCTGACAGGTAATTTACTTCCAAGTGTCTGCTGGGCCTGGGCTACCTGAGCCACGTCTGAGCAAACTGGAAGTGGGCAGAGAAAAGGAAGAGGGAGAAGTGAGACGGACAGGGCCTCTCAGCCCGCCGGAGACAGCAGGCTGGGGGCCGGGAAACGTGTGGGGTATGACCGGCAGCTGGAGTGACTTGAACCTGAGTAATGGGCAGAGAGGTAGTAAATTTCCAGAAAGTCTCACTCACCGTGATGTTTTTCCTCTGTGGGACTGACATTATTAAAGTAAAAGTAGGAAAACTCTGTCTATTATTTACTGAGGCACTTTCACCCCAGAAAACACATTTGATGAAATAAAGCAAAAAAGAGAATTTATGACTCACTTCGTAAAATATCAATGATGGTGAGGAATAATGGGTGGAGATCTTTCTTTTTAGTCCATGCAACATAATGACTCATCTTAGAAGTCATTTATGAGTAAATATTCTCCTTTAACTATTCTAAGGAAAAGAGTAATAATTTCTTTTCATCCTGCAAAAACTACACTGTTCATTGCTGTGTATCCCAACTCCCACATGAAGCAGATCAATTCAAACCATACAAATACCAGCTGAATAAATGTTTCTGTTTCACAATGAAATAAATCTATGTACTCAGCAGTCATTGAGAGGGAGAACATGTGAGTGTAAAACTTGCCTTTAACTCAGGCAGTCTAGGGCTTTGCACGATTTCAATCCTAAGGATATTAAATGTGCAGGAGAGCAATTGCTTCTGCAAGTCGACTGCACCATGTCTTTGTAAGCTTAAAAGCTGTGGGAGCAGTTTTGTTTTAAAATAATGCCCTAAGTGCCTGGAGAAAGCAGTGGCTCTGATAAGGATAGACTTAATGATGACGATGAATAAAACAGTGATATTTTATACTTACCCACTTCCTTTCCAAGTTATGGATTCAAATATGTGCAAATTCAGTGCTCAGTTCCTACTGGCTTCTATACCATAAATTTTTCTATTCTCATAATACAAAAACAGAAAGGAGGGGCAATATAAAAATACTGGCCATTAATCATATAAAAGAGCGACTTGTGGCAGTAACACTAAATGGTTCTGGTGAAACAAGTTAGCTCATTGGGTCCTTATCAACATTTGAATGATGGTCTTTGATTATTTAGCGTATTTGTTAAGATTTTTACTATTGCTTTTAAATTATTGGTTAGTAGTACTTGAAACAATTTGATAACATATTCTTTAAGTCCTTTGTTGATATTTCTTTAAAGTTTCCAAACTTTTGCCATCTATCCTCTCTAAATTGAGTTATAGTTCCAGCATTTATGATTTCCTTCTTTAAGAGTGCTTTTAGAAAACAATTCTCATTTCCAGAAATCTCATAGCTGACTCTTTAGAAAACCCACCCTGTGAATGGTTCTCCAGACCTGGAGGTCAAGTACGTGAGAGCGCTTATTTTTAGTGCAAAAGGCTCTTGAGAGTGGAGAGCATTTTACCAAAGGTGAAAGAACAAATGGTCTGGGGAACAGAGTGAGAAAACACATGGTTTTCTAATTTTCCTGAGGGAAGAATGAGGTGACGGGAAAGAAATACATAGGCTTAAGATTCACAAGTCCTAAAAGGTGAAAGCCTGCGGTGTGGCAGCTGCACACCCAGAAACTGCTGTGAAACAGGCAGAGAAGGGACAGGCCCTCTACTCTCCCTTCTTGACTGTCCAGGCAATAACTTGGTTCTTCATGATTCGCAGAAATAGCAACATTTGTGTCATTCCACATTATCTCCACATTACCGTGTTTCATGACGTAGGGTTTTTTTCCGATTATTTTCTGAATATTTCTTCAAGTAAGCTTTCCGGGTTGGGTTTAATTTGTGCTTTTGATCGTAAGCACTTTTCAATCAGTGTTAATTATCCAGATATCCTTATGGTTTGGGGAATATTCATGCTTTGGGTAGCAATTCCCACTTTGTCCAAGGAGATTCTCCTTTTTTCTTTTTCATATGTCAGCATATTAAATGCCCTCTAATCAAAGAAACCTGTATATTAGCAAGTATGAAATGTCAAAACTCAGACTTTACATCAAACTGCTGTTAGTTTTCTTTCAATAATCAAATAAAGATATGGCTTTCATGGTGTCACATTGGCCATTTTTTACCATGTCGTGTTTGAAGATAATAAAGCAACCTGAGTAACAACATTGGGTTAAGAACTAGGTTTAAAAATCTAGTTCTGCCAATAAGTAACAATGTTACTTCAAGTTTTCTTTTTCCTCTCTCTAAATCTTCTGCTACTTTATTTGAAAACCTACCGCACAAAGTTATTAACATTAAGTAGCAAAATGTGAAATTCTCAGCACCCTGTCTAGCACAGAGCAACAACTCAGGAAATGCAGTTTGTTTGTAGTCTCTGCTTTTCCTTAGTTTATGTTGTTTCTCTCTATAGAACTAGTGAAGCCAGCGAGCTAGGAAACTTACTGATAGATTGTATATAGGAGTATGAGTTGAAACAACTCTTAAGAGAAAAAGAAATCCATAAACTTTATGGAATGATTATTTGCCATTCCATAAAGCCCATGGTGTATTTGACTTAAACCGTTCAGGATTTGAGCACATTTCAGACATACACACTTACGTAAGAGACACAAGGTATCTGTGCCCAACATGTGAATACCTAGCAGGAACCTCTCTCCTCTCCTGAATATCTGGGGCTTTCGTAAGAGTTTTGTATTGCCTTTTTTATTCGTTTAATTAAATTTATATCAACTGGGGAGTTCCCTGATGGTGTAGTGGCTTAAGGCTTTGGCGCTGGCGCTGTCAGCGCTGCGGCCTGGGTTCGATTCCCAGTCAGGGAGCTACCCACATACCAAAAAGCAAAAAAAAAAAAGAAAAAAAAAAAAGAAAAAAAAATTTATATCAACTGTCCTGTTAATCAATTGTAATCATGTTCTACCTTCCACATTTGAGCCACATTCCGCTTCCCACAGCATCACGCTAAGGAACTGTCTTTTCACTCCAAACAATGAATTAAGTTTATTCTCTAATTGAACACTCCTGAGATCTAACATCCTAAGTAATTTTGAGATAATAAACCTTTGGTGGATTTGGAAGAATGAGAAAGAGATGTCTGGGTTATAATGGTGTTTAATGAGTGAATGGAGAAGTTGGATAATGGGCAGACGAAGGCTGAGAGTAAATCGTGTGGGCAGCAGTCAGCCTGCTGGGAGCGCCATGGGAGAGGCCAGAGAACGGACTAGCAAGGCTAAATGAGGGGACTGTTGTCCTGTCTTAGAAATTTGTATCTGATGGAGCCATTGATGGGGCAGAGTGCAATTTTGAGGAGAGTTCATGTAGTCATGTCAAGAACTAAGGAAGGCTTGTGACACAGTTTAGGAGATGCTCAAGATCAGAGAAGCAATATAGCCACATGTCACAGTGACCTGAGGAAGAGATGTGCGTGTTCAGCACGTGTGTGCTGCCACTGGAGAGGTGGGAGGACCAAAGGGTTAGAACCTTGGCGGCTGAGCCCATGCATAGAGATAGTGGAGTACAACATCTATATGTCAATCAGAGCAGTGCCTGGCACAAAACGAAGCTCAATAAAGGACACTTCATGAATGTGACAGGGCAATAAATGCACAGAAGAGGGATCGTATCCCAATTCTGTCATTAATTAGCTATGTGACCTCATGGCGCATCTGTAAAATGAAAGGTTTAGATGAACTATTTGCTTCAGTCCATTCTAGTTCTAAAATTCTGCAATTTGATTCTCTTACAGTCTCATAGTGAAGTCACTTAAGCTAATGTGTGTCTCATGCTAAAGCGTAAGCTGGCTCCCCTTCCTCTGATTGAAGGGAGATGGAGTACATCAGCTGTACTAACAGCAAAACTTATTTTTAAAAAATAGACAGAATATCAAACAATACAATATTTTTTCATAATAAATGTCTCTCATTGACTTATTTGGTAAGTATTCATTAAATGCTTGAAAATATCAATTAAATACCTGTGACTTTGGTGGGCACTGGGGACGCAAAGACAGAATATGACACCTGCTCTCAAGAGATTGACATTCTTATGTTCTAGAGCACACAGACCAGAGTGTAGTATCTGGCAGACACAGGGCTGCGACCTCATGGTACCCTCTGGACTGACCTGAAGGAGACCTAAGAACTCCTTCTTTTTCTGAGTTTGAATCACAGCCTTGGTGTGATCTTTCTAGTTTTATGTCCTCATCCCCAATGTAAAAGTATTTAACTGCTTCTTGGTTGTATTTGGTGGCACAGGGATAGTAAGATTTTAACTGGGTATTCTTTCATTGCCTTTACAGTAAACGAATCTTATAATCTTTAAGGAGCCTCAGTGTATTACGGGCGTGTGATAGGGTGCAGTCAGGATACCATGAAGAACACAAAGACAGGACTTACTAGTTCTACCTAGAAGAGAAAGAATAGTGAAACCATTTCAGAGAGGACATGATGCTTGGGCTAAGACTTCAAAAGAAGTAATTTCAGGCAAACAGGATGAGAAGGAAATTCCTGGTAGAGTTGGGCATGATGGGGCAAAAATCGACTTGTCAAACAGCCTGGGTATGCTGAGAATAGTGAGTGCAGTGAGACAGAGATAAAGAAGACAGATATGAGGTGGGACTTCATCCAAAATGAGGCTGGAGATGCAGGCAGCCAGATCATGGAGCAACTTCTGTGTCAAGGAATTTGGACTTCATTCTGCAGCAAATGGGACACCAGCGTAGAAGAAAAGAGAAGAGATATGTTCAAATTGGTGCCTTAAAAAGATGTTTCCGGCATCAATAGAAAGAACGATTGCAGAGGGCAAGAACAGAGGAAAGGAGTGAATAGTTAGAGCTCATGTGCAAGTTCTGAGGTTCTGAGGTTCTAGCAGTAGGAGCAAGGATGGAGATGAGATGTCAGTACAAGAGATATCAAGGTAATAGAGCCTACAGGACTGATGGGATGTGTACAAGGGGTGAAGGGACAAATTTAGGATGAGCCCCAGATTTCCAGCTTAGAGAACTGGGTAGTTGCGAGTGGCATTTATGACTCAGGGACTGTTGAAGTTGGACATAAGACCTGTAGATGGTCAGTGTAGCTACAAATGGACACTTGGGCTAGACCTCAGGGGTAGGATGCACTGATTTAGGAGCAGATTTAGAAGTCTTAAACAATAGGAGAATCCCTAGGGATAAATAAGCTCATCCCAGCGGAGAGAGGGTAGGACCCAGCAAGCAGATGTAGCAGACGGAGAAAAAAATCTTAGCTTTGTCATAGCGAGTAAGCTGTCCAGATACACAAAGCTGGGCCTGCAGGGGTCACTCCATAACTATTTGTTTCACGATGAATAAGTAGATGAACAAGTGAGTGAACCATTGAGTGAGAAGTGAGGGACACGTGGGACTGAGGAGCATAAATAGTAGAGTTCAGGATTAAAAAGACAACACTACCAATTATTCTCATGCCGACAGAAACGAAAGCCATGAGAGTAAAGAAAACCCCAAGGGAAGAAGTCTAAAATGAGACAATCAGGACTTAAGAGTGAACCCTAAAACGGCAGGCGCAGCAGGTTCCCCACGCTCCTCTGTGAAACATCCGTCCTCATGAGCCGGCAGCAGGAGTTACAAACTGACCTTCATCCGCACAGAGGGAAGATGGCATTCCAGTCCCCTCCATGTGAGAGGTGGGTGAGGAAGAGGAGGCATGAAATGTCACCTGTGATGAAGTACCAGATTCAGCACGAGCAGGGTGCCAGCTGTGCAGAGGCGCCTGCTGGGCGGTAATCCACTGGCTCTTACCATAAAGCATGGATCTTGACTGGTCGTTATTTCCACGAGGAAAGTATCTCAGTGCAGCCTCTCCAGTCCCCACTACAGCTGAGTGTAGAATCAGAGGTAAGAGTGGTCCCACAGCACTCATGTGACTTCAGAAAGCAAACCAGACCCACCGAGTTCCTAGCTTGGTCCGGGTGACACAAACGTGCTTTTTCACGTGCAGGTGACAGAAGATGGCTCATGCTTTTTCAAACAGTCCTTAGATAGTCAGTGAGCTTGTTAGAAACACAAAAGCCTCCATTTTTTTGTATATTTATTTTTTAAGTGACCTAAAAATAATGGGAAATTATTCAAAAATAAGCTGACAACTTAATGGAACTCACTTCAACTGGAAAATATTTTCTGTGGGGTCACTAAGAGTTAATTGCCAACAATAAAGTTAATTCTGCCAGTACAAAATATGGCCCCTGCCTTCCCTAATTTTCTTAACTTTAAATCAAAACAAAACATGTTTGTTTGTTTGTTTCACTTAGAGGTCAACTAGTGGGGAGTTTAAAAGCAGACTTACCCCTTCCCTGAAATATTTACATCATTTCTGATGTTCATGCACAGCCAGTGGTTAAGTCTTCAGCTCTGTGATTATTTGGTGAGACACACTGTGTGTCCACTGCTACAAAATGAGGAATCAGATGCCCAGAAGGTCCTCTGTGGCTGCACCATGCTAGCAACTTATAATACATGTAGCATGACTTATTGCTGAGAGCCCAGGAGACTTCCTTTCATTCTATCATCTATGAAATAGGGTGATACAATGACATCTCGGGAAACTTTAGAGTTCTGGGGGACTCTGTTCTCTGCCCCAGCACCTCTGGCCCCTTCAGTCTCAGGTGTGTGTCTGTCCTGCCTCTCCAGTTGCCCAGTCCTGCTTGTGTAGGACTTCACAAGTCTCTAATTAAGAGTTGACTTTCTTCCCTAACAGGTATGGCACCTTGGAATCATGTCCCTTCTGGTGGTAACTCTGAGGAGCAAATAAACCCATAGTAGGTCATGATATACCTAGTAACTCACCCTCCAGCACTACCTCCCTCAGCATCATGGGCCACCAAGTGGTCACTGCTACCCAGCTACTTCTATTCCATTGAATGTAAAACCAACAAGCAACACCCAAATAAATATTGCAAGTCAATACACTGATCTGGAAGACCTTAAGACTAGATCAATTAACTGGACTGCCAATTGCATGATAACCTGTCATCATGCTGTGATACACTGATTCCGGGGGTGGGAGTGGACTCTAGACTTGGAGTCAGAGAGGATGTAGGTAGAGTCCTGGTTCTGCCACCTCCTTCCTGCAGACTTGTGGGCAGGACACCATCAGAACCTTGGTTTATTCTGGAAGATGCGTGTAATCATTCCCTCCCTGCCTCCTTCTCAGAGATTTCTTAAAGAATATATGACAATATACCCCAAACTGCCATGTAAGTGATAAACTGCTAAATAAATGTGAGATTTTTTTCTTAGAGAGAAATTAAAATTATGAATATTGGTAAAAATGCATTTTGACATTTTTTACATGCAACACATATTTAATGAGCACTTGCTCTATGCTAGGTACTATACTAGGAGTTGGAGAATCGATAGTGAACAAAAATACAGATTCAATCCCTGCCACCAGGGAATTTTAGACTCATGGGAGAGAAAGAGTCATCCAAGAAGCCATCTCTTTACCGTAGTGATCTCAACCATGGAAGAAGTAGACAAACGTAGTGTTGAGAAGTTCATGCAGTGATGGAGCTGCTAGTCCTGGGATTTGGCTTAGAGAGGTAAGGATGTCCTCCCTGAAGAAGTGATGTTGGAACCAGGACTGAGTTAACCAGATGATGAGGGCAGGAAGCAGGGTCAAAGGCCTGTGGTGAGAGGGACCTGGAGGCTGGGAGGATGGAAATAAGGTCCCTGACCCTGGAGGAGAAAAAGCAAACCAGGCGGGAATCCAGAGCAAGGTGAGGCTAAAGATGGATGGGGCACAGGTTAAGGTTCTGCAAGAATTTTCACTTTGTTCCTGAGAGCACTGGGAAGCTGATTGTAGAGTTTTAACTATAGGAGCAACATGATCAGATTTATGCTTTGAAAAGATTGCTGTGACTGCAGTGTGAAGAACAGATGGAAGCAGATATAAGTAGATTGGTTGCTGTAGTTCAGGCAGGACCTGATGGCAGTTTGGACTCAGATGCATCATTGGAGAACTGAGGGAAGTTTAGAAAGTAATAACCACAGGACTTGAAATCAATTTGAATGGCAGTGGTACAAGTGATTGAGATACATTTAATACTGCATTTATTCTTGGACTCAGCAGTTACAATCTCGTCCCGGGGCAAATGGTGATATTTTCTTCATTAAGACATTATGACAGATGAATTATACTTTTTTCCCCACTTGATTGAATGACTTTATTGTTTTTCCACCAAGGGTTTTTCATTTTTTCAGTTTTATTGAGAATAATTGACAAATCAAATTGTACATCATAGTAACTCGATATACGTATGCATTTTGAAAGGATTCCTCCCATCTAGTTAATTAACATCCACAGTCGCTGACACTGTGTTGTCAAACTGCAATTTGCTAAGAGGGTAGAACTTAAATGTTTTCACCCTCCTCCACCCCCAAAAAAGAATTATACTTGTCTCAACATGGATGCTATGATCAGACACTGACACAATCGAACATTGTGTGCCTTTGGCCCCTCTTATATTTTCCAATTAATACTGTGACTATTTCATTTTTTATGTATCAATGAGGGGGGAAAGCATGTTTACTTGAAACATAGTAGAATGGCAAAGCTAATGCCTATTATAACTGCTGTGCCTTTGAAATTTACCCAAGTCTTACTCATCACATTAGAAATTGAAGAATTCACCAAAGATAAGCCACATGCTATGCATCTTGAAAGGTCGAATCTGTGGAAGAATTTATTGTATTTCATTAAAGATGTCTTACCTAGCTCTCACATTAATAAAAGATTGTCTCCACTTTGAGGCAGGGTGGTACATACATGGCTCACATGTCACCCTTCTGTCCTCCTGTTTCCATGTCTAAGACACTAATTGTAAAGATACAGTGTCCTCCTGAGCCTTTGGAGGATTCTCCCCAAACAGCACCAAGTAGCCAGTTGATCAGAGTTGGCATGAGAGTTGAAGCTCATTTGTCTTTCCCATTTTAACACTACATAAATCATTCTCCAAAACAATCACTGTAAGTGCATATTTATTTAGATTTTCCTTCTATCTCTGATATCTGTTTGCCTGCTTTCTTCAACAAGATCTGCCACTCTGATCTTCTCAGCTCACCTGGGTTCACAGGCAGCTGTGGGTGTCTCCAGCAAGCTGGCAGAGTACTGCCCCAAGCACCAGAGTCTCCTATTCCCTGTCTGAAAACTTACTCTGGCACTACAGGTGCCTCCTCAGCCTTAAGCAGGCACAACCCAGAAATGTGGGAGAGAAACTCGCTGTGAGGGGTCATGCTTATCCCCCAGTGGGAGAGGGGAGCCAGCGTACTAATGCCCTGGCCTCATCATTGCATAGTGGGAAGGTTCTGATGTGTCTCCCATGGCTTCTCAGATCCTAAGGGGAACTGAGGCCCAGGTGCTCACAGTGATTACCCACTCATGAGTGGGTTTTGCTTCCCTGATTTACCCCCCTCATTCTTCATTCGTGCTTCATAGGCTCATCCTCATCCTCGTCTCAGGGTTTGCTTGTGGGAGATCACAAACTAAAATGGCATCAGTTATGTAAAACATTGGTTAGTAAACTACAGTCCTTGAAGTTTTCTCCTGCTGACCGAGATTGGGGTTCTCACTCTCCTTTCCACAGCAGACCCAATAACTCCATCTCCCGTTCCTCTCTAGGGAGCCCCATCAGAGAACCTGGGAGACAGGAAAGGGAGAAATGAGGAAAAACAAACTCACTTACACCAAGATTTCCACCACAAAGCAAACAAATTTATCTCTGTTTTGTGATTTTTGGTTATTAAAAAATATATTCTAAGGGCAATCCTATGATGATATTTGCACTTTCTCTCCCCTGATTGATGCTAATCATGGATGCCAGAACTGTTCATGAAGGTTTATTATTTCAAGCCTGAGCTGGTTAAGTTAGTCAAAACAGGAAATAAACAAGTCAGTTCTGCCTATATTTCAGACATTAGTATATAAATAAAGTACATAATATATATATATACACACACACACACACACACACACACATATGAAACGTAGATGAATAGAGATAAAATTGTTCTTTACATTAACAGATTATGCTACTAAAAAGTTCTGTTTAAAATGACATCGGGCCAAAAATTTTTCTATGTACTTTCTCCAACATCTCAGTAGAGTGCCAAGAAGACATAGGAAGGAAAATGTCAGCAATTCACAGATTCGAGACTGCTAGGTACTGCTTTATAGAGCAGTAAGATTGTGTTTAAATCTCCTCTCCATCACCACTCACTTTTTTTTTTTTTTTTGCTTTTTTTTTTTTTTTGCTATGTGGGCAGCTCCCTGACTGGGAATCGAACCCAGGCCGCAGCACTGACAGTGCCAGCGCCGAAGCCTTAAGCCACTACACCATCAGGGAACTCCCATCATCACCACTCACTTTTCACAACTACTTTCTTTCACCCAATTCTAACATCTCAGGTCCCAGAGCACAGCGTGGCAGAAAGTAGAGGGGAAAGGAGATAACTCATCGCCTCCTGGGGCACGTGCCACAATTACGCTGAGTAGTTTGGATGGAGACAGAGCTATAAGAAGTCTTGGGGTTGTAAAATATATAGAGATCATCTCAAATTTTCTACAATACAAATATTTCTCCCCAAAAGAAACCAACAAAATTAGGAAGCTGTGTCAAGAGAAGGTCCCACCACAGTCCAGCAAAGCTATATGACACCATGCCAATGGAAATCTGGCTACAAACTGGGCACAAGCATTCACTAGTGTGCAAAATCCCAAATGGGTATTATTTCACACAATCACTCATGGACAACCATAAGCCTGAATCTGAATAAATCATCCCTTTTAAATAAATGAAAAAAATGTTAAAGGTTAGTATAAAGCATACGACCAAATAGTTAATCATGTAAGAAAGAAATAATTACAATTAGCCTTAGGAGGAAGGGCATGAAACAAATTAACTGCAGAAAACAGAAGAAACTGAGAAAACATGATTGGAATCCTCAGATGCTAAAAGACGTAGCATATAAAAGACAGTAGGAGGCAAAGCAGGCTGAAATGCAAAAAACAAGCAAAGTGATGTTTGACAAAGTACAAAGGCCACAATAAACAAATCTGGGAGGTTGGTATTACCTCAGAAACTTACATAGTTTATTAGAGTCAGTTAAAAAGTAGAACTAATACTGTAAGAAATTAAGGATATAAAGATCAACTTGAGGAGCTACAGAAAAGCAAGTCTCAAGTTTTATTCCATCTCAACAGCAATTACATGCACAAAACTCTTCTACTAGTAATGCTCTTTCTGATAAGAGAATCTCAAATAGGAGAATGGGGTGGGGTGGGATGCACTGGGGCACAAGGGAGTGGCCTGTCAGAGTTACCAAAGGAGGGAAAAAGAAATGAGGTGTAAACCAAGAGCTTTGTTATAACCCCTTCTAAGAGAGATGGGCATGGCCCACTTTGGATAAAGAAATTAGGGAGAAACTGAAAAAAGATGCACACAGATAAGAAATGTCCTTGGAGAAATTCTTCCCAGGTGTGCATGTGAATCACCTAGGGATCTTGTTAAATTAAGGTTTATTCAACAGATCTGAGGTCTGCAGTTCCAGATTTCTATCAAGCCCCCAGGTAAAGCAGGGAGGTGCTCAGACCACATCGTAAATAGAAAGACTATAAAGAAAACCTGAAACAAATACAGTAACTACATTTCCAGGAAGAATCAGTTAAAAGAAATTCATACCTAAGCATATTCTAGCAATTTATAAAGCATTTAAAATGATAAGGAAGATATTATACAATTATTCAGAGAAGAAATTGAATGGTTACTTGCAAATAAAAAAAAATTGAGTGGATCCAGCCTTATCCTTTGCAATACTAAATGTCAGAGACAATAGAAAAGTCACACAGAGTTTGAAAGAAATTGTGATCTAAGAATTCATTAATGAAATGAATTCATATGCTAGTGCTTAGAAAAGATAGCACATTTTTAGATTTTCTATCTCTGGACATAATAAATTACTACATACTTAGTGCTTTACTATATTATTATATACAGTTTTATTATCTTACAAGTCTCACTGTGCTAACATCAACATGTCAGTCAGCCCATTGGTATTTTTTTCTGGGGCTTCTAGGGGAGAGTCCATTTCTTTGTCTTCTTTTGGAGGCCTCTGGTATTCCATGGCTTTTAAGTTAAAAGTTTTCACCCTTTTCCTTCATCTTCACAGCCAGCAATGGCAAGTTGAGTTCTCCTCACACTGCCATCTTCCTGGACTGCAGCCAAGAAAGGTTCTCCGCTTTCAAGAGGACATACGTGATTGGATTGGGTCCATCTGGATAATATAAGCTACTCTCCACTTCTCAGGGTCTTTAACCTTAATCACATCCACAAATTCCCTTTTGCCATGTAAAGTAACATATGTTTCAAAGATTAGGGTGTAGACCTCTATATTCCACCTACAACATCAAACATAGTCTGTTTCTGAAAAATTTGAAGACATACACTAATAGAGAACCAAAATTCAAATACCAAGAAATGGGGAAATAGTGGTATAAAAGAAATTGTAGCAAGCATTAAAACCAGTTCTCTTGGTTAACTCTAAGTAAAATGTAAAGTTAGAAACAATTCATTCAAAAAAATAATTATAATCACTATAAACTAGTAGTTCAGTTTATACTAAATAAAATGATGCATGAGGGTAAGTGGGCTACCTTACTCCTCTAACCAGGATCAGAAGGCTCTTAATGGAAAACCCTAATGGGATGAAAACAATGATTTGCTTTCTTTAAAGCAAGTCAAAACAAGCCACACTCCATATAGCAAAAGGCAGGTTAAAAGAACTTAAAAAGAAGTTTACAGGAGCAAGAAAAGCCTAAAGCAACTAAGAAAAAAATAATATGCATCTGTTGTGACAATATACTAGTGAACACCTTTGTGAAAAGCAGACATTTATTTTATAGAAAAACAATTCAAAAATGCATCAAAAACATTAAATGGAACAGTATACCATTTTATAATGATAAAATGTAAAGTGCATTATTATTTACTTCTCACAAGCATAATTCCTATTATTATCTTTACTTTTTTACAGATAAGGAATCGGAACCTTAGAGAGAATAGGAGACTTGCTCAGTCACCAGATGTGAGCCACAAAGCAAACCCAGGGTCTCGCTCCGAGCCCAAGAGCTAACCCAGCCCCTCACGTATACGTGAGGCCACGTAACTAGTGACAGGTGGAGTGGGACTGGAACCCACGTCATTTTTACCCCATGTTTTGTGTGGGGGAGTAAGCAATTGGAAGGAAACAATTTATGTAGGGACCTGTTGGATTTGTGTTTTATCCTAAATACAGGGAGGATCCATTGAAAGATTTTAAGCATAATCAGATTCTGTGGCATCAGCAAATTTTTTTGTTAGTTCTGCTCAGGCAAGACATGACGGTTAGTGTGGATTACAGTGGTGGCTGTGGAGAGGGGGAGACGTGCACCTGAAATAGCTTTTGGAGGTAGGCTAAACAGAATTTTGCAATGAAGAAGTGAGAGTGTGGGGGTTGATAAATGCCTTTCAGCTTCCTTTCTTAAAAACTTGGAGGGGCAAATGAAATTTACCAAACTAGGGGACACAGAAGAGAAGCTTTTGGAGGAAAGATCACAGGATCCACTTTTGCTGTGTTGAATTTATAGTGCTTGGTAGACACAACTCAATAAATATTTATTTAATGTTGATGTGAAGTCCCAAAGCAGACATCTAACCTGTCCTAAGTTACTTAAAGATGTTTTTTGATTTTTTTCTCAAAAGAAAAGATGCGTCATCATTAATCATTCTACATTCATCATTGTAAAGCAAAATTACTCTCAGGATTGGAATTTTCTATTGCAAGCACTGATCCCCTTCCACATTTTCTTTGCCAACTGTTTACAATGTGTCATAAACATACACAGCAGTTTCTGTGTTAATTGCTCTTGGTCTTGTTCAGAACATAAAGAAAAAGTCCTTTTAGTTGCTAATATTTTCTGCAAACCTCACTTTGCTCTGAGGTTTAATCTCCCTGACACAATTTTTCCCCTTCCAGTCCATTTCTTTTTTCCTGTCCAAGCTATCCACCTGGGCTGCTTTATTTAGAGCATACCCTTTGTGTTGCTGAGTTTATCAGAAGACAACATTTGCAGGCTTATCCTTTCTAGGCACTCATTGGAATTACTTGAAATGATCAGATTTTTCTGTCCGTAAGAAATAAAGCCAGCAGGGAATTGGCCATTTGAAAACACTTTATAAGAAAAACACTTTTATTTAAAAGATGCAGAAAAAAAAATCAGTGTTGAAGCATTGTAGAAAAAGCCTCAGCTAACCAGATAACAACAGATTCTCCAGGCCAAAGATGGCAGCCAATTGGACATTCTCAGTGCAAATTTACTATTTTGCTTGGCTGCAACATGGTGATATGAAGTTTGAATACGACCTTCCATTCTTGGCTAATGGAAGGATGTCTCTTTGCCTAGGTCAGTTGCATTAAGAAGAATTACCTTTCTACTGACTTCAAACAGCTTCAACAAATTGTCTAAATTAACTTCAGGGGTTAGCCCATTTAATGAATTTCAATAAAAACATGAATCAGTCAAAAAATAGAAAAAAGGTGAATATTATTGAAGTACTTTTAGTGGAAATTAGCCATCATTATGCTGCTGGCTTACGTTGACCCAAGGCTGAAGTTCTCTGTGGAGAATTTGCCGGGCTCCGGAGATGGGAGGGTATCCGAATTAAACACGAACCGTATTACTGTTATTTCCCCTCTCCGGTTAGCACTAACTGAAGGTGCTAAAAGCCCTGGGGGGGGTTTCCCCTTTGGAAAACTTTTTTAAATGATTCCCTTTATTACAAGCGTTTCTCATAATCCCTGAAACATGAGTTTCCCTTATGGTAGTGGTCCCCAACATCTTTGGCACTACAGACGGGTTTTGTGGAAGACAGTTTGCCAATGGGCGAGGAGGCGTGTGCACACTTCACCCCAGGGTTCACGCTTCTGTGAGAATCTAAGGCCACCGCGTATCTGACAGGAGCTCAGACAGTAATGCGAGTGATGGGCAGTGACTGTAGACAGAGATGAAGCTTTGCTTGCTGGCCCGCCCCTCACTTCCTGCTGTGTAGCCCGGTTGCTAACAGGCCATGGACGGATACTGGTCCAGGACCTGGGGGTTGGGAGCCCCTGCTCTATGACTTACAATCATCTATGAGAAAAGATAACATAAGAGATGGGAGGACCTGCATGAGTGTCCCAGCCAGTGTCCTATCCTCCAGCAAGATGCCATAGGGACTGTGAGGGAAAAAAATTCTCTTTCTCACTTTCTCTTATTTTCTCTCACACTAATTCAATACGCGTTTACTTTTGTTCTCTTTTTTCCTTTCCTTTTTTTATTGCTTCATTTTTAAAAACTGTGGTAAAACACACACAACATAAAATTTGCTGTATTAACTTACCGTATTTAAGTGTATAATTCAGTAGTGTTATGTACATTCACATTGTGACAAGTTCCCTTTTTTTAAGCAAAACAAAACACAGGTTTTAGTAACCCAGGGCATGGGCATCTTCAGTGAAACAGGTCTTTATTTCAAAATGATTTCTACTCCTTTTCTGTTGCTTAAAGAAAAAGAGAAATGATGTTTCCCCTGCATCTCTATCATTTTTAGGGACTGTAGAATCCCTTACAAAATACATGAGACTGTAATGATAATCTTCAACACCAGACTCATATGTTGTAGCAAATACTTCAACTGAAAAAGAAAACACTTCACATTCTGCAAATGGAAGTTCAATATATCAAGTGGAGTATCTCAGAGGCATAGTGAGAGATTGAGTTCTGTTTGGGGAAATTCCTAGAAATCTCAAAAAATTGCCTTGGATTGAAGATCTCATGATGGGACTCTATGATTAAATTGCTCTTCATTGCATTTTGATCCCTTATTAGAATTGGGATGATTTTTTAAAAGTTCCTCATCTTGTTGGCCTGTGAAAGTAAATAATAATAATAAAAAAGGCTCTTACCAAACAACTCACAAATGCACACTAGAGAAGAACTTGCCCTTCAGAGCTACTGTAAATATATTGATATTCTTTCAGTTGGGGTATCATACTTCAGAAGAAGTAGGTTCTAAAAAGAGCCATTCTGTGAAACATTCCTCTTGAGATAAGGCAGTGTTACTGAACAGCCATCAAGCACTTTGAAAATGGTCCTTTGTGACATTGATGTTAGCCATAGAGTTCTGTATCACATGAGGCGAAGTCTTAATCAAGGCTACTGATAAACAGGCAACAAGGGGAATATTTGCAGGTTTCTCCTAAAGTAAGATTTCTGACAATCGAACATTGGAGGTGGTGTAAGAAAAATAAATGTTAAATATTTTTCTGAGTTTTTTATTTAATTGAATGCTATTACCTGCAATAGATGTTACTTATTGTGTTTTACTTTTTAATTGGTTGCTCAAAACACCATTTTTTATTTTTAAATGGTTGCCTGGAACATATAAAATGTTACCTATCTAGGGTGGTTAGATTTAGCAAACAAAAATACAGAATTCCCAGTTAAATTAATTTCATATAAACAACAAATGACTTTTTAGTATAAGTATGTCTTATGTAATATATGTCTCATACAGTATACAGGACATACTTTAACTAAAAAATAATTTTAAAAATTTTATTATTTCTCTAAACTTCAAATTTAATTTGGCATATCATAGTTTGTCAGGCCACTATACAAAGGCTGTCTGGAAAATATCCAACCATAAATATCTCTGTTTTTCATATTGCATGGCTGGATACTCTCTGGACAGCCCTTTTATTCCTATAGTTTATTAAAAATTATATTTAGTTGACATCTAGAACTTAAATTTCAACGTCAGTGTTGTCTTCTCTCCTCTTCCTTTTTTGTACCAGAATTCCTTGTCTATGCTACTCACACTGTGTTTCTGTTTTCTGCCCATCTCAGGTGCAGAATTAAGAATATATTTTAGTTTTATTTCTGGTTCTAAAGAAGACAGATTTTAGAGACCTAATTCACTTTTGTGCTATTTATTAAATTTTCACTTAAATTTTCTTATTAGCTGCATCTAAATATATTCTTTTTTTTCTATGATGTTCCTATTCATATTTTATAGTTAACTTACAACTATAACTTAAGGTCTTCTACTTTTATTATCTTAGAGTCGAGTTTAACTAATATGTTTGCATTTGTACACACACACACACACACACACACACACACAAGCACGCACCACTAAATGATCATTATAAAGATAGTTTAATCCCATAAGGGAATTATAATATACTACTTTCTATAGAAGTAGGAGAAATAAAGGCCATAAGTAAACTAAAATATAAAGGCACTGTTACTATTTTATAGAACAAAAGTCATTTTTCTATGAACTTGATTTTATAAAGAGGACTGTCAGCTCTGAAAGGCTTAAGAGAAAGCTATCTAGATCCCTGTTTGTTTCCCTATGAACATGGGTGGTGAGAAGCCCAAAAAGTAATCACCTCAAGTCAACCAAGCCTATTTGCTTATGTGATCTACTTCAATCAGAATAATTTCAGGGAAAAAAATGCAGAAATAAGGACTTAAAAGTATTTTGTTTTGGCACTTTTAAAATGTTAATTAGAATATACTAGGCTTCCTAGAGGAGCCATTGCTACAAAAATTATTACACACTTTATAATTGTTTGACCCACAGTATTATAATATTTCTATAGCTCTTCCAATGAAGTTGAGCAGAAAATTGGAATTTAATCATGTAGAAAACCTAACCTTCTGGCTTAATAGGGCCAAATTGAGTATATCCAAAATACATGTTTTCTATTCATCTTAATTTAAATGTTTATAGCATGATTGATAATGTACTAAAGAAACACAAATGGTCAAATGGTCACATAAGTTACTTATTTATAGTTAATGCAATCTGTTCTGATACTAGTTCTTACTACCCAAAATTACTTGCTCTGCAGCAAGCAGTTTCTTTTTGACAATGACTCAGAAAGGGCAAAGATTGCTTCAGAGACTAAAGCCTCTGCAACACAACTCGGCATTAGAAATGCTCCAGAAACTGCCATATGGGAGCAGTAAAGAAGTCCTGGGTTGTACCCATGGTCTGAGGTAGGACTGAATGAAACAGCCTTAAAAGAATGGAAATCCAAAGTTCCTGAGACGTGGCCCAATTGACCATCCCTCTGTCTTTGATCTTGACCAGTGTTCTGGCACCATAACAGAGGATTGCACATGTTTCATAGGAGGTATGATTACCTTTTAAGATAATGTCCCACGTGCAGAGGAGAGCTTCATAACAGAGGAACCATTTTCAATACATCGTGTCAAAGATTGAGAAGCTCCCAGCACCTAACAAGTGTAACACTGCAAGTATTCAAAGTCTGTTCAAGCACTACAGGAAGTTGACAACACAAAGAAGCAGAGGAGATCCTTGAATGTTTTGGCATTGTGGGAATGTATACATGACAGCTTTCCTTGAAGTGTTGTTGGCAATTCCATTAAACAGCAAATGAAATTTTAAAATTTTTTTTAATTACATTTGACATTCACTATTATTTTATATTAAAGTATGCAGTATAGTGGTTAGACATTTATATAACTTATACAGAGATTCCCTCAATTGGTCTAGAACCCACTTGTCACTATACCTGGTTGTTGCAATATTATTGACTATATTCTCTAGGCTGTACTCTACATCCCTGAGACTATTTATAACTACCAATTTGTACTTCTTGATCTCTTCACCTTTTTCACCCTGTCCCTCAACACCCCTCACACCTGACAGCCATCAGTGTGTTCTTCATATCTATGAGTCTGTTTCTGTTTTGCTTTTATATTTATTTTATTCTTTAGATTCCACATACAAGTGTGATCATATGGCATTTGCTTTCTCATCTGACTTACTTCACTTAGCATAATACCCATGTTGTTGCAAATATTAAGATTTCATTCTTTTTATGACTGGGTAATATTCCTTTGTATATGAGGGCTATCAAGAAAGTATCCAGTCATGTCATATGAAAAATAGAGACATTTATGGCTGGATTATTTTCTGGACAGCACTCATATACGTACTACATTTTCTTTATCCAATTATCAATTAATGGTCACTTGGGTTACTTCCATATCTTGATTATTATAAATACCGCTGCAGTGAACATAGGGGTGCATACTGTATTTTTCTGTGTATAAGATGCCTCCATGTATAAGACAACCCCTACTTTTCTAACCCAATACTAAGAAATCAATATCAATTGGTTCCTCTTATGTATAAGATGACCACCCCCTTTTTCGGTCTAACAATTTTAGATAGAAGTATCATCTTATATGGAAAAATATGGTATATCTTTTTTAATCGGTAATTTGGATTTCTTCAAATACATTAGTGAGAAGTGGAATTGCTGGGTCACAAGGTATCTATTTTTACTTTTTCAAGGAACCTCCATACTGTTTTCCATAGTGGATGCACCAATTTGCAATTTTATCAGCAGTGCGCAAAGTTTCCCTTTTCTCCACATCCCTGCCAACATTTGTTGTTTTTCAATTTATTGATAATTGCCATCCTGACAGGTGTGAGGTGATATCTCATTGTGGTTTTAATTTGCATTTCTCTGATAATTAGTGATGTTGAGATTCTTTTCACATGTCTATAGGCCATCTTATGTCCTCTTTGGAGTAATGTCTATTCAGGTTCTCTGCCCAATTGTTAATTGGATTGTTTGGGGGGTGTTTTGTTTTGTTTTTTGTTTTGTTTTGTTTTGTTTTGTTTTTATTGTTGTTGAGTTGTGTGAGTTCTTTATAAATTTTGGATATTAATTCCTCATCAGATACATTAATGGCAAATATGTTCTCCCATTCTATATCTTTCATTTTGTTGATCGTTTCCTTTGCTGTGCTGAAGTGTTTTAGTTTCATGTAGTCCCATTTGTTTATTTTTTCTTTTGTTCCTCTTGCCCAAAAAGATAGAGCAGAAAAAAAAATTACTAAAAGCAATGTCAGAGAGTTTAATGCCCATGTTTTCTTTTAGGAGTTTTATGGTTTCGAGTCTTACATTTAAGTCTTTAATCCATTTTTAGTTTATTCTTGTATGGTGGTATAAGACAGTGGTCCAGTTCCTTTTTTTGGCTGTATGTGTCCAGTTTTTTTCAAGACCATTTATTAAATAGACTGTCTTTACTTTATTGCATATTCTTGCCTTCTTTGCCATACATTAAATGCCCATAAAATATTGATTTATTTCTGGGCTCTCTATTCAAGCAGCAAATAAACTTTATTCTTCACCAAAAAGAATGTTTAATTGGTCAAAAGATTACAATATTTTTCACTTTATAATTAGTGGTTAAATTGTTTTCATTGTCATTTTATAGAATGAGTCAAAAGAAATTAATGTATTTATTTCCATTTTTTTAGAATTATCACCTTTTATTTACTTTTTCTTTTCAAGTAGTTTTATTTTTCTCTTTTTTTGTTAGGTTTATTGGGGTGACATTGATTAGTAAAAATTACATAGGTTCCAAGTGTACAATTCTACAATACATCATCTATGTGTTGTGTTATGTGTTCATCACCAAGAGTCAGTACATATATTTGACTCCCCCTCCCTCCTCTCCCACCCTCCTCCCCCATACCCTCAGATAACCACTAAACACTAAACTTTTGATGTTTCCATGAGTTTTTGTTTCTTTTGTTGCTTTCAGCTTTGTGTTCCACAAATGAGTAAAATCATATGGTTCTTGATTTTTTCTGCCTGGCTTATTTTGCTTTGCATGATGATCTCAAGGTCCATCCATGTTGTCATAAATGGCCCTATTTCATCTTTTCTTATGACTGAGTAGTAGTCCCTTGTGCATATGTACCACAGTTTCTTTAGCCAGTCATGTATCAAAGGAACCTTGGCTGTTTCCATGATTTGGTCACTGTGAATAGTGCTGCAATGAAATTCGGGGTGCATATACCCTTGCGTACTAAGGTTTTCATTTTTTTTTTTTTGGTAGATACCCAGAAGTGAGATGGCCAGGTCATATGGTAATTCCAGTCTTAATTTTTTGAGGAACCTCCATACTGTTCTGCATAGTGGTTGTACCAGTTTTCATTCCCACCAGCAGTGAATGAGAGTTCCTTTTTCTCCATACCTTCTCTAGCACTTGTTATTCCTTGTCTTGTTGATAATAGCCCTCCAACAGTGTGAAGTGGTATCTCATTGTGGTTTTGATTTGCATTTCCCTGATAGCTAATGAGGATGAGCAATTTTTCAAATTTGTATGTCTTCCTGGGAGAAGTGTCTGCTCAGGTCCTCTGCCCATTTTTTAATTGCATTGTTTGCTTTTTTTTATTGTTGAGTTGTACAAGTTCTTTATATATTTTAGATATCAGCCCCTTATCAGAGACATTGTTTGCCAATATTTTCTCCCATTTGATTGGCTGTCTCTTTGCTTTGTTGATGGTTTTCTCTGTCATTCAGAAGCTTTTTAGTTGAAAATATTCCCATTCATTTATTTTTGCTTTCACTTCCCTTGCCTTTGAGATCAGGTTCTGTAAGTTTAGTACCAATGTTTTCTTCTATACAGTTTATTGTTTCAGGTCTTATGTGAAGATCTTTTATCCATTTTGAATTAATTTGGGTATATGGTGACAGTTCACAGTTCAGATTTATTCTTTTGCACGTGGTTTTCCAATTTTCCCAGCTCCATTTACTGAAGAGGCTTTCTTTTCCCCCTTGTATACTTTTCACTCGTTAAAAAGTATCTGTCCATGTATTTATGGGTTTATTTCTGGGTTTTCGATTCTGTTACATTGATCAGTGTATCTGTTTTTCTGTCAATACCAAGCTGTCTTGATTATTGACACTTAGAAATATAGATTGAAATTAGTGAGTGTGATGCCTTCAGCCTTATTCTTTTTATGTAGGATTGCTTTGGCGATTCAGGATCTTTTGTGATTTCATACGAATCTGATGATTCTTTTATCTATTTTTTGAAAGAATGTCTATGGAATTTTTATGGGAATTGCTTTAAATCAGCATATTGCTTTGGGTAATATAGCCATTTTAACTATGTTGATTCTTCCAATCCATGAACATGGGATATCTTTCTATTTCTTTGTGTCCTCTTCAATTTCTTTTAATAGTGTCTTATAGTTTTCAGTATATACGTCTTTCATGTTCTTTGTTAAGTTTATTCCTAGGTATTTTATTCTTTTTGTTGCAATCTCAAAAGGTATTGTTTGTCTCATTTCTTTTTCTGAAATTTCAGTTTTTGTATATAGAAATGCAATTGATTTTATATCCTGCAAGTTTACTGCATTTGTTTATTATTTCTAATAGTTTTCTGGTGGAGTCTTTAGAATTTTCTATATAAAGGATCATGTCATCTGCAAAAGGGGACAGTTTAACTTCTTCTCTCCCAATTAGGATGCCTCTTATTCCTTTTTCTTGCCTTATTGCTCTGGCTAGAATTTCCAGTACTATATTGAATAGCAGTGATGATGAGGGACATTTCTTTCTTGTTACTAATTTTAGGAGAATAGGCTTCAGTTTTTCCACATTCAGTATGATGTTAGCTGAGAGTTTTTCATGTATGGCATATTATGTAGAGGTACTTTCCTTCTGTACCGATTTTATTCAGTGTTTTGATCATAAATGGATGTTTTACTTTGTCAAATGCTTTTTCTGCTTCAAGTGATATAATCATATGGTTTTTATCTTTTAGTTTATTTATGTGGTATATCACATTGATTGATTTGTGTATGTTGAACCTTCCTTGTGTTCACGGGATGAATCCCACTTGATCGTGGTGTATATTCTTTTCAATTCATTGTTGTATTCTATTTTCTAGAATTTTATTTAAGATTTTTGCATCTTTGTTCATTAGAGATTTTGGTCTATAATTTTCTTTTTTTGTGTTATCCTTACCAGGCTTTGGTATTAGGGTTATGTTTCCCACATGGAAAGAGTTAGGAAGTATTGCCTCTTCTTCAATTTTTTGGAAGAGTTTGAAGACAATAAGCATTAGTTCCTCTTTGAATGCTTGATAAAACTCATTGGTAAGAGGGTCTGGTCCTCAGCTTTTGCCTTTGGAGAGGTTTTAGATTATTGTTTCAATTTCCTTACTGTTGATTGATCTATTTAGATTGTCCAGTTCTTGGTTCAGTCTAGGTAGACGTGTTTCTAGAAACGTGTCAATTTCCTCAAGGTTGTTAAATTTGGTGGCATATAGTCCTGAATAATATTTTCTTATGATCCTTTGTATTTCTGTGGCATCAGTGGTAATTTCTCCTTTTTCATTTCTAATTTTTGGTGGTTTATGTTGTTTTTCTTCACTCTTTGGTGAGCCTAGCCAGAGATGTGTCAATCTTATTGATTTTTCCCAAAGAACCAACTCTTCATTGCATTAATTTTCTCTATCATTTCTCTGTTTTCTATTTTATTTAGTTCTGCTCTAATTTTTATTATTTTCTTCTTTCTGCTGACATTTGGCTTTTTTTTGTTTTTCTTTTTCTACTTCTTTAAGATGGGATATTATGTTGTTTATTTGTGCTTTTTTTGTTGTTTCTTGAGATAGGTCTGCAATGATATAAACTTCCCTCTTATTACTGCTTTTGCTACATCCCAATAATTTTGATATATTGTATTTTCATTGTCATTTGTTTATATGTATTTTTAATCTCTTCTTTTATTTCTTCTTTCATCCAGTCATTTTTAATAACTTGCTATTTAACTTCCATGTATATGTGGTTTTATCTGCTTTTGTGTGTGTGTGTGCAGTTGTTCTCCAGTTTTGAGCCTTTGTATTCTGAAAATATGCTTTGTATGGTTTTCATTTTTTTGAAATTGCTGAGGCTAGTTTTGTGTCCCAGCATATGGTCTGTCCTTGACCATATGTTCCATGTGCAGTAGAATAGAATATATAGTCTTGTTTTGTAGGATAAAGTGTCCTCTAAATGTCAATTATGTCCAATTGTTGCAATGTATCATTTATGGCTGATATTTCCTTCTTTATTTTCTGTTTGGATAATTTATCCATGACTGTCAAGGGGGTGTTTAGGTCCCCTACTATAATTGTGTTATTGTCAGTTTTACCTTTCACGTCTTTAAGTAATTACTTTATAAATTTTGGTGCTTCCTGGTTGGGGGCACACTTATATTGATGAGTGTTATGTCTTCTTGTTGTTGTACTCTCCCTTTTATTGTTATGAAATGTCCATTTATGTCTCTGATTACCTTTTTTAGCCTGAAGTCTGTTTCATCAGATATAAGTATGGCTACTCCTGCTTTTCTCTGGATGCCATTTGCTTGGAGTATTGTTTTCCACCCTTTCAATCTGAGTCTGTTAGTGCCTTGTGTTGGCAAATTCCCTCAGCTTCTATATGTCTGAAAAGGTCTTCATTTTTCTTTCATGTCTAAAGGATAACTTTGCTGCATGGATTATACTTGGCAGGTAGTTCCTCTCTTTTAATATTTTGAATATATGATTCCAATTTCTCTGGGCTTGAAGAGTTTCTGCTAAGTCTGATGACAGCCTGATGAGCTTTCCTTTGAAGGTTATAATCCCCACCCCCAACCCCCCAACCCCGGCTGCCTTGAGAATTCTTTCTTTGTCTTTGATTTTTGACATCTTCAGTATAATGTATCTTGGAGAAGGTATGGTTGAATTCAAATAGCTAGGGGTCCTTTTTTCTTCTTGAATTTGGGGTTTCATTTGTTCCTATAGGGTTGGAAAATTCTCATCTACTATTTGATTAAGCTCTCATTAGAATTTAGTTGTTTCTTCTGGTATCCCTATTATCCTGATGTTGTTCTTTCTAATGAAGTCAGATAGTTATTGTAGAGATCTTTCATTTCTTTTTGGTTCTCAAATCTCTTTTTTCTTCTGTTCAATTTCTATGTTTGTATTTTTGATCTTACTAATTCTTTCCTCCATCTGGTGGGCCCTGCTTTCTATGTTAGCTAATTCATGCTTTATTTCTTTTATTGCATTGTTTATCTCCTATATTTCTGTTTGATTCTTTTTTGTACTTTCAATTTCTTTGTTAAAGTGTTCCCTTTGCTCAGAGATTTCCTTTCTGAGATCATTTATCTGGGTCTGAGTACTCAGCCAGCATTTCCTGAGTTCTCTGAGTATTTTTAGGAGCACCATCTTGAATTCTGTATCAGTTAGATTATATATTTCCAAATCTATAAGTTTCTTTTCTGGAGATTTTCCATTTTCTTTCTTAGATGCTTTGTTCCCATGGGAATTTATTGTAGTTTATGTGATTCTCTTCCTGAGCATAAGGGCTTTATTCCCCTGGCTAATATGAAGAAGTCTTTCTTTCACTTTCCAGTTGGTGTCACTGCAGCTTCTTATACTATTTTCTCTTGTTTGTTAGTTATTCTCACTCTCAGAGCTTTCCTAGTGGGTGGGTTTCTCCTCGTTGACTCAGTTGGCTTGATTTTGACTGGCTCCTACCTTGGGAAAAAGTGGTGGGTGATGATATTCTCTGCCTCTGAGATCTGTGCAGACAGAGGCTGCTGTGCCTTTGTTCTACAGTTTCCCTGAGCCTCTTTCTGGTTCCTGGGGAGAAAGGGAATTTGATGGCGTGGGCTTAGGGCTTGTTTGCAACACAAAGTAATGGTGGTTTGGGGGAAAGCCAAGGGAAGCAGCCAGGCTCCATGTTCACAGTTTCTGCCTAGCAGTGGGGGGGCAGCATGGTTCATCACTGCTGTTTGTCACTAGGTTGCTTGTTACCCTGGGTGCAGGTTCAGTTGTGAAACTAGCCTGTACCTCCTCAGGAGTACTCAGGGCCAGCGTGGGCACACTGTGCAGCATAAGCCTGCTCCACCGTCAGGAAAGTGCCCAGCTGTGCCTGGCATGTGCTGCAATACAAGCTTGGCCCTCTGTCAGAAGGGCACAGTAGCTCAGGTGGCTGCATGCCACCAAGCAAGCTCAATCATCCATTAGGAGTGCACCAGAGCCCAGGGATGGGTGCTGCTTTAACGCGTCCCTTCCAGGGGCTTCCACTGTCAGCTCTTCCACCCACCTGTGATTGTGCTACACTTCAGCCCATTTCTTCCAGCCCCCTCCTCAGTCCTTCTTCTGCCAGCCTCAGGCTTTCACAGTCCTTTCTCCACTCCCTTCCATTTTCTCCCCTTCACCTCCATTTCTCCGACCTTTAGGTGTTTTCTTACAGAGGGTGGATCTCTCAGCTGAGGCTGTGTCACTTGAGGATTCCATTGTCAGATTTTTGCTGTTCAGTTTGTAATTTCCAAGAGAGGTTTCAGGGATGTCCTCTCATGCCACCATCTTGATCCAGGTCCCTAAATCTACTTTTTACTGAGATACTTCCAAAAAGGATGTGATTAAATCCTTATAAATAAATTAACCAAACCATTTTTTTTCATTAGTTGGAAAGATAAAAAGGTACAGAATATGTGAGAAATTGAGCTAATTCTACTATCTTCTTAGATAAGATGGTTATTACTCTTGAGTTTTAAATTTATCTCTGGGACCCAAAGAAAGCTGAGAAACATGATGCATTATATACTTTCACTCTTTTTATAAAATGAAGTGTCAGTTCACAATGATGCATTGCAGTGCAATTTGTATTTATGTCATGCCTGAGTTGGAGTTCTTAAATATCTGGATCAGTGTTGTCCAACCTTTTGAGTTCCCTGGGCCACACTGGAAGAAAAATTGTCTTGGGCCACACATAAAATACAGTAACACAAATGATATCTCATGAGCTAATAAAAAAAAAAGGTCACAAAAAGATCGCTTAATGTTTTAAGAATTCATGCTGGGCCACATTCAAAGCCATCCTAGGCCACAGGTTGGACATGCCTGATCTAGACCATTGTGTGTCCAGATTTCCGCATTTCTATAGATATTTTCTAGATGTAAGTTATTGTTTTCAAATATTCCATTTTGTACAATTTCCAGTTTTAAAGATGATAAATATAGCATGTGAAATATTTTCAATATTTCATTTTTACTTTCATTTTACATATCATCAGGTACCGCCTAACACTACAATGAGAGAAATTGTTGAAAGAGTGAAATCATGTGATATTAAAACAAAGTAATTCTGTTTTGTATGGTAGTTTTTGTTTTGGCTTGCTGGGGCTAAGATATGGCAGCCCTCTCCACCTCCCCACGTCCCCTCATTATTTTTAAGCTTGTTTTTACTATCGTGTTTAAAAACTGATACCATATGATAAAATAATGATAAAGGAAAAAAAGTAAAGAAATTAATCCAGCCTTTACTTTTACTTATCTTAATGGCCTTTGAATCACAGAGTCAGTCCAATCATCATACCATTTGTGATAACAGGGGGCTCAATAAATTTAAAAAACAAACAAACATGATTTTGATGAGACGTGACTCATTTAATTAACAAACATTTTGAGCTGCTCCTTCATGGAAAACATTGTGCTAACACCAGTGTGTTAAGGTAATAAAATAGATACCTGCTCTAGAGAAGATCGCGGTGGGAGGACAGTCCCATAAAAGTTAGAATAGAATCTGATTCATAATATCGGCATACACATTAAATGTAAGACTAATGACGGCTTGTTGAATAGTTTAACTACATAAAATAGGTACATAAAGCAGAATTACTTCTAATAGAATTCTTATATAAATACTAAGCAGATGTATTTACCTTTAAAAATCTAAATTTCTATCTATATCCTCTGTCTCTCTTCCTCCCTCCCTCCCCTTGCCCCCGCCCTCTCTCCTCTCTCTCCTCTCTTATTCTCCAGCAAAGTCTATGCCACAGAAATCCCTAAGGATGACTCAATTTAGATCTTATGAAGTGGCTGACAAATTGCCACACAATTACTCACTTACGCTTACCTCAGACTCCTCAGCTACCAAATAAGAAATTGTTCTTAGAATCGTTAATATCATTCCAATGAAATTATTTAGGCTCTTTGGAGAAAGCTATACCACCAGGCTGCAATTTTTGTGGTTATTATTGCTTGTTGTTAAATAATTTAAGTTACTCACCATTATTTTAATATCATGCCAACCATGAGTAGTAGTGGGGTATATTTTCAAAGTTCAAATATTGTTTTCTTTATTACAGGTTTCTTTTCTCCATGGAAAACTCCAAAACCTGTAAGTTGGAATTATTATGCTTCTTTCTTTTTTCTTAGTTATTATTACAATTCCATTAAGCAGGAGTTGAATTGGGTGACCTCAAAATCTCTTCCACATCTGAGATTCTGGGATATCAAAACAATAAATCCCCTGTGTCCCTTTGTCTTGTATTTATCCCATAAATACAAAAATAATTTATCTTACTTTCCTATAAGAGCAATGCTGCCTGTTTTTTTTAATATATTTACAAAATGACCATTAATACTGTTCACTATGATGTACAGAAAAATATTTTAGGAACCTTTTGTTTTTTCCCTATTAGAAATACTGAATGTCTTTATAATATGGGAATTTTTAGAAACAATGCAAATTACAGGCTCAGAGATCTTTACCTGCAGATTAATTCCAGTCCACAAGCAATTTAGCTCCATATATATTTGTGTATTTATATTTCATTTTAATATATACAGAGCTAAATATATGAGTGTGTGAAAATATGTGTGTGTATATACAAATATATATATATACACACACATACATACATATATATTTTTTATGTTTTTCCCTCATCAAACCTGACAATCACTCAAAGTGATGTTTCTGAATCTTATTCAGATGGTGGTGATCTCTACCATCACCTAACCTCCTTTATGAATCATTTTATAATTTTGGTGTTGACAAAGAAGATGATGGATTGCAGCAATCTTTTTCTGAGGCTGGGTTAGGCAAGTTGGCTTTGCAATTAAAAATGATCTTTACTTGCCATTTCATTGAAACTAGTAGTTTTCCAAATTCCAGGAGCTGGGACTGGTTTTCCAAAATCCCATTTTATGATGTGTGAGAGTACACTATCCTGACTGTGTAAAACCCATGACTAAAAGAGAGGTGTAGCGAAGTGATTCAAGTCCAAAACACTTAGGAAATCACATTTTCCACCTGCTGCTGCTTTTCTCTGACAGTAAGCAGTTTAGATGAAAGTGCCACTAGTCTGGCCAGAGAGTAGGGACATTGGGGGTTAATTTTTTGCTTTTCTTCTGTCTTTTACTGAAGGAATTTTTATTACTTGATTTTCTTATTTTAGAAATGGAGATAATATAATTTCGCATAGTTTCCAAGTGCAATAATGGGCTTCATTAAATAACATGCCTTAAAAATTGTTGGAGACATGAAAATAAAATATTACTGAGCCCCATACTATACCTAAGCTCCAGGTTTTTCTCAGAGAGACAAGAGGAAACTAGGAGCTGAAGATGAGGAGCTGAGGTTGTCAGGGCTGCAGAACACTGACACCACGCATGTCCCCATTTAGGAGTTGGCTCATCTGGTCCCCAGAGAATATCAGATGGGAAAACCAGACCTATCTGTGCTTAGTAAACCATTTAGTGATGATGTTACTTTGAAGTGTTTAAAAATGTTCAAAACAAAATTTGTTTTATCTCGGCCAAAATCTAAATTATTCCTCCCTTTTATCACCAAAGTTAAATCTGTGCTTTGTGGTTATGCACACCTTTATCTAATTTAGCAAAGAAAACTTGCAACTCATCATGATGCTACAATTATGCAATTTAGAGATTTCCTTATATGTACCACATTTACACAAATTATGCCATTTGACATAATTACAGCATTTGCTGTCATTAAAGTAATTACATCCATCATCAATAATTCCGAAAAAGGTTTTATAGAACTCAATTTATAATTAATCCTGAACCCGTAGATGCCAAAAAAACTAACGCTTGGACTTCCAGGTCCTATCCTGAGTGTGGTAGCTATCAGAAACTCTTTAGACTGAGAACGACAATGAAAGACAGTGTGGTATATGATTTAGGGCACAGACTCTGAAGTATATGGCCTGGGTTCAAATTTTGCATTTAGCTTGTGACCTTCAGCCAGCTGCTTCAGCTTGCAATATCTCAAGTTCTACTTCTGTGAAATGATAACAATAATACCCCTCTCTCACTGTTACTCTGAAAAGTCTGAGTTAATCCATATATAAGTGGCTGACTCATAAAACAGTACCTTTACATGGTAAGCTCAAAAATATAAACCGTCATCCTCAAAAACACACCCTCCATGTAAAAACCCTTTTAAAAATTTAGCAAACTATGTCCATTTCATAGCATGGTTAATTTTTTCAAGAGTTTTCAAACAAGTACATAAATATATTTCCATAGTATGTGGATTTACACACTCTCTGCTCTGAGGATAATTGTTGACATCCTTAGTCAGGATAAGGAAGTATTGTCCTGAGTGAGATCTCTCCTCCTCCTGGCCCTATGTCACCTTCTGGTCCTCTTCTGTCCAAGTGATCCATACCCTAAGCTAATCCATGTCAAGATATCACTTCCTATTCAACAAGTAACACACCAGTTGCAGTGAGTTCTCATTCTCTCCATCTGGAAGGGATCCAAGTTCATTTTTCAGGTACAAATGCCTCCATCTCCCAGCCCTGCCCAGGTGTGTTGAGACTAGCCCTGCTTCTATGGGAAGCAGTTTTTAGAGGGAGTCATTCATAGAACTGGGGGAGGGCATGCCTTATTTGCAAGCACTCTACTCCAATTGTGCACCCTAGAATTAGAAGGTAGGGTTTAAAAAATTTACCACACCATGATTTGCTTTTTCTGTTTTATTGTTTGATGCCCTCTTGTGGACTGTATGGCTACTCTGCCCACTGATATTTAAGTGACTGCCCTTTTGTACAGTCATGCAGTCTTTGATTCACCAAGGCCAGCAGAGATACAAGGTTTTTCCCAGATATAGAAAATGACTTCATTTCCATTTTTCCTTACGCTAGTGAGATGTTTATAAATATTGGCCAAGCTATGGACACCACTGGGGACTGGACAAGGCCCAATTAGAAACTTTGCTGAGAGGTAAATGCTTGGCAAGTAGCGTAACTCTAGACAATTCGTAGCCAGGAAGACACTGGGAGATGCAAGGATGCAGGATCCAAATCAAGGTGATTTATGAAGGTTGAGAGGAATGAGTGAGCACAGACAGTCCCAGTTGGAAAGCAAAAGCTCAGAGACCAGTTTGTCTAAGAAAGAAAGGAGATGTCAAGAGAGGATGCTCTTCAAAATGTGCTGGCAGATCAGCACCCCAGCTTCAGTGAGCTGGGGTGACCTCTGACCCCAGGACAGTGGCTTGCTCTATGATCTTCTGGGTGGGGGCCCACAAGTAACTCAGATTGGGAGATGGTAGTGTAGTACTTTGAGTCTGCTGTTTTGGACATTTCATGGACACAGTGATTTTCTGCTCTACAATCTTTTAAGAAATTGTGGCAGAATGACTCCAGAGTTGATGAATGTCACAGTAAGATGTTGTGAATGCTTCACTAAGCATGAACTGGACTCTTGACTATTTCTCTCAACTCTGTGTTAACAAAATGTAGAATTTGTCAATCTGCCACAGAAACTTTCCAAAATAGTACCCAAAGCGTTATTTGTCCTGTAGTTTTAAGAATGTTTGTTTAAAATTGCTAATATTTCACCTAAAGCATGTTTGTTCCAATGAACAATACATATACCAGCAAGACCTATGTGGTTATCAGATAACTCTCAGTGGGAGATGGGAGAAAGAACTAGACATTTGCTGAAGCCCTATGATGACAAGAGGGATACACAGCTACTAAAACCACATTTCTAATTTATTTATTTTTTTATAATTTAATTTCTTATATTTAGAAACAGAAGGGGGAATGTTACAGCCAGAATGCATCTACATTCTGGTGCCGGAAGTGAAAAATAAAAGAATATGTCTTTACCCACAAATGTGGGTCCTCCCATCACAGCCAACACACCCAGAATAGGTTCCTGGATGAATTTTGCTATCAAATAAATTATGAAGTATGTATCTAAAGATTGAGAGCAAAAGTCCCACTGAGCAGAAAATCAGCTAAAACTCTAAGCAAATTTACCCACTGTTCCCCTCAATGTATTATTATGTAAAAAAGCATTCTGTTGTATATGATTCTGACCCAGGGTCTGCCACTGACAGCTGCTGGACATCTTTACACTTCTAGAGATTATGTTTAATGTTAGGGAATAGATCTTGCCTAGGGGTTTTCTATCCTTGTTAACTATAGAAACTTTATTCAAATGAAATCTTGGTCAGTAGTACATATACAAAACAAATGACAATGAAGCCACTTATCTTAGACCCTTCAGACTATGACAACAAAATATCATAGACTGGGAGTCATATATACAACACAAAGTTATTTCTCACAGTTCTGGGGGCTGGGAAGTCCAAAATCAAGGCACTGGCAGATTCAGGGTCTGGTGAGGGCCTTCTTCCTAGATGGCCATGTTTTCTCTGTAACCTCACCTGGCACAAGGAACGAGGGAGTTCTCTGGGTTCTCCTGTATAAGGATATTAATCCCATTCATGAGGGCTCCACCCTCATGACCCAATTACCTACCAAGGCCCTACCTCCTCGTACCATCATCTTGGGTGGTAGAACTTCAGCATATGAACTTTGAGGGGACACAGACATTTACACCACAGCACCAATCTTATTGAGAGAAGGGTCAGTGATCCCTTTCTCTCCTAATTTGCTGGCTCACTCAAACCCTGCCACAATTTGAGGTAGATGAGCAGGTCACAGAGAACTTTATATTACACAGTGACTTGTATAGTACATGGTACCTCACGTCCCCTCCAGCTTTATATTATTTATCATTGGTAGGTAAAAACTGACATCAAAGCCCTCACCAAAATATAGCTAGTATTATAAAAAAAAAAAAGGGGCAGTGCTGTAAGGGACAGAATGTTATAATTCTGCCAAGCTCAAAATAGTGTATATCAAAACTGATTTTAGATATAAAGAACAGGCTTTTGTGTTTTGTTGATTCATTCACTAAATTCACCGAATTCACATTTTCTGAGTATTTACTATGTGTTGGTAATACAACAATGAGAAAAACTTTATGCTCTGTAGCCTCTGTCCCCAACATAATTTGTTTAAGGAGCCAGGTGTAGACTTGTCACTACCACTGGGTGTGATAAGTGGTAAAAGGGGTAGGTAGAGGGGTCCATGGGAATACACAAGAGGGGCATGTAAACAGACTAGGAATGGTCAGCGAAGGCCTTCTAGAGGAGGAGACATCTCATCTGAATCTAACAATCAGATAAATGAGGAAGGGAGATAAGGTAGAAGAGCAGAAAATGGGCAAACTCTACATATAGGTAGAGAAATTAAGAAAGTATGCAAAGGTTCAGAGGCAGGAGAGAACCTGTTGGATCCTAGGGAATGGGAGAAGGGACCATCAGCAGATATGAGGTGTGAAGAAATGTGAGCAGAACCTGGGTCATGAGGAGCCATTTATGTCCCACTAGAAAGATGGACCTTTCTCCTGAGGATCATGCTGACCCAACACGGAATTTTCGGCAAGAGAGTAACCTAATCTAACTTTTACACAAAGCAGGTTTATTCAAAGCAGAAAAGTAGAAGGTGATCAATTGAACAGGGAATCAATTGATCAATGAATGACCTTGAAGTTGGTGGTACCCAAAAGTGGTCTCTGAACTTGGCTTTCTCCTTGATAAAAGGGTATCAGCCCCCTTCTTTATCTACCTCACAGGGCTACGGTAAGAATGAAAGAAGATACTGTATGTGAAAGGGCATGGTAACTTGGCAAGTGTCCCATAGATCTTTAATCTATAATGCAGCAGCAGTAGCAGTATTTTGGGGAAGAAAACACCAAATCAACAGTAAATGAGGCTTCACAGAAAACTTTAAACAATTCATAAAACCCTGATAGTTGTGTTATTACTTGTAAACAGTAGTGAAAATGGTTAAATGTTCAAGTATAGGACATCGTTGGCATACACACAGGTGTCAAATGAATACATGCAGACTACTTTATTTTCTTCTGTTTCAGTAAAAATGATGTAATGTAATGGGACCATAGCAGAAAAGGAATAATGCCATCCATTTCTAAGCACTTGCACATAAATTATCTTGAGATACATGTTATCTTTATTTTATAGAAAAAAAATAGAGAAATTAAGTGATTTCATGACGATTACTAGCCTGCAAGTGACAAGGTTACATAAGTTTGCATTCAAAGTTCAGGCACGACTTGTATTTATAACAGTCTATGATATAGTATATCTGTTATATAGATATAGAGAATCTTTTCTCTTAAGACAGTTATACCAAAGTTTTAAAACCTTTCACAGAAGAAAAGTTCTCAGGGCAAGAAAGCCTCACTTAAAGGTGAGGTTTGTGGTATGGGACAAAGGAAATAGCAAGAAGTAATCCATCATTCATTTTCTCTGTCCTCTTTGACTTCCAGATAATGGACCGATGGGAGAATCAAGGCAGTCCTCAGACGAGTTTATCTGCTCCGGCCATACCGCAGAACCTGCCCTTCCCACCCGCCCTTCACAGAAGTTCCTTTCCTGACTCAACAGAGGCCTTTGACCCAAGGAAGCCTGACCCATATGAGCTCTACGAGAAATCTAGAGCCATTTATGAAAGTAGGCGTAAGTGAAAGCCACATAAAACAAGAGTACATTCATAATAGATGAAGCCCTGCCAAGAATTATATTGAGGCTGAAATGATCTGGTGTGATTTTATGTTCTGATATTCAAAAGTATCTCTAAAGTAAAACCAGCTGATCTAAACTTTTCTTTAAAAAAAGAAGTCAACCCTAAAAAGTTTATAGCTTTTGGTTTTAAATTTTATTTCCTATTTCCCTCCCCACCCCCTCACCCCACCCCACCCCACCCCCACCACCCCCACCCCCATCCCTGCCCCGCAAGTCCCTAGGCAAATTGAGAGTGTATTTGGGAGGGGGGAGAGGGGTGAAGGAGGCTGCTAGTTTTGTCACCACATAATAAGAAGAAATGTTGGGATTTTTATGTTTAATCTGATCTTGAGTCTGAAGCTTAGATTTTTCTTAGCGTCTTGAATGCAGGCTCAGAATTTAGGGCCATGTGTAAATGTTAGCCAAGTCCTTCCAAATCACAGTCATAAAAGTAGTGGTTCCGAATGCAGCACAGAGCCAGGTGCCAATCATCTGTACCTGAAACTTGTGCTTTTCATTTAATGCAATGAGGCCTATTTGAAAGTTCAGTCATAAAATAAAATATTGTATATGCACTTGTCATACTATTTGAAAGTCCTCTAAAATTATTTCATTTCACTTTATGACTATTAGAAAATGAACATTTTTAATACTGCATATATATTCATGTGCCTCTTTCTACCATCTAATGGGTCATCTCTTCCAAATGTTAGAGGACAGGGATCTGAATGGTATGAATGCATAATCTATGAGGGAAATACACAGTGTAATAGAAACCTGAATAAATGGATTGAGAAACCTAGCCTAGTGAGAAGGGTTTGCTCCCTGGCACTGTCACTTCCGGTCTGCAGATTTCCTCCGATTTGGTGTTCTGCCAATGTCTTCTTTGCAACTTTATCATTTGAAGCATGAGTAGCAAGTTTTAAATTGTGTGTGATCTCAGAGGATTTTATATTTGCTTACTCTCTGATGAGCTCAGGGGCTGAGAATTATGCACTCAGCTCGTAAGAGGGAAAGTAGACTTAATACCTTTTCCCCATCCTCTACAACTCTTTGTAAAATAATTTTGATTGATAAAATAGGACAGCAGGCTATTGAGAAATGCTTTTCATCAAAATGAACCTCCTTCTGCCCTCGTTTTTTAAAATAATTGGCCATGTCAGGGCTAAGGTATTTCATTCTTCTTCTTCTGGATAAACAACTGAAATGTCTTTAAAGGACTGTATAGTTACAATGTCTTTGTTGAGACGGAGTAAGAAAAGTCATTTTAGTTATATAATATAGGGTATGAATTCAGGATGTTAGTGGTCATTAAATTGAAAAAAAAAATAAAAGATCATAGAACAGTTCTTAATACCTTTTATGCTATAAATACAATAACCAAGTATTCATTGAATACTTTGCTCTCAGAACTGTGGGGAAATAGCAAAAATGAGTAATATGCCCTGCTCTCACAAATTTAACTGTGGCAATGGAGACCAAGATACAGTAGAAGTTTTAACATGGAAGGTGAAAACACATTACAGGATTAAAATATCATCCTCACGCCTTTGGCTTGTTTTGTTTTTTGGTTACATTTAGGGAGCATCAAGAGATGCTTCTCCTGTTTTTGTCCCTTCATTAGTCTTTTGCTTCCATCTTTTTGCAGTTTCCTAATCAATGCAAGTCTTTATTATTCAGAATGGAGGCAATGTTGGTATTTATTCCATCTTCTCTTTATGGTATCTGATATTGCTGTGCCCTCAGTTTCTAAGCAGGAATTGTGCGTGACCTTCTTTTCAACCCTGAAAGAATTCTGATTTCTTTATCCAGCTGCTGCAATGCTGTTTCTGTTCATTGCGTTTCCTCTCCTCATCTGTAACAAATCAAGTGAAACAATCCACCTTAACCTCCCATAACTTTCTTTTTCAGGCTTCCTCGGGGAGCACTTTATCCCCTTTGGCTCCTCAGCCACAAGAACAACAAACATCCTGACTCTCCACCCCATCACCCTTTGCCACCACCAGTGCCCCGAATGTGTCACTGCTGCTGCCACTCTCATTATGCCCCCCTTCTTGTTTTCCTCATCTCTCTCTAATGTTTCTAAGGTCACAGTAATGTTTTCAGAGTCACAATTCTTAGGAAGCCAAAAGAAAGCAAGCTCATTTTCTTTCCCATCCTTTTCTTTTCTGTCATTTTATTTCATAACATGAGAATGTTTCATTCCCTCATTTACATTTTTTAGAACAATACCTAAAAACATTTTTTAATGGATGGCAGGAAAGCTCAGGCTATTTCTCATCATATTTAAGTGGGTTTTTTTTTTAATAATAATCATGAAATATATGCATCGAAACAAAAGACCCATATTCAAAAATTTTATTGTGAGCCACTCTTATTATTCCTCTGAATCACATGCATAATATTATGTTTAGGTTTGGTTTCATTTATTCTTGTGTCACTGAACTTCCTTTCTGAGAGAAAAATCACTGGCACCAGGAAAAGAATGGAAGGGAATCCGAACCAGAGCTGTCCACACCAAGCCCTTTGACATTTCCCAGGCTGATAGTGATCTCATGGTACCCTCCTTTACAACCAGGTCTAAAGCTAAAGATTTTTTTTTACAGTCACATTCAAATCTGAGTTACATTAACCAAATGAAAGGATATACCCCCACCCACAAGCTTCTGCTGTACAGAACTGCAGAGTGTTTGTTATATCATGGCTGTCAAGAAGTATTTGGATTCAAGTCATCAGTTCCCTGAAAATGATGGAAATTTATCAAATGATGTAAATGCTGCTGTGCCTCATTTGGCTCATAATTAGATTATGCTGACATTTTAATGTGCAAGCACAGGACATCTTAATAAAGATGTATTCCTGAAAAAGAAATAGTGGTTTTAAACAGAGACAACCGTAGGATACCAGAACCAGATGAAATAGACAGGACACGTCCATGCTGATAGAGGAAAGCTATAAACACCTCCCGTCTTCATGAGATCTTCTTATGATGAGTTGGGACTGAAGAAAAGAAGGAAGATTTCTCCGCCTAGTAGGCAGGGCCATGCCTCTGATTTCAGAGCATCAGGCAGTGCCTGGAGGTGGCACCTCTAGGCTCCGTATCAATCAACAAGAATGTATGAAACACTCAATATGTGTCTGGAACTCTGCTGGGCATGCCACAGAGCAAAACCACAAGAAAGAATCTCTGCTCATATGCAGCTCACAGTGAAATTGGGGCAATAAACACAAACATCGGAAAAGAATTCCTGAACAAGACTGCATTACACAACATAGCAAACAATATCAGTACTTTAGCCTACAAAAAGTGCAGTAAGTATATATTAATACCATAATTTCAATATAATTAGACAATGGGACCAATAGTTTCTTGTTCCATGTGTAAAATTGATGTTTAATCCAAAGAATATCTTACGTTAAATATTTTTTTAATTATCAAAAATCTCATTAGTCTTTATTGGAGAACTCTGGGCAAAAAGGATTCTTTTTCGACTAACTTGATTCTATATAAGCTTAAAGCTTATATACATTAAAGAAGAACTGTGCCCCCCAAAAAATCCCAAAATAAGTTTTGACCAATGGCATTTTTAGGTTTACATGTTAATTATGTAAGCATTGACCTTCTGTCATTACCAGCAATTCCCTGAATAAAGCAAAAATCTCCCCACCTCCTTCTCAACTCAAGATTTTTAGAGATAAACGTCACTTTTCTCTTTGTGTAATGTTCTCTGTTAATTATTGACTCCTTGCTGTCCTTATTGCTGATTTTTTTAAAATTGAAAGCAAAGGGAAATACCCATCTTTGAGTCATGGGATAAAGCATGCTATTTTTCATGTCGACCCCGTCTGTCCTTCTTCCGTGTATCTCATGAAAGAAGTACTTTAATCACTTGGCAATTACAAGAGGAAGGGCTTGAATTTTCTTGGTTTGTATGTTAATATTCTGAATGTTGGACTATATACACCATTTCTAACCTTGAATAAGCACCTTGTTTCTAAAGGCCCTCACTGCTTTCCCCCTTCCCATCGCTTCCTGTCATTCTTTCTCTTTATGTGGGTGCGTCATTGCCTCAGCCACATATTTCTGATATGACAAACATTTTATACTGGCCCATTTACCCATAAGACTACCCGAAGGGTCTACACATGCTCGTTTGCCTGCAACAGTCCTGCTCTTTGATGACCTGGCATAATTATTAATAGCTGCCCCTTCAATTTCCAGGTTGTATTCATTTGAATGATAAATTATATGGCTTCCCTTTGCTATATCATCTATTAAAGAAATAGACATCATTACTGTCCAAGAAAAGCGTATATCTAAATGTCTAGACCATGAATAAAAATTGTAATACCTACTCAGATAAATAATTTCTTTCAAGTTAATTTGTTTAACAGACTGGATTTTTGCCCATACATGTTTTGTCCCTAATTTGAGTTAAAGACTCATGTGGTAGCTTGTTTTGGTAGCCAAACTCCTAGTGAACTCCTTTCATACCCATAAAATTACACATATGCTCAAATCTAGAGCATGGCAAACTAAGTAGGAAAAAATGGGGATCAAGGCTTTATACATTCAAGTACTATAGTTCCCATACGTATCACAGAGAGAAGTCAGATTCAACATCGTGATAATCACAGGACCATAAGGGAGTTAATTTTGTCTGTCTTCCTAATCCTAGGAAAGATTGTACTTACATAGCTGCAGATAGATGGCTATTATGACTCCTCTTTTTATTGCCAAGCAAGTCAATATGAAGTGCTTCCCAAAGTAAATGAGTATGCTTCACTTTGGAACTTTACAAAATAAAGTTTTGATCATGCTAATGAAATTGATTTAGGAATGAGGGCCCTATCCTGTTGCTTCAGTTTTCTTTAAACCAAACTTATTCTTAAGATCTGTCTTATCCTTAGCTCATGGGCCATTTCTTGGGCACACTCCCCACTGCAGGCTCAGGATCTGGAGCCAACAAGCAGATGCAGAAGAGGACAATCCTTGTTCCCTGAATCTCTTCCCTCATGGTTCTGTACCTTGGCATGAACCCATGTTGTATTATGATTGAAATTGTCCCAACTTTTTTTCTCTTTATATTGAACTTTGGATATTATAAAGAAACAATTTATACAACACGTCCATACTCCTTTGCAATAAGACCTCATTCAGATGTAAGATCATAAAAATGTCAGAGATCCATATGGTGTAGTGTGCCTTATAGTAATAACCTCTTTAGAATAAAAATTCTTCTAGAATTTCTTCCAAAAAGCTCTCACAATCAATTTTTCTTTCCAGAAATTTGGAAGCATTACTCCATAATAAGCAACGAGAATCACACCAAAGGTAGCAATCTATAGAACCACAGGCCATAAAGAACATAATGGTGGAGCAAACTAAATTTTTTAGTACTAGACATGAAATTATAATTTGTAGCTGATCAAAAATGGACAATTGTGTTTTTCACATCTATGGCTTTTATTGTCCTCTTTTGTGGTTCACTGCTCATTGTGGAATGGTTCCACTGTTCAGTAGTGTAATGCACATACAATTCTTGGCTAATCAAAAATGGATTCTTGAATTTCTAAACTGTCAGTTTTTCTGTTGCTCTTTCCTTGTTATTAGTGAGCAAGGATTGTAGTTTGCTGTCTCCTGTGCTAACAGCAGAAATACTAAGAAAGATGGAGTAGTATAAAAATACTCTCCACCACAGCACAGCACTGAAAACTCTAACTGGAAACTGATGGTGGAAGCCACGTCAGGAAGGGGGAGGAGGCCCAAGACGTCTGGTGCTCAGAACCAGGTCTTTGAATCCTATGCAAGTGCTTCTGCTGGAACCAACCTCTCGTCAGACTCCTTTGCCTTTGTGATAAATACTCAGTATGGTCAAACTGGAACTATCAACAGGTTTAAGAAAGGTTTTGATAAATTCATGGATTCCATAGCTGTAGGCAGGCGTGAACTGATCAGAAAATCGCCTGACCTTCCCAGACAGAGAAGAGAACATCCTCCCATCTGAACACTTCTAGATCAAGCCCTAGCCTCATTTGCTCAGACATTGCTGGTGTCCAGTGGCCTTAAAGTACTACCCACAAATGTTCTCTGAGCACTAACTTATGTAGTGAAATATTAAAATAAAATGATAAGTAAATACTAAGACACTTGTACCGGTGACTTGAGCATGAGAATCATAAAAGACTAGAAAAAAATTTAATAACATTATCATTTAAATCGTCCTCAACTGTTCTATGAAGGTTAATTTCCTGTACCTTTTTTCTCATGAGAAAATCATTATTGCTGTCTTTAGTATAATTTATGTTATGATTTGATCTGTGAAAAAAATTTGCCTTTCAACTGCAGTTTCTAATATATCACATTATGTGTCACTTTGCACTTATAATATATTGATAAAGAAGATCAGTAAATCTGGTCAAGCTGTCTTTGCCATTTTTAAAAAGTAGATTTTAATTTGGAAATCTAATTTCAAAAATAGTATATTCAGATAGCTTTGTAAATAGCTATGATAATATTTATTCTTTTTAATAGAGAAAGTTACCATGATATGAACTACATAATAGATAGTGAAACAAAAGTTAGGTCAAGGACACATTTTTTCACATGTATTTTAGAAATTAGATACAATCTAATAGCTTACAGATTTATTACATTCAGTAGTTTAAAACTTAATGTTCTTGGAATTAAACAGGGGATAATGGGAGAGGGGGGTGATGTGAGATATAAACTCTAAAATCAGTCTTTAATTGAAAGTTATTTAGAATGTCACAGTATTTTGTTGGTAGCACAAGATGACAATGTAACCCAAAGTACTTTCACAAGTAAATATGAGGCCATCAGACTACAGTAAGCTGAGTGTAATTGCTGGATGACAAGTAGGCCCTCGTGAGATTATGATCATGTACAATTTCAGTTTTACAACTAATGGAAGTGTTGAGCTATAATAGTCTTCCATCCCTGATATAGCTCTCTCTTTTTGATGAAAGGATATTTGTCGGTTCATAATCCTAAGCAGTCACACCAAACATAGTGTTTTGGTTTGTTTGGTTTTTTTTAAATAATAGTTCTCATAGAAACCTGATTTGCCTTTCCTGTGAAAACACAGATTGCCTGGCAGGGGCAACCATCCTGCCTGTGACATGCAAGGCACACATGTCAGACACAGAAGGCCTCCAATCCTGTGCCTAATCATCGCCCTCAAGAGGCTTCTGTTTTCATTTTCTTTGTTGAATCATGTAGAACTAACTCTTCTTGTTTGAAACGAAGCTCAAATAGAAATTCATCAGAACCTGTCCTTATTTTAATTTTTTAAATTTAATGATAAAATACCCATTTTTTTGTATATATTATTTTATACTCATGTTCACAAATTTTTGTTAGATGTAGCATAGATTCCTCTATTGCTAAAATAAACCAATTAACCTCAATATTTATATATAACTTAAACAATCCAAAGCAAGTATCAAAATTTTTGGACTAGTGCTCACTTCGACAGCACATATACTAAAACTGGAACGACACAGAGATTAGCATGGCCCCTGCGCAAGGATAACACATGAGTTCGTGAAATGTTCCACAGAATTTTTGACTGGTGTTCATAAACCAACACGATCATTTCTTGAATGTTCCATTTTTCATTACAATATTTGATGACACAATATTATAACATGATTTTAAAAGACCTGTATTTACTAGCTGTATAGTTCAAATTGACTTGACTTTTAAATAAGCATTCTTATAATGAAAATCAAAGGTTGATATTGGGGAACGGTGATCATTTTTTCATTCTAAAGGAATTTCAGATATTTCTATTTTACATGCATGTGAAAGAAATACCTTTACCTGTATGTCTAGATACGTAAAACAGTAAATCTTTCCACTGATTTCCATAGATTTTAAAGGAAAAATATCATTAAACACGAGCTCAAATTGGGTGTGAGTTATGACGGCAACAAAAAGAAACTAAAGAGCAATATTAAAATGTCATAAACAAATTTCAATTTTAATTCCCCATTTTCCCATCCAGAACAAGTGCCACCAAGGACCAGTTTTCGAATGGATCCCTCTGGCAAGTATTCCCTAATACTCACCGTACTGTGCATGATGTCTTCCATGTAACCCACCACTCTTCCAGTAGTGTTAGTTTAGTAGTACATAATCACCGTGCTGATTTTATTCACCCATGTAAGTATTTAAAGTAGCAAACAAGTCTTAACAAGGTAGGCCTAAATGGTTGCCAAGGAAACAAACAAAAGACAACGTACAACAGTCATATTTATTAATTTCTTTCATGAAATATTTTAGTAAAAATCTAGATTAAAAACCAGATGACTAAATCTATGCTGTCTAGTACAGTAGCTTCTAGCCACATGTAGCTATTGGGCACTTGAAATGTGGTTACTCCGAATTTGGATGCACTATATATATGATGTGTTTAAAATCCACACCAGATTTCAAAGACAGTACCCCAAAAAATCATAAATTGTATAATATCTTATTTTTTATATTGATTAATGCTTAAATAATATTTTGAATCTATTATTAAAATTGGTTGTACCTATTTATTTTTGCTTTTTAAAATGTGGCTACCAGAAAACTTTAAATTACTTACATAGTTTACATTTTATTTATATTGCACAGTCTTAAATTAGATGCATATAAATAAAAGAGTTGCAATTTAGACATTTCACTAGAAATTTAGCTAATATAAATGAAATTATTTTCACATCAATTTAATACCTACATCAATTTCACTTTTGTAAACTATTCCAATTATAAAAGACTACATTTTATTAGTTTTTAAATGAAAATGGAATATTATAATTTCAAGTTTAAGAGCTATCAGTAATAATTAATTTACTTAAAAGGAGAAAAAAGTTTTTTTTACCTAACCACTCTGAAAATATTTAATTTTGGTTTAGGCTAAAATATTTAGTGTTATTATGGAAATGAAAGAGGAAATGGAAAATTCAGATTTTTTTAATCTTAGAAAGTACTTCAAACAGAACTGACTAGACCACTGGATTTTAGGCCGGAACACTGCAACAATTGCAGAAAAGAGCATTTGATAATAATAGTACTATTTCAGGTCTGTAGGTTCACAGCACACATCTCTAGCATGTTGCCATGATGACAGCTCATTATCCATCTCAGCATGTTCTAACACCCCTTGGAGAATATATGTGCTTGAGATCATTTCATTCTGTAAGTGTCCATGTCGTTTTTTTGGATATGTAGAAAATATAGATAATATTGCTTAATATTTGCCTTGAAATAATGTGTAAGGTATTTATCTTGATCTGAAAATTTTGAAAGCATGATTACTTTTATATACTAACTGTAAAATCCTTATAATTTTTATGAATATCATATGGGGAGAAGGAAAATGAGACTTAGTAATTACAGTTGCAAAATGAAAGCAAGACTTAATTTGAAATTCTAAATCTTAGCTTACTGGCCACACCAAACATATTTCTTAAACATCTCAGCTTCTGAAAGTACTTTATTTAAAAACAAAAGAAAAAAGGAAAGAACCACCTAATAGCTTATATTACCTTGACATATGTGCAGAATACTATTTTTTACATCTCAAAAAATATACATTACTTAAAAGAAAAAAGTTATAATATAGTTTGAGCATATTATGCCATACACATTTTCAGAAAAAGAACCAATCCAAATATTTTCATTAATGTCCACACAAGTCATTAAAATAGTCTAGATAATTATGACTGCATCCAAAATAAATAGATCTTCTGTACTTCTCATATTTATAATGCCCTTTATCAAATTCTGTGTCATGAATTTTGACTTAGATATATCTATTGTAGTTATAAGGTATTTTATTAACTTTAGCTGCATAAGATAATTAGGTACAGAGGCAAAACTAGTAGTCAGAAGTCCTAAATAATGTAATTATGAAGCTAAATGATAACTTCATAGTAAAATAATGTTTTGGTTTATCAGATCTACTAGATTAGTACCATAAAACAATTAAATTCAAAAAACGTTTATTTAGCAACTCCTATAGGGTGTGCATAATGTAATACTATAGATAGGTGAAGATAATGATGCCATCATGAAGGGAAAAAGTTAGTGAGACACAGTGAATCTATAGTCAAGATCTTTGAATGGACAGCTCCACCCAAAGACAAGACAGCTAGGACATGAAGTGTCACAGAAAGCAAGAGTAGAAGTCACTTCCGGAAGACCTTTCCTTATTTAGAAACAAAATAAATCAGTGGTCATAGGGTACATCAACAGTATCAAATGAGGCACAGAAATCATTTGGAATGTGGAAAGAAAATGGTCATTCAATTTTGTCATTAAGGTATCATCAATGACTTTAAAGAGAGCAGTTCAGTAATGCCAAGAGAGCAGAAACCAGACTGGCAGGAGTAAGTCAGGGATGAGAAAGTAAAGGTGAGGGAGTGAAAGCTCTACTAGGGACTACTCTTCCAAGAGAGAAATGGATGGATTATCAAGTGGATACTTAGGATGGGGAAATCTGAGTTAATTTGAAGGCTGTGGGAGAGAACCAAATAGAGTGGGAGATGGCTTTTACTATGGCTAAAATGAGTCAGGCCACATTTACATTACCAAAAATATAAAGGAAAAAAGTAAAGAGAAGGGGTAAGTGTTTTAACTACTTATCTGGTAATGTTAGATTCCAGCAATAGAAATTATTTAATTCCTGTTTTGCTCATTCTGTATCTGGAGTGCATTGGAAATCCTTCCTCCTATTCTTTCCTAGATCTCTTTACAAAGAAAAGCCAAAAATTTAGTGCTCTTTCCAACAGTCTAAAAAATTGAATGAATTCTTTCTCTGTGCCAAACTGATAATAAGCCTGTGGTACTTATGTTTTAATTAAAACATGAAAGGGGATTCAAGTACCAAAATTTAATTGACATGTTTACAGCAGCATCCTATGTGCCAAATTAATCCATAAAAATGCTGTTCTTTGCATTTTTGAAGCTTGCATCATTTATAAAATTAATCAGTTATGTTCAGTCTCCCATTATTTTCCCCAAAACTGTGCACAAAGCCATGTCTTTCAAAATCTAGGCCAAGGATACATGACACTTGAAGGCTTCCTGGAGTCCTAATCTGATTCCAAGAAGGCTTCAATGAGAATCAGCTTTGAAATTCTGTTTTTCTTTGTTATGAAGGAGGTTGTCCTGAATACCTGGAAATGGCTGCCATTTGCTACTTGTCAATGTGCTAGCTTTTCTACCATTGCTGGGACCCCAAGATAAATGGGGACCTGTCAATTCCATTCTAGTAGCTTGCCACAGTGGTCATGTAAGGTCCCATCTAGGATGAGTATTGTAAGATGCTTTGTTTTTTAATGCCTGAAAATCCTGGGACCCAACTTCTAAAAAAAGAAGCAATAGTGGCTATGGCTGGCCATTGAACACAAATGTCCAAAAAGTATTCTGCCTCCCCTTTAGTCCATTTCTTCACAACCACCATCTCATCTTGAGTTGCACCAGTAGAAACTTAAGAGCAACCCTAATGGCTCTTCAAAAATGAGCAGAGGAAAAGGAAGGTTTAAAAAAGAGCACTGAAAGAGAATAAACAAGAAAGCAGAAGAGAATAAAAGGATGATGGTGGTGGCCTGGCTGAATGACATACAGTGACTCGGGTTCCATTAGGTGTCCACCAGACCCCTTCATGTAACAACCTTCCTGGTGCATGTTTTGTGAATCCAAAAGGAAAGAGTGGTGGTGACTGTTATATTCTGTCATAAGGGGGTGAAAAGTCTTCCCTTGGATTTCTTCGCTTTTTGGGGGGTTCCCTGGTGGTGTAGTGGTGAGGCTCCAGCGCTCTCACTGCTGCGGCCTGGGTTCGATCCCCACTCAACTTAAGGTCATAGCCTCTCTGGATTTCTTTGCTTTAAGTTCTTGCATTAACAGAAGATACAAAATATGATCCAATACTTTTAAATGTGTCATCTGGCCAGAAGTGCAGCTAAAGAAAAGTATCAGAAACATCATAATCTTTCAAAAGACCTAACAAAGCAGGAAGGAAAAAGAGTGATATCTCTCAGTTTTGTGCATGTAATTGTAGTTATTTTCTAAAGCCAGACTCAAAGTGTGTACGTGGTGGCGGGGGGTGGGCGGATAGATAAACCAAAGAAAAATAATCTTTCCAAAAGCTCTTATTTTCCAAAAAACAAAAACAAAACAAAACACTACTGCCTTAAGGCACAATTTATCATTTAAACTTTTTTTCCAGTTGACTATTTCTCTAAAGTTTCCATTCCCTGCAGCCTCTGAGTCTTGTTCAAAATTAACTAAGATACAAAAAAATAAATCACGTCTGCTGGCACACTTCCCTAACGGGTCTCTCTCTTTGCCTCTCTGTACTTGCTCATGTGCCATGAGGCTGGCCATCTTCTGCGTGGAAAATTGGTGGGTGACGATGAAAGACACAAATCACCCTCTAGTTGAAATCAGAGTGTTCAGAGCAAGAATCAGAAGATCATGTCACCAAAATGCACACAAAAAAATAGGGAGAGAAGGATGAATGCCCTGCTCACATCTGTTCTTCCGCGTTAAATAAGATGAACTAGCTAAAATCTGTTATTTTCTACCAAAAAAAAAAAAAAGTTCTAAGTCTTTCATTCAGGAAAAGCTTTCCAATTCCCCCAAGAATCACAGCATTCTCTGACACAGGACAACTACTCACTTGTATGTTAGCATCTCTCAAATTTCATTACTGGCATTGTCATAATTTCAGCATTTGCTTGGGGGAAATTTTTACTTAGTACATAAAATGAATCACACAATAAACTCCTCTTAGAGTTCCTCATGCAATATGGATCGGTGCTAAAGCTGTTGGAGGAACAATTTCCCGTGTACCATATTAACCAGCAGTGCAAAAATGAGAATATTTATAAGAGTAGATATAGTGTTCTGGCTAAAATATTATAGCTCTATTAAATTTCGAAAATATATCATGCATTTTTTATGTATACATGGTCTCCAGTCCTCTAAGCTTAAAGTAACCTAGAAGGAGATTGCTGTGAGAAGTCCTATCACAACCAACTTTTAGAGGTTTGAACTGAGGTTTGGCATTTTCTGTCATTTTCCAATCTCCCCTGGCCTTTCTGCCTCCCTTGGGAGGAGTACAGGTACCTGCTATGATTTTTACAAGACTGCTCTACCTACCTCCAGAGTCCCAAAAGCTTAGCACACACCACAATATGTGATTTCACGTATGATAGTATAGCCAGCAGAATAAACTGAGTTTAAAGGTCAATTGTAGAATATACAGCAAAGTTTTTGCCTTACTTTCACCATAGAACTCTATTTAATAGGAATTGAACTTCTCTGAGTTCTCTCATCTTGAAAATAGGAATGATTATACAATTCATAGAGGATGACTGATGGATGTGGAGATCCAATTAGTCTCCTTTGAGTTTTATGTTCATCATCGAATCGAAAAGACTTTGGTTACAGGTGCCTCTGGTCATAAAAGAACAGGAAGGTCACTGAGTCTTACGTAATATATACATACTCATATAAGCATATGTATTTATGTGCTTGATTCAGCTTTTTGCTGAGAGAACTAGACACAAAATAAACTTATACTTACATTTCAGAAGTGAATGACTTGCCTTTCATACATCACTGGGAATACACAGTCCAGGTTGGAGGGCACCAAAGCAAACCCAGCATCATAGTGCTTTGCTTATTGTGTCAAGAAGGTTCACCTGAAAGTCATTCATTGAATCTGTCTCAACTGTGACTACTAGTATGTATGTATGTATGTATATATGTGTGTGTGTTTATTTTTACATATATATATTCCAGTGCTCCAGATATAGCTTCCTGTCCCATAAGAGTTCTCTAAAATCCCATTCCAGTTTCCAAAACCATTCTGCTTAAGCAAGAATTTAGCTTAGTATTTGACTCCATCAGTTCTAATACTTCCTTTAAACCATTTTAAGGCCCAGAGATAACCAAATTTTCCTTAAGCAAAGGTTGGCATTAAGTATTCCCCAAAGTTGCTGATCATCCATTGACTCCTAACAGTGGCCATAAAAGTATGCAGTGATGGAGGCTCTTCCACCTGAGAAAGGCTCAAAGGGCCAGGAGCAGGGCGTAAGCATAAATCATATCCCCTTTGAACAGCCAAAAATTTCTTATGGTTTTAATTTATTTTTTTTCTGGGGTTGAAAAAAAATGACATTCAATAGAGTTTTTCAGCTTATTTTTAAGTATATTTCTGTTCTTTCAGCTACCTGCAAAAAGGTGCTCATATTTCTCTTCTAGTTTATTCTGCACATTATTGGTAAAATCAATAATGGCCCCCATGTTTTAAAATGTTTGGAAGTTAAGAATTTACTTAGACCTAGGTAAATTTCTACACCTAGATTATTAAAAACCTAAAGGAGTTAGCCAGAAAAATAAAAACTTTACTGAAACCTCAATATAGAAAAGCTTAAATTTCATATTTTCTAATTTTTACAATTTTAAAAGAAACAACTCTTATCAGACTTAAGTTTATATCCTCTTCCCCGCCACCTCATCCCCCCTACACCCACACAGTAAACTGGATGCATCAGTATTAGTAAATTACTAGGTAGTACTTTACCAGGTAGTTCTAGGATGTTACTCTCTGTCATACTTCTAAAACAGTCATTCTAGTCAATGTAAACATCCTCAAAGTGACAGCCAGTCTTCTTAAAGGTAATCTGAATTCTTTCAGGAAAATAAAGAATTATAGAGGCATTAATTCTTTTCACCCAGAAAATTCGTGTGCTCTTTCTGCCTACGGTGATACCCTAGTAATGCCCTTGGTCAGTCACTGTTAATTCAGATACTACCTTATTTTAGAATACCTACTTTTTTATTCTCTAGGCTTACCACCAACTCTAACAGACTCTCATTAATCACTTTCACAAAATAAATTTGTCATTGGTGTGTTCAGTCCCTCAGGGGGTGGGGAGGAGGCAAGATGCACTACTCAATGGGATCTCCTCTATGCCAGGTCCAGATTATAAGGAGCTGGATGTGCACCTGCGCAGGATGGAGTCTGGATTTGGCTTCAGAATCCTCGGGGGAGATGAGCCTGGACAACCTGTAAGTTTAACCCTTTTTATTTCCACATGTTGGCCTGTATTATGTTTATACGCATCAGAGGAAATAGCGTGTGTGATACCTAAAAGGAAATCTTTTAGGACTCACATAAAAAAGTTAGAGGTTTGTTTTTTTCTTGCTATTTAAGTTCTTGAAATATGCCAGTATTTCCATGCCTATGTGTCATCATAAATCAATGCACATTTTGTTAAGATAAAGAAATTACTCTTTCTTAGAATAAATTGGATTTTTCTTGAATATTTCAATTATTTAATTGTATTGCATCAACTCCTGGTCTCTCTGGGCAGCAGCTCACAGGTAAACATGCAATACAATAGGAGATACACGTGAACAAATGACTTGGAACAGCAGAATTATGTATGTTTTCAATCAATCCTACAGGGGAGAGAAAACACAGTGATAAGTAGAAGTAAAATAAATCTCCATGCTGTAGAATCTCAACCAGATTTAAATTAAGGGATTTGAATAAAGGATTACCATAAGAAGACGTTCACAAAGTTAAATTCAGTTGCACAATTTGGGGGGGTTCTGGAAAAATGTGTGTGTGTGTGTGTGTGTGTGTGTATTATACATCAAGTGAAAGTATAAAATAATAATATTCATTAATATACAGAAAACAGCAAAGCTAGATTGATGAGCATATATTAAAATATAAGCTATAAAATACTCACTGTAAAAGATGTGTCTTAAATGGTACTCACTTTGACTAAGTCAAATCCATGAAAGTTTTGAATGAATGACACCCCATCCCAGCTCAGGTGCCTGCACCCACTCCTAGCTCATACACGGGACTTAAGCTCTAAGCCTCATCTCCAAGATGAGGTTTCCTTATCTCTAAGATGAGGTTAACAATAATACTCTTTCATAAACTTGCTTTAAGAATTAAAGAAGATAACATATGCAAAGCTCTCTATATTGTGCCTACATCATATTAGGTGTTAGGTAAATATTTATCATCACCATCTCTTGCTGGTAGATTGTTCCAAAAAGTAAAAGTGAAACCACTGATGGGCAGAAATTTTGGAGAGAAAAAAGTGAAGTAGATTGCCTTGATTGACAGTGATCTGCTTCCCAAGCAGAGTTAAGGAGAACCTGACAGGAACCCAAGTCACCTCTTCTGTCCTGGATATTAGATCAGTTGGACCAGATGCTTGATGAGAGGTCCCGTACCACAGAAAATTCCAAAAGGCTGAGTTTGGACTCCAAGGATATAGGCACTCCAGGAAAAAAGACTTATTTCCTAATTCCTGGGAATAAAATTTGGCTAGTCAACAAGAATATCACTGATTCCCCAGCTGCCAGAGAAGATGTAAAAATATGGTTTGCCAAGGATGATTGTCTGGATTTTCTTAGTAGTATTTGGGGAGGAAAGAGTGCTGAGGTAAAATTAAGGGCTCAAGTAATTTTAGACTTAAATTTATTCAGAGCCTAAATTAAGGATCCCATGTCACGGATAGAAGAAACCAATCTCAGTTACAGTTTGCTCCCCTTCACTGAGTTGTTTCCCTCTCTCTGTCACCTAATTCTGAGTTTAGCAGGAATCTTCAGTCATCTACTCAGCCCTCCAGCCTCATTCCTCTCTATAACTCATCTTTTTAAATTAAATTTATTGAGGTAACATTGGTTAATAACATTATGTAAGTTTCAGGTGTCCAATTCTATAACACATCTGTATCATTGCATGTGTGCTCACCATCCAAAGTGTAGTCTCCTTTCATCCCCATACATTTGATCCCCTAACCCTCTTCATCCTCTCCCCACTCCCCCTTGTTCCCTGGTAACCACCACACTATCCCATAATTCATCTTGTTCTGCATATATAGAACCAAAGATACTATCAGGTCCTTTCCCATCTGTAAACATTTAACCTCTTGTTCTCTATGGGGTATTTATCTGACTCAGCTTCCTTCAGGATTGTTCTCTTATATGTTCATAGTCTCTTATATGTTCATATTCAGTTAATCAGTGGGATTTTAAATTCCTTTTAAGCAGGGATTTCATCTTTTCCTTTTTGTTATCCTTTAGTGCCCCATAAATGAAAAGTGTGCCATTACCCAAGGGTTAGCCAAACTCCAGGTTAAGATCTCAGTCCTCCACAGTGCTAAGTCTGCCCAACTCACCTGACACTAGCTGCAGTGAATTTGCCAAACTTCAGAGTCTAAGGGAAGAATCTCCACAATACTGCCCTGACTGCAACCACTAGTTGCAAATTTGGGGGTCCCCAAGGCCTCCCTCATTTCAATAATTCACTAGAACAACTCATAAAGCTCAACAAAGTGCTATACTTAGGATTATGGTTTTATTATAGTGAAAGGGAATGAATTAGAACCAGCCGAATGAAGAGGCACATGGGACAAAGTTTGGAAGGGTTCCAGATGTGAAGCTTTCATCATCCTCGGGTTATGTGTTACCTTCCTGGAACTGAGGCATGGAGGATTGCCATCCAGGGATGCTCACCCAAATTTTTATGTCCAGAGCTGAGGGTCTTATGATGTTGCCCAAGTCATTGAGATCAACCTCTAGCCCCCTCTTCTTCCCAGAGATCAGGCTAATATGTGGCTCAAAGGCCCAACCTCTAATTACATGATTGGTTGATGTGACATGGTCAGTCCCCACTCTAAGACTATTGGGTGGCTGGCTCCACCCAGAGTCATTTCCTTAGCATAAACTATCAGGTGCTCACCATGAGTCTCATTAGCATAAACTCAGATTTGGTCCAAGGAGCATACCATAGGCAACAAAGCCAATCTTATTCCAGAGGTATAGAGGTTGCCTTTCAGGAAAGGCCAGACCTCTTTTTGGGCTGAGGCCCGATTCTTTACTATACAGCCACAACCTTAAAATGAAGACAACAAATGATATCAAATGAAGGAAATAAAACAAAGCCATATCTAAACTAAAATACCACTTTAAGGTGATTTTTATAGCATTTTGTGGGATACCGGATGATAGCTGAGACTTTGTAGGGCATTTAAGGTTAAATTGATATAGAATCTAGTGTATTTTAACATGATGCCTCAAACTTACCAATTTAAGGCAAGTCCATGAGAAAGATTAGGTGTCTGTGGGCTCCCAAATGCGCTGATTGACATGCTCTTTCTCCCTTACAAGTCTGTGAGCTCCTTGAAGGAAAGGACTGTGTTTTGATGGTGTTTTTGTTTTTTAAGTCTAGCATAGAGCCTAGCACAATAAATAATTCTTAAATAGAATTGAAGAGAGTTTTCTATGCCAAGACAAAACTGTCATCTGAGTTTCTCAGAATAAAATAATGACCTGGGGTTTACCTATTTTGAGGCCTCTTCATCCTTTAGGCTCTGTGGGATTAACATGGCCTAATCCTAGAAACAGGGATATGTTCCAGTGCCCTTCAACATTCTTTATTTAGCTCCCCTGGTGCTTTAAAATTGCTGCACATCAACTAATTTCACATTTTCCAAAATTCAGATTTCTATTTTCTCTTGAAAAATATATCTAGTAACATTAAGCTTGCCTTTTTCCACGACAACTTGCTTGAGCTAAATAGATTTTTAGACTGAGCATGGCCACAGATCCCACAAGTCCCTAATGCTTATGTTACTTATTTTGTTACTGTCTTTGAGGCTCTCATCCCAGAAGACCAGAGTGAAAGAAATTAGAAAGGTGAATATTTTGCACCAAAGGAATCTTCAACCAAGACCAGATCATGGTTTTTATGGCCCCTAGCACTGAAAATACTATCAGGTCCCTTCTCATAAATACAAATACAAATAAAAGATTAAACTATAAAATAAATGTAGGGAAAACAGCGAAGTTTCTTACTTCAATAGAGTCTTTGAAATATAAAATTCTTACTTTGCTGGAACAGACTCATGCTATGTCTACTTTGGGGGTTCAAGAACACCACATTTGGGGGATATTACCTTCCCCAGTATCCCCCTTTCCCAGAGATACAAGGGATTTTACAACAGTCCTAGCAAAGGCACAAACTGATTCAAGAAGGGAAAGGTCTGCCTACACTTTGTTTGGCACATAAACAATAGAATCATTGTTCTAATGGAGCAAATAATACTCAAAATGATGCTGCCATGGTCACCACCCACCTCAGGACAGCTCTCTGCCTGGTCGGTATGGAGGTTCCCAGGTGCCCAACCTTCTAAACTTTGCCTTTGCTCTCTGAATCCTTTCTCCCAACTAGTGGGCAGGCATCCAGTATTTATAAGCCTCTTCAGATTACATGGATTGCTAGTTATCCTCATTGTGTTTATTTAGATTTATTTTGGTTCTTTCATTTGAATGATTTAAGATGCAATCAGGCTGCAAGTTACAGTTCTGACAGTTATGCCATAAAGTAGAAGGCTGAATCTCCCTAAAATAAGCAAAGCCAGAAAACGTCTTCAAGACTACAATACTGCACCTTAGAAAAATCATGTCAGAAAATGTGAGTCTAGTGTAAAGATTTCTCATAAGACTTTCCTTCCTTCTTTCCTCCACTATACAAGTAAGTCCAGAGATAATATACAAACAAAACAAGCTAGCCTCACTTAATTGCTGATGTGCTACAAAGGGAGAAGTGCGTAAGGTGACTTGGTCTCCAACCACAGGAGGTCTCATAAATTACATCAAATGGGTTTCTGCCTCCACGTATATAAAATGGTATTGACATCTCAGGGTGCACGTTAAACACGACAACACTGCTTATGGCAAATGATGAACAGCAGGACTCCAGCACAGACAAAGCATATGGGCATTTTTCCAGCAAGAGGAAATACTTTTCACAGTTAAATAACAATAGTAATAGAAAGAAATGAAAAATTGTCGGTAAGGAACAAAAATGAGATTTCCAGCTGTGAGCTAAAAAGAAATGGGAAGACATCAAGATGGAAAGACTTGGAAACATTGCAGTGGAGAAACGCCCTATATAGAGAAAAACTCTTGAAAGAGAGGGGTAATGTTAGACATACTCCTTGGCACAGGAGTCTGGTGCAAACTTGTGCGGGAGTGTTAGAAAACGAGAGCCTGAAATCTGCTTGCTGCGTTGTCAACTTGTCCCAGTCTACAATTGTTGCAGATCAGATCTACTGGGGTTGGGCTAACATTAGGTAGTGCAGAAAAGAACTGATAGAATTAAAAGGCCTGCAAACATGATGTTTATTGTGTTTGTTTCTTACTTGTTTGGTTTTATTTTCTTTATTGTGTTAGTATTTTTCCCCTGGTTTACTGGGACATCAGTCAGTTGAATGCAAATTGCTGTTATTTTATATCAGACTCTCTGCTTTGTTCCATGCCCTCATGGCCTATAAGATAAAGTGAAGTTGTGGAGTTGTTCTTTTGTCTTTTCGAGAAGGCAATTGGAAAGATGAGGACATGGGTGAGTTCATTTGGTGAAGGTGGTTAACGTGGTCATTCTTGATCTGTTTTGCCACAAAGCTCTTCTTTCAGGGCCAAAGCAATAAAGACAGGATGAAGACCTCCCCCAAGAGCAGTAAGAAAATTGATGAGTGAGACTAAAGGGTCCACAAAGGCTGAAGAATTTAGTGAGACCAGAGTGAGTGAGTCCATGTTGGCTGGGAGGACTCACTGACCATTGTAGCCAGAGATCAGCAACACCAGAAGTAAAATGAAGCCTGATAGGTCAAGAAGCCCAGAACATGCACTCAGGGATAGTCACCTCAGCAGACCTGGAGAATGACCAGTGTGATGTGGCAGGGACCTCAGGCCAGGCACCTGAGGGAGAGCCCTCCAGTAGACTTGGAACATGACCAGTGAGACCACAGACCCTGTGACCATTAGACCAAGTGGGAATACTCAGAATCTCTCCACTCAAACTGTGGTAGCTCTCATCCAACATCTCATAGGAGCTTGTTAAACATGAAGAATCTGAGGTTCCACCCCAGACCTGTAGAATCAGACTCTCAGGGGTATGTCTAGAACATCATGTTTTCACAAACTCACCAGCTCATTCACATGCACCCTGACTTTTGAGAACTACTGATGTAAGGGATCAGGTATCCTGAGGCGTGCTTTCAAGAGCTTAAGTGAACATGAGAAGTCAATATGACTTACAGTGCAAAAAGGAATCACAGATTATCTAGTCCTTGCAGTTACGGAGGCAGACAGGAAACAAACTAATAGAATGTGATGAGTGTACAAACATTCAAATAAAGAAAAAAAAGTTGTGGATTATTTTCCTAAGTAGAGAGACACATAGACTAGCTCTGTTTCAGCAGTAAAATATAATATATAAAGGTGCGAAAGGAACAATAGCAGCTTGAGAGATAGAAGTAGTGACAGTGCACATGATCAGCCTCTTCTCAGCAAAGGCAGCAGCTCCTGAGGGAGGGAGCAAAGGTAACTTACATATACTAGAGCTGTCCGGAAGAAGTCCAGCCATAAATGCCTCTATTATTCATATTATGGGGCTGGATACTTTCTGGACAGCCCTTGGATATAACTAGTGGACAAGCAGCTCTAATGCATACTCCAGTTTACCACAGACAGCTCAATTTAAGTTTGTTTAATAACTATGGCAACCTTTTTTTTGAAACAGGTAGAGGATGGATTACATAATGTAATTATATAATATATACACATATATTGACCATATACTACTACATAATAATTTATATTGAAGTATTATATTGAACATATAGTTTATTTAAATATTCAATTGAAATATTCATTGAATATACCTTCTTTTATTGTTAAATTTTTTGGAATGACATTGGTTAGAAAAAATTACATAGGTTCCAGGTGTACAGTTCTACAGTGCATCATCTGTGTGTTGCATTGTGTGTTCACCACCCAGAGTCAGTTCTGTTTCCATCACCATATATTTGATGCCCCCATTTCTCCTACCTCCTCCCTCCTTGCCCTCAGGTAACCACTAAACTATCGACTGTGTCCATGAGTTTTTGTTTCTTTGTTGCTTTCAGTTTTATATTCCACATATGGGTGAAGTTATATGGTTCTTGGTTTTCTCTGTCTGGTTTATTTTGCTTAGCATGATGACCTCAAGGTTGTCCATTTTGTCACAAATGGCCATATTTCATCTTTCCTTATAGCTGAGTAATATTCCATTGTGTAGATGTACCACAGCTGCTTTAGCCAATTATCTATCAAAGGGTACTTTGGTTGACCTGGCAATCCTACTTCTGGGTATCTACCCCCAAAATGTGAAAACTTTAATCCACAAAGACTTGTGTGTCTTCCACAGATTCTTTTAACTGTTTCAGCAGACTGGAATCATACTCTATGCTATGATAAAACAGACAAATTTTGAAGATTAAAGCTTCAAGTTTTTAAAAAATGTGTCTGACAAACTTTATTCTTTGCTCAAATATCAACTTCTCCCTGAGACCTGCTCTAACCAACTCTAACACCACATCAGCCACATAGTTGACATCACCCACTACCCCACCTTGCTCCGTTTTTTTCATAGTACATGCTTGTTAGAGCACACATCATAATTTATACATTTATTACATTTATTATAGTCTGACTATGAGAATGGAAGCTCTATAGGTCAGAGATTTTTTTGTTGTTGTTCACTAATGAATTCTTGGCACCTAGACCTTGGGCTCAATGAATGCTTGCTGGATAAATGAATTAATTAGTGAGGAGGGTATCTCATATCATAGCAATACAGCAAAAAAGCAGATGTTTTCCTGGAATTTTTCTTTTAGTGCATGATATTAAACCAGCAGCATAGGAGATAACTTCAAGGGTATCTGTGTATTTTTGCTATTTTCCTTTAGCAAGAGAGGAACAGAAATTTTCCAATGTGAAATTTCATTTTTACAACTTTTGTAGAGGGCCCAATTGCAGCTGTGGCTCTCTCAGTTGTAACCTATTTTTTGGTTCACTTACAGCCTAAAGTTGCTGATAATTAACCAGCCAAGAAGTTCACAAGCCACATATTTTTCTATAACCACCCATAAACTCTCCCACTAAAGCATAGAGGAAGGACATCTAAAGGTTGAAGCATTTTCTTTGGCCTAACCCAGCTAAATGCAGCTTTTCATGGGGCAGTGGAGAAACATAAACATTCATTTTACCTGGCTTTTGCACAGAACACTTAGCAAATCTTTGAAGCGCTCCTTAGTGAGTTGAGATTTTTCAAGAATAGATTGGAACATCTTCAAAAAGAACTCAGCTTGGCATGGCACGAAGGGAAAATGGAGACTGTCAGAAGCATGCCCAACAGCTGGACTGTAGCAAACGGCCATGGAGGGCTGCAGGAAAAGAGCCACACTGTACATCCAAGCTAATGCAGGTGATGTGAGCCTTTCACGTGATAATAATAATGAATCACACTTTAGAACATTAACAGTCCCCCACCTCAACTCACCCTCCCAGAAAAGGGGAGAAGCTGCTATAGCGATGGGGAATTTTCATCCCTCTGAATAAAAAGAACTGTGATTCAGTGGACCAAGCCTGAGAAGTCCTCAGGGAAAAAATAAAACACTCTTCAGACTATAACTTTGCATATACCTGAGAAGTCCTAGATATTTACATATGCTTACCATGTTGACAGGCCACACTGAGCCGTGTGACCAAGTATGAGGGAATTGTTCTGCTGCCAAGCATGAGGACATGCAAGCCTGTAGGTGACAGTGTAGCAACTCTGCAAATTAGCAGGAATACACAGATCTGGGATTTAAAAGAAATTTTGCACCTGAAAGAAATGAATCTATGAGCAAGGGATCATTTTATAAAAATGTAAAATAAAACCTATAATATAGGCTTTATAATAATATTAGGCTACTGGTATGTTTTTAGATGCTATGTGGCTAAGTCACATAGCAAAAGAAAAAGGATGTCTATTTCTATTGTCTATGAGTTGGGAAAATTGTTTATAGGTTAAACAGCAAAACTAGAATATTAAGTACTATTGTCTTTCATCTGATAAAGAAAAAATCCTTACTAATGGACACTAAATTGAGTGTTTCTAATAGGAAGTGCAAAACCTAATGTTAAGCCTTTCATCATAGTCCTGGGTTCAGGGAACTGTAAGAGTACACATATCTCCCACATGTGTCCCTCCTCATTTCCTGGCATGGTACGCCCCTAAATAGCAACGCATTTCAGGGGACAGGCAGAACTGGGAATGTCCTTTGTGCAGAGGACAGTACTCCATAGACGTATTAAAGGAATGAAGCTAAAATCTAGAGATTTGACTGAGATTGTTTAAGTAAGTCAACGAGCCAGGAAAGGCCACCATGAATTTTGCTTTATTTTGTTTTGTTTTCTCCTCATTAAGCTTTTCAAAGCAAAGCAAAAAACAAATAAACAAACAAACAAGCAAACCAAAAACAAAATACAAAAATGTACTTGGAACCTTAATCAGAGTTTATAATGTGTGGCAGCTAATTTCCCCTAAAGTTTTTGAGCACTCACTATGCTCCATGAGCAAAGTTACATGCCTCACATGCATTATTTCACTCAGTTCTCCCAACAACTCCTTAAAGTAGGTCCTAGTAGTTTATTTTCCCATTTTGCAGGGGAAAAAACTGAGGCTCACACAGAGGGTAAGCCTTGCCCAAGGATATGCAAATAAGAAGTGGAGCCAGCATTCAATTCTCAACTTGTTTCAGTTCAGAGTCCGTGTGTGATGACCAATATCATCAAGTTATTTGGGTTTCAAACTCTCATATAGGTGCCAATTTATGAGCCAGGTAGCGAGCATCCCCAAAACTTTATGGCCATCAGCAGTGAGTTCAAAACTGATATTTCTCTAAAAGGAGATAGCAACCTGGAAGAGTTGGAAGGGCATCCTTCCATTTTTCACGTACACTCTCAGGCTTGGGGCAAGGAGTAAAATGTAAGACTAAAACCTTCCTTTATATGTATATAAAAAATTTGAAACATAAATGATCTTTCCTTCCCACTGCTTCTCTAGATTTTGATTGGAGCCGTCATTGCCATGGGCTCAGCAGACAGAGACGGCCGCCTACACCCAGGGGACGAGCTCGTCTATGTGGATGGGATTCCAGTGGCTGGCAAGACCCACCGCTATGTCATCGACCTTATGCACCATGCTGCCCGGAATGGGCAGGTCAACCTCACTGTGAGAAGAAAGGTGCTATGTGGAGGTATGCAACTCAAGCCAGCTGCAAGAGTTGGGGGTTAGGTGATGAACTGCTTTTGTGAGACATGCTAAAGATGACTTGAAACAAAATTTTAAATCAGTTTCTATATTATATGAGGAAAAAACAACCTAGATATGCCAAATGTAACTGATTTTGAAAGTGCAGATTTTCACCCAACTAGTACAATTCCAAGCAGTCTTTGTGGCCTACATTTTCAATGTAGTCATTAAAATTTCTGGCAAAGCCTGGGGCTAATTTAAGATGTGTATTCTCTTTACTCTTTGGTAAATGCTTGTTATAATAACATTAAAGCAGAAAAAACATGGCTTTTGAAAGTGTTCCTTATCATGTTTACAAACCAAGAACCACAGCATTTTGATACCATAATAAGGCAAGTTGGATGGGAAATTAGCTTCCATTGTAGAGCCTGATAAAAAGGTAACAATAAAACTATTATCCTGATTTAGACAAATATAGTAGTGCATCACTCTGAGGAAACACAGCTCATATAACTCCAAGCTTATGAAACAGATAAATTAGAAGTAATTCCCTTTACATCCATTTTTCCCAACTTCATAATAGAACCTACCAAAGACATACTTTTAAGTCAGCCCTCATAGTCATAATATGATTTAATTACTCTCTTCACCATCTCAACCCCTCATAAAAGATTTATATTTTAAGAAAAATGTCTATTACAAACATCACACTATTTTTTATGATCTGAGCACTCAGTAACATTGGGAATATAGTCCCAAACCACCTGTACTTTTGCTCTGTGAATCACAGGAGCGACAACACCAGATGGTCTCTTGTCAACTTCTGCCCCAGTGATCTGCTGGCCTCTCTGCTCAGCCCCCTGACTGCTTCTCGTACAGAATGATGAATGCTAGAAATTGCTGGGGACTTAGCAATGTCAGCTCCCATGTGACGAATGAGGAAACTGGGGCCCAGAGGTACCGTAGCTTGCCCAATAGTCTGCAGTGACTCAGTGATGATGCAGAAACTCATTGCCCCAGCCAGTGCATATTTTTTATGCCACTTTCAGTCCTCCTCCTCACTCTACCACCAACCCCACTCCTAGTAAATTTAAAGTCCTTAGACCAACCTTTAGCAAATGGCACTCCCAAACATCAGGAGTCCTTCATAAGTATTATTACATCAATAACATATTTGAATCAAAAAAGGGGGCCACTTGCTAATCGCAGGCTGTGAATGACTCGAGAGGATAAGGTTTACTAGTCAAAATAAAAATCTTTTTTGATTCAAATTTTCTAGAAACTAGACTTTGAGCAAGGGCAGTCATTCAAAAGGGCAAGTCAGAAGAATTGTCAGCCTTCACTAGTAGAGACAGCTATATATCTTATATCATATGGAGGTTTTGCTAAGAGGTACCATTCATCTTCAGAAATTCTTGGCATACCACTTGACCCAAAGAAGTAAAATACCTTGACTTATGCCTTATCCTTGGACAAGATGCTAGAAGAAAGACAGTGTTTTCTTAGATAACATTTAACTGTCTGTCTCTCTCCTTACAGAGTGATTTTCAATAAGAAGTTTGCTGTGTTATATGTTCTGTAACCCTAAGATAAATTAAAGATACTTGATTTACAAGGAAGTACACTGCAAAACGCAAAACCACTGTACCCACATATTTCATGCTCCCCTTGCTACTAGCTGATTATTGCAAATTAAATTTTGTTCCAATCAACCAAGCTATTGGAGTATATGCCAAACGCTGCAAAAATATATTCTTACAATTTGTGGGTCATGTGACTTCCATGAAGATGCTCTTTGCTACAGTTCTTACCAACTTTACTCATTTAGGCTTTCAAGTACATTTCAAGTGCATTTAATTTTTGAAAATGTTCTGTTGCAGACTGCTCATTCTCACCAGGAGAGTCTCCAGGTTAATTCAACCCACTCTTCCTTGAAAGCTTCACAGTACTGAAAATGATTAAGTTCAGCAAGATACTTTGATGGTAAAGTAAATGCCTAGAAATAGGATAAAACAAAATTTTAAAAAAGTCATAGGAAGACAGCTGCCACTTCTCCAACAGTGACAACTGCAAATGGATATGACAGTGGAGATGCCTTTTCAAAGGTTGTTGTTGTTATTATTATTATTATTATGCTCTCCTAAGCAAAGGCAGTGGGAGGTACAAGCCTGGCTCACGATGAGATATTTGAAAGCTGAAGGGAATTGAGCAATCAGCTGTGAAGAGACAGAAGATGAGCGAGAAAGAGGCAGTGTTGCCACCTTCTTGCACAGAGAGCAATATTATAGAGAAAGAGCTGGGAAAAAGGAAGGTCATACAGATCAGACCCATCAGGCTTATGCTTGCTCAGCTTCTTCAAACGTCCTTCCCACCTGAGAAGACACTGGGCACTGGCTTCCTACTTGGTGCTCGAGAAAAAAGAAAACACATGCATTATGAGAGACACAGATTGGCTAGTTACGTTGGGCAAAAATTAAAATAGAAAAAGGTGTACATACTAAAGATAGAAAGGCAGTGTTTTCAATTAGGCAATGGCAAGCTAGATCTTCAAAAATAAGAAATTGTGGAGTAAAGGAAGAAAACATCCAGCAATACATCTAACTTTATTTAATAGATAATTTTACCACAGACCTTGTACCTTAAACTAATATTGAGAGATGTCTCTTTCCATGCCACCAGCTCCAGTATTTAGTGGTCTTTTTCCCAAAGATAGTAGAAGAAAGCCTTTAACTATTACACTGGAAGTATAAATATTTATATGTTTAGAAGCTCAGTTTTTAAATGTTCAGCCTAAATGACACATTATTTTGATTACACAGTATTTATCTGAAAACAGGGTGTTTCTGAGGAATTTCCTAAAGTATAAATCTAGATCTCATGTGAAAGCAAGTTTTATGACTTAATCAAAACATGTTAGAGTCCATCTTAAAGCTATCAGCATCTTGTCTCTAACACCTAAAGGGAAGTCTAATTCTTGGCTTACCGCTGAGAAAGGGAAGGTTTTCTTAGCAGCTCGGTTAAAAGTTTAGCCAGTGCTTAGAGAGCCAGTGGATTCCCTGGTCCCGGTTACTACACTTTTTGTCAATTCTAACTGCGTTCCCTTATTCTTTGTCTATGAGCATGTTAGCCATTTAAATAAGTTGTCTGCCTCGGTGTGTATAAATCAGGAGCACAAACTCAAGTGCCTGCAGGCAGGTCAGCCCCTGACATTGGCAGGGCGACCACCTGTGACCCGCCCCCTGCTCCCTCAAGACACACTGAGGGTACACACGCATGTCAACACTCCAGCCGGCATGTGCAAGCTCTGACTGCACACATTCCCCATTGCTTTAGCCATATTTCAAGACAAGATATGTGCATCCTCAGTGCTGTCATCCTTCTGGGTGACAGTCCTAGATGCGACCCAAGCACACCCGGGAAACAGGCAAGTTCTGTTTGGTTACAGAATCCTGGAGTCCTGGTACACAGTGTGTGATCTAGAAGGAAACAAGGGCTCCAGTTGAACAAGTTCTCTTGGCTCTACATACTCCTCACTCTAGGGATAAATGAGTAAATTAGGAATTTGCAAGAGACATGGGGGAATGGTTGGAACTGCGGTGATTTGCAAATTGCGTATAGTCAAGGAAGCAGCCGTCGCTCAGCTCTAGCTGATCATTACCAAATAGTTCCAAAAAAACTAGAAATCCATATTTCTGTAAAATCTCCCCTTTTAAAACCATTGACAATTAATTTTGCCCATTCTTAAACAAAGTAGAGGCAACACTCTGCAGGAATAATTAATGGGTCTGCTGGCCAGGAGCAGCCACTGGCCTGTAGTTGACTGTTCTAGTCAAAACCATCTCACCTATAGGGCATTGTCAATGACCCTGCCTTCCCAGACTGACACCCTCTCCCAGTCAGCACAGTGATTATTTCCAGTAGGACTGGTGGGGGCAAAACAGAACTTGAACCAAAATTTTAATTATCTGACTTTAGTAAATACTAAGTGACTGAATGCTGTATACCCATTTGTGTGTGAGCCAAAAGTGTGAGTCAGGGATGGTGGAGATTAGTGAACTAGAAAAAAAATTTGCACATGGTATTTAGTCACTTTTGCTATATTATTCTAAAACAATCATGTTCATGTGGTATACCAGGAAGGGTTGTTGGAGAGAAGAGTCTTCGTTGGGTCTAGATCCAGCTGAGAAGAAAAATGATGTTGAATCAATTCAATCTCTCACCATCACTGGAAGTCATTTGAACTCCCTGGTTATTAATGTGTTCGTGTTGTTAAAGACAAAGAACTTTATTCTAGAGATTGAAAGGGAAGTCCAAAAGCAGTAGGAGAGTATCCTGTTCATGTATTTGACTCTTTCACTCCCCCAGAGACTGTGCACGGAAACTTAGCTGATGATTTCCTTTCTCCCTCTGGGTCCTCTGGCATAGCCACTCCCAACCATTTATAGCAAAGACAGAGCATTTTTCTTTGTTGCTTTACTGATAACCACAGCTCTCAACCCTCTAAAATATGACAGCCAGAAAATAAGATCGCTCTTGTCACTGCCTATGACATTTAGTTACTGATTTGCTCCAATAACTTGGGGAGATTTTCAATTTAGTGTTGCAGCAAAATAATTGTTTGTTTTTTTTTCTTCCTGACTATCTCTAATCACTTTATTTCCAACTCCCGGAAGGACTGATAAAGGACGTACGCTTCACCAGGACAATGACAGCTTATCTTTGGACGATGTTTTCTAGCAGGGAGGGTACGTTTTACAGGCAGTTTTGATGCTGATAGAAAAGAGGAAAAGTCTTTGACATTGACATTTTGTTCTTTTATGACCTCAGTACATTTCTTACAGATGAGAAACATCCATTTGTTTTCTTTTATTAAAATCTGATTAATAAATTTTAATTAATAAATTAATTAAATCTTATAGAAATATCAAATCTATCAAATGATAAGCAGCAGCCTGGATCTTATTCATTCAATAATTATAAAGAAGAAATGAATACATTTTTGTAAGGCCATTTTTCCTTTGGGTACATAAATAAACACAGCTCCTTTTTCTTTAGGTATCAATGTAGCAGATAAAACCTCTCTTATAGTCTGTGTTCTTTCATTTAATTTTCATTTCAGGATGGAATTGCAGCTTATAAAGTTAAGAGCCTTCATTAAAACTTTTGCTAATTATTTTTAACTTGTTGTATGAGACACTTTCCAGACTTCTGAATATAATAGACCATATCTAGAGACCCAAAAAGGAATTATTTGTTGTGATTCTTTTCCATTTTACTGTTCCTGTGTTCCATAAAAGTCTTTTGAGTACATTAATTAAATTGTAAGATGGAGCTGAAACAGTCTTATTTCTAATTATAGTATTCTAGGTGCCCACTTCAGTTCTTTTAATCAAAATACAAAAACCTAGGTATTAAATTAAAATGACAAAATTCTTTCTGAATGACAGACCAACTTCCATTTTAAAAAAACTAACTTCTCTTGGCTGCCAAGTTTCTATCATTTTTTCTCTGTAAATATGCTGGTTTTCTCATGGAAGTAGTGGTGTGGTTTATCTGGCTGATAATATAGTATATTTTGTAATAACATAGAATGTAAATAAGCAACTCCTACAATACCTCCTTTAATGATTCAGAATTCATCATTCCTTAGCCCGATAACATTGTTAGATTTGGTCCTAGAGTGAACAAACTACTTTAAAAAGGATTTTCCTACCCACACGAAGGAAATTAACATATGCAAGCTAACAGAAAGTCACAAAGTTAAATAAAACCATGGCTCTTTAGTAAAATTATGATCTGTCACTTTACGTGGACATCCCCTGGGCTGTTAGCCCCCCTTACAAGACTTCTGCAGCAACATTTCTCAAAGTGTGGCCTTAAACCTCATCCAGATTCCTGGCCCCAATCTTCCCTAGATCTACTGAAAAAAAAACTAGGACTCTGAAGGTGCATATTTCTGTAAGTTCTTTACGTAATTCTTATGCACAGTACAGTGTGAGATTCTGTCCACTGGTTTTATGGTCTTTTTTAATCAATTATTATCATGTAACCAAAAAGCTTGATATCTAAAACTGTTTGTCCTGGGGTTTGCAGTCTTAAAAAGAGGAAAATACAAAAAAGTAGCAGCACAGAGGAAGTCAATGAGGAGTTTTAACCATGTTTGCTCTGAGGGTGGAAAAGGGGCCAAGACCTGGGTTCTCCATAACTACATGTGCAGCCCTTCAAACGCTCTGCTTATGTTAGGGGCATACAAGCCAGTCAACCAGTTTTATAAAAATGCTGGTGTCTAGAGCAATGCCTGGCACACTGGAGGCACTGATCAAGACCCTTGTTAAACAACCAAGTGCCTGTGTTTGATGTGTGTTTCAGGGGAGCCCTGCCCAGAGAATGGGAGGAGTCCAGGCTCCGTGTCAACCCACCACAGCTCTCCACGCAGTGACTACGCAACCTACAGCAACAGCAACCATGCTGCCCCCAGTAGCAGTGCCTCTCCCCCTGAAGGCTTCGCCTCACACAGCCTGCAGACCAGTGATGTGGTCATTCACCGCAAAGAGAATGAAGGCTTCGGCTTCGTCATCATCAGCTCCCTGAACAGACCTGAGTCCGGATCCACTATAAGTAAGTGACTGCTTCACCTGCCTTTGAATACAAGGGCTTGTTTTATTTTGTCCTGGTGGTAGGGATACTGGACAAGCAGATCAGAAGACAGTTGTATGGAGCCTGAAAGTCACAGGCTATGGGCATCCTTCACACTTGTTAAGTCAAATGTTACTAACCTTTGCTCAGGAAGAATGAAAGACCCCAACTAATGTCCCCCCAACCCCACAGCCCCATCAAAGCTCCTCATTCATTTTAAACAGGAAAGAAAATAAAGCAGAGTGAAATGGGAGTGTTGGTGTGAGGGAAGGGTACTCCTGTTCAATAGAATGAACAGAAATCTGCAAAGGATCTGGGGAGAAAGCCATCCAGGCAGAAGCCTTGAGATGGAAAGAAGCTCGGCATTGAAGAAATAAAGACACAGAAGCCCAATGCAGCTGTGGTGTAGTGGACAGGGAGAGTGGCATGAGACAAGACAACTGGGCAGGCGCCAGACTACATGGGGCTTCGCATACCCATGGAGAGAAGTCTGGATTGTAGTCTAAATCCATGGCAACCATTGGAGGGTTTTAATCAGTGGGCAGAAATCTGACATATTTTTAAAAGATGAGTCCAGCTGCTTGTAGGAAATGAAATTGGGAGAAGAAAGCAAGAGTAGAAGCACAAGACACAGTTAGGAGACTGTGCAAACAGCCCTGAGGGTCTGGAGATAGCAGTGCCTTCCCCAGAGGTGCTTCCCCTGCATAGGGAAGAAGCAGAGAACTTCACCTCCTGGGGTGCCTCTAAGGTTCTGTTAGTCCACAAAACAGGTGACAGCGGTCACATCTCTCTTCCACTCAGTCATCTTTGCAGATACTCAGGCTTCCTTGGTGGATTTCTTTTCATTCAATACTATTCCAGAAGTCACTCAGCAGCCAGCAAGGAGTAGGACAGAAGAGGTGATAGGAAAACTTGTTCATTTTTCATGTTGAAGTCATTTAGCCTGCAATGTTACAGATAGAAACACCAGCATAGAGAGCATTAAGAGAAAAAAATAATTGAGTCATATTGTGGTCCTCAAATTCTTTTAAATTGTGGTTGTTTCCAGCACATGGTATGTGAAGGGAAATATGTATGTCAAACAATACGCAAGAAATCAAATTATTAGAATGAGTAAGAACTTTTTATGATAAATTTAATATTATCAAAACACCACCAGAACAAAATGGAGAAAATTGCTCTGTTCAGCTTTAGCTCTGACAAATTCAAAAGTGAAAACTATAGAAGTGTTAAACCTCAGTGAATATATACAAAAGTTAAATTACATCCACCTGAAAGTACAATTTATTTTCTCTTTTTCTTCATGATAAGCTGAAGAAATAAATCCAATCTTTAAGCATAGAGCAAAAGCAGAATTCTGTCAGTACGATGGATTCCCCAAGATTAAAAGGACACAAGACTAAAGATTTTCATGAATTATATAAACAGCCTTCCGATAATTACTTACATTTGGAGAAAATGTTCACAGAGAGCTTTTGTAACTATTTCAGTCATTCAAATTGTTCATTGGGGCAGGATACCTTAGGACCGGAATAAAAATTAAAAGTGTACTACCACAGTGAAACTGTTAAGGGTGTATTTAAGGTCTCAGCTTTGTTTGAAGTGTGACAGGATTATTGCTAAACATATAGGGAAATGTGTGTGTATACACGCATGCATATATGACATAAAGAAACCACAAACACTTTTTCTACTGCCAGTGAAACTCATGCATGGGCAGATATGGACAACAACAGGTGCAAATGCTTACAATTCACATGTGAATTTTGTCTTCCTACCAAGTGACAATAAACTGACTTCAAACAGTAATTCTCACCATTTACAAAATGCTATTATTTTACATTACCCTGGAGACTGAAAATACATTCTAGAGTTCAGGATGCCCCCTCCACTGACTTCTTTTTTCAAATATTTATTTCTTTTCAATTTAAGGAATTTGAAATGAAGTTGCCCCCATGTTCTGTGGGAAGACCAGCTATTACACTGATGGCATATAGAGTTTACAGTATATACTTTACAACATGCACCTAAAAGGTTTCTGAACTTGATGCTCTTTCATACTTAACTTCTGTAATAATTTTAAACTCATAATTTTGGAAAGAAATGCTAAGGGCCTTGTGAATGATAAAGAGCCATCCTTGTACCACATCTACATTGTCAGAATATCCAGGGCTCTTGGGCTCTTTGAGACTGGGAAAGCGTGATACTATCAGGTTCTCAAGAGTCACAGTCATTTCCAGGGCTGGGTCATTTTTCTCTTTGTGTCTTCTGCTGAACCTAAGGAGCTTGAACACGTTCATGGTTTTTCTCACAGCTGCTGAAGACTTTTCATTGGTGGACAAAGTGCTGTTATGGCTTTGGTAGAGGCACCATCACATTTAGACAAGGGGGTGGCAGGGTTAACAGTCCAGGTGCTAAAATCACACCACCTGGATTTGAAACCTGGCACCATCATTTACTAGCTGTGTGACCTTGAGGAAGTTACATGACTTCTTTGGGCCTCAGTTTCCTCAGGTGTAAAGAGAAGATCATTATAATATCTGTGTTGTTGGGAGTAAATAAATTAGTACCTGGAAGTGCTTCAGGCAGCCCTGGCTCAGAGGAAGCACTATGTCATTGTTGCTAGCTAGACCACCTGCCCCGCTAGGAATTATCTTGCATTCCATCAGTTTACTCCTCTGGGATAGCGCAGAGTTCAGTTAGAGCCCAGAGCAGCTAAATCCAAGCAGCCGAGGAGCATCTCTGAGAGCCAGCTCTCCCTCCCCACATGCTAGCCTGCTGGGAGCCCAGTCTCCCCCACACCCACCTCCCTCTAGCCCAGGTCAGCAGTGGGGCACTTAGAGCAGTGGCAGCCATGCCTGTCTAGCTGGCAGTGCCCTTGCTGAGGCTTTAGGCGGGAGGTCTCCCCAGAACTCACTAGCCAATCAACTAGAAAAATCACAGAAAATGTCAAAATTCAGACCTGAAGCTGTGCCTGTTAGAATGTCCCAGCAAACATTACATCTCTGTTGAATCTGTGAGACAAGAGAGGAGAGACAAAGAGCTGAAATGTACACTTCCCCACCCTGCAGACCAAAAAGGAATTATTTTCCATAGCTTCTAGAGCCCAGGCAACAACCGAGCCCCCAATGCCAGATGTTTAACCAATTCCAAGAACTTGGAAGGTGAGGTTTCTGGCTTACTGTTGCCTGGCATTTAGTAGGGCTCTTTACCAAAGCCTCACATGTTTGTTTGTTTGATTGTTTTGTTTTTCAAAATATAAAGAAGAAATTTTCTTTATCTCAGTTAATGCAATTGAAGAGCATACTACTTCTGTCCAAAGGCAGTGACTCAGGAGGCTGTTGTCTGGGAGCAGACAGATCTTAGAAGCTTTCTATCTGAGGTGCGGAAATACCCTTCTTGATTTAAAGGGATAATAGACAAGCTTCCTGAACATTTTTGTCCCATTATCCAAAATATTGTTTTTTTTCAGAACTTAAAATTGAACCCAAGGGGAAAACAAAGTGGCTTGCCAACCAGAGCCTAGGATAAGAGTTAACTATAACAGGCAATTGCATTTTAAATTCTTAAAAAGATTCAAACAAAGATTTATAAACAAAGGTGTTCATTGCTATATTATTGATAAAGAGAAAATTAGAAACAATGTTAGAAGCTTCTCAAAACCTAGAAACTTTGGCATCATTGGAAAGTTCAGGGCATTTGCTACTATTGACTAACTCTATTGTCACTCTCACTGTGGTCTGTGTACACAGGATAGACAAGATTTGGGTAACCTTCTGACTCCAAGTGGATCAAACTCTTACTCTATAAAAATATCCCCATGGCCATGTGCAGTGGGGTTGACAGGTCTGTCTTTGGGCCTTCCCAGCTCAAGTCTGAGTCCCGACATCCAGATTTTATTAGAGCTGTCAGCTGTCCTTACGGGTGCATCCTGCTTTCCTTCCTGACGTTCCCAAGAAGGGCTTTGGCACAAGTGATGACCTAAAAGTGACCCTTAGTTCCCTGCTTTTCAGGAAGGTTGTTGGAATTTAATGGGGTAGACATGCAAGGGCAGCTTGGACATTAGTGATGGAAGCTGACAGCCTGTGGAGGGAATTTGCAAACTTAGATGCAGGCCCAGATCAAGCCGTGGAGTAGAACATGTTCAGGACAGCAGCCACAGCACCAATCTAAGTGGTCAACCATAGGCAAACAACCACTTCAACCCTTCTGTCTTTCGTTTGTAATCCTAACAGCAGTGACTCAGTTTTCTGTATCTTTTTGCAAGCACATTACTGGTCAGCTTGCTGCTGGCTTCTTAGCAACTGCACAGCTCTACGGGGGTGCTGAAAACCTTTGTTTCCACGTGTGTGCTTTCTCTGGCATGGCCCATACAGTACAGACTTGGTTATTGTTGACTTCCCTACGGCCCACTACAATCCAGCGCTCTAGGATAGATTTCGTTATCTTTGGTGAAATGCCCTGATGACTTGCTCGAACTCCTTGATGCTATCCATAGTCTCTGGAGTTCAAAAGTTATTCTAGAGATTCAAAAGCTTAGCTCACAGGTCTTGGATGACATTTTAAAAATGGATGAAAGAAAAATGAATAAGCCATGAGGCAGGTTAAGATTTTTCCCACCAAAACTCACCCCACCAACTGTGCAGCCACGAAAGAGTCATTTGAACTAAGGGGGGTAAAAATTAAAACCAGAAGCTGAGATTTCTATAGTCTTGCCCTAATACACAGAGATTTAAAGCAAATGAAAAGTGCATTGAACAAGTCCAAGCCTCACTCTGGTTTTATACACTAACTACTGTGTCCCTTGCGGAAGTCATTTAGTCTTCCTCAACTAAAAATATAAGAAAAAATGGTCTCCACAGCCTCTTCCAGCTGTAAATTGTCTCATGCCATGAGTCAGCACAGAAAATGTGGTATTAGTTCAGTTTTGTCTGTGTATAAAAAGCTTTGGGTAAGTTTGAGGCCTGGATCATGTTTTTCATTGGCTCAAGCTAATTTTAACATGTATTGTTTTCGTTTTTTGATTACATTTTGAAGGTGGCTCCTAACTCTTTCAATTCTTTTGTTCATCTCAAACTCCATCAAGAAATTGTCTGAAGAAAGCTTTTTATACTAAACCAGCTCCCTTTTTAAGGCAACTTAAGGCAGCATTTTTCTCCTTTCTCACTTTCTGGCACACTTGAAAAATGGAAACGTTTGTATAACACGGAGGTTAACAGGCGTGAGGCTGCTGGACGCAAAAAGGCAAACACCCCAGAGGCTTCTACCGCCAGACCTCACCCAGCCCCCCTCAGGAAGCAGGCTGCTGTCTTGGCACACCTGTAACCTTTAGTGGCTCACTTCTTATAATGACCCATAGATACAAAGTTTTGCCCTAAAGGGAAGAAGACTCTGAATATCAGCAACCAATGGGCACCTCATCTTACATTTTAATGGTTCCGTGTATTCTCTTCAAACCTCCATTTTTGAGGTGTGTTCATCGATCGCCTTTAAAACATAGGCAACTGGTGCTGATGCTGGCACCTTGACCTTCTCTAATTCACTGTAAACGTTGACCTATCAATGCTGCATCCCCAAAAGTCATTGCTGGAAACTTACTTAGGTCATTCCCCTGCTATTGAACATGAGAATTAGAAAGTGAGTCTCATTTGTTTGTCTGTTTCTCACTGGTTTGCAAAAGCAAATTTCCTTTCAGAGTTCTTAACCAGCTGTGTAACACGTAATATTCCCTTACTCCTTAAACAAATTTCTGCTTTGGATTTCTTCAAAGACTTGATGCTTTTGCTCTGAGCTTTATGCTGAAAGTAGTTCATTCAGGAGCTTTTGAGAGCTGATAGTAGCTCATTCAAGAGGCATGATGGTATCACGCATACCATTAATGTGAGTGTTTCTATAACAGAAGAAATACAAGGGGACAGGGGACACTCCATAAAATGTCAGGTTTTCCCCAAATATCTGGCTTCTAAATATTACTCATGAAACTGTAAAATAACCAAATGTTTTCATAATCTTCTGGAAAATCTACATATGCAAAACAGATAAGATTGTATTCATAGTCTTCCCTGACATACACGCTTTAAATCAAATCAAATTTTCATGTTTATTAGTGTGACTTACTTTCTGCTTCAGGAGGTAGCCAGGAGCTAGGTAGGGTAGGAGTGCAGTTGCTAATGATGCAAGGTGCATCAAGAAAAGCAGCCCTTCCTATGTACAATTCAATCTTCCTATAACACGCCCTTGATTATGACATCCCTGCTAGAAATATCTACAGGGTAATATTCAAACATCCAAGACCTTAGGTAACCTAGACACAACCACTTTTTACCAATAGTTCCTGATGGTTCCATTCCGCCAAAGCTGGTTTAGTTACCCCCGAAGACAACTTCTGCTTTCCTGTTCCAGTATCCATGTTTTACCTGCTGCCACTTGGAATGTCTCATCTTATCCAATAATAAATTTGATCAAGCTTCCTCCCAGTAATCTCACCTGTATTTCATTTTCGCAACAACCCTATGAGGTAGAGACAGTTAACATCTCTCACAAGCAGCTCAAAAATCTCTTAATTCCTTAAGCCTTTACCTGACCCCTCACCCTTCTCCCTCAAGGGTTTTCATCATTCCTATGTGGAAATCTTGTCTGTAAACCCCTTAATTGTTGACTGCCCTCTGGCTTCCCATCTATTATTATGTCAGTTTTTACTATCTATTACTACCATTTTACTTTGCATGTGTTCATTTCACAACCCCTAATTGTAAGTTGCTTAAGGGCAGGAAGTGATAACATGCCTTTGGGTCCCCCACAGTTACTGATCACATGATTTCAAGGACTTGTTATGTAATTTATTTGATGGGATTGGATTGGATCCTCATATAGTCATCCAGCATTCTCTTCATCAAAGTAACAATAAGAGTGTGCTCTGCTCTTACTTTCCCTGAACCTAAACCTAGCTGTTCCATCCCTCGAAGGCAGTGAGACATCCCTCTGGGTATGGGCAAAGCGGAGGGCATCACTTATGGGGAGGAACTGTGTGTGAGCTAGTCCTGGCCCGAAATGAGAAATCACACTATAATAAAGTAGAACTGGAACCGTGTCCCAGAATACAAATCGCCTATTAGTTGTCCTCAGCTTGAGTAAATAATTCAATAGCCAGCTCAGGGCCTGGTGAAGTCTTAGATGAGAGAGCCCTCTAAGAAATGGGGCTCAGTGGGGCAGTCTTCCTGCCTCTGGGCAGCCCCTCTAGGCAGAAGCTTCTGGGCTGCAAAGCCCTGATCCTCGGAAGGGCCGAGCTGGTGGCTGCAGCGTGCTCACTGGCACTGACTGCTCCTGGAATCACCAGCCATCTGTGTCAGCGCCACCTCAGCGATAATCATATCATCCTCAACAGGAGGGTTTGGATGGCATCCCAAGCTCCTTCCAAAAAAGTATTACTTCAGATTATTTACTCATTTCACAACCCTCATTAACAAAGCAACCCATTTTAGTTTCAAGCGAACAACTCCTGAATCATATTACCTCTTTATAGGTTTATACCTAGCTAAAACCAGAATGAATAGGACCTATTGATTAAATTCCATTTTTTTCAATCCTGACCATGGCTAGTTTTGTTCCCAAATTTAAACCTGGCTGCCTAGGCCTTACCAATAAGCAGACAAGCAAACAAGAAAAGAATTTGCTTATTATACAAGTTGACAATGTAAATAAATAAATAGATAGATAAATAAATAAATAAATATTATGACAGCCAAAAAAAAGAAGAAGAAAAGAAAAGAAAAGATCTTGCATCAAACTCTGAGTCCACTGGTATCCGAACTTTGAATCATCTATTAACTAAAATGGAAAGACACATGGAAATTTGTGGGCACCAACAAATGTAACCATCATTAAATTGTAAAAATAAATCTGCAGAGAAGCACCATCATATTTATTCATTCTCAAGAAGAGGAGCAATGCAAACTACCAAGAAATCTGTGAGTGCTCACCGTGCATTTTTTAAAAATTTCTAGGCCATTTTTCTTATTGTTTGAATGGAGCTCATAAATCATAAGTTTTCCCCACTAGGGCATCATTTTTCAAGAAGATTTTTATTATTGTGTTCAAAGACTCTCCAGGCAGCGGCAGCAGCAGGTGAACGTGTAGATGTCGTCTTACCTTCAGCTATTCAGTTGTCTTAAAAGCTCATAAGTGGGTGATCAGTAGCTGTTCTTTCTGGGCTTGTGCCCTGCAGCTCCTTGTTAGTCACTCGGTACGGGGGGCGTGCAGCCGGGGAGGCAGCCCGCTCTTCATGGCCAAGGTCACACTTTCCGTGGAAAACGCCCATCACTCTCCCACGGGGTTCAAACCAATTCCAAGCCTGCAGGTCACTTTTGCAAAAGGCACATTTTCTTTATAATCTATTCAGGGCCTCGTGTTGGATTCAATTCTCTGTAATTTTATTTTTCTCCTTTTCTTCCCCCACCAATCAGCCACATGAGAAAAGCCGATTCCACATTCACAACCACTTTAAAAGCAAGTTGTTAAGTGAACACAGGAATGCTACTTATCACCATTTTTCAGCTATGTTGCAAGAGTGTGATTAGGGAATACTTGCCCCATTTGGACTGGGAAAAATAACATTTCTTTTTGGGTCCCAGCTTTCACCCAGGACTCAGGAAGTACTTCTACCCAAACTCCTTCCTGTCATACCAAATTCTGGCAAAAGCTCTTTCTACTTGTTAATGTAACCACCAATAGTTCTGAAACTTAAGCTGGGTATTTTTTCCCAACCCATTTACAGTATTTGGTGGGAATCATTTCTATAAATTGATCAATCACCTTTTCTCGGTGATGATCACTAGGCATTCCTAAGGTGTGTTCAGTGCCAAAAACAATTAACTAAATAGTGGGACCTGCCTACTGTTTGCATTTGCATTTTTGATCTCCTCCAGATCTTATTTTTGTAAGCCAGGCAAGTGTTTACTCCACAAACATGCCCAGATGTTGGGCACCTGATGAACCCATCTGCTTTCAGTGGTATCTTGCCCCAAACCTTCTGTTTGGGAAATGTTCATTATAAAAATATACATTTATGGATTCATCACGAGAGGAGAGGATCTTCCAGTAAGCAAGGAAGAGCACAGAGCTGGAAAGGTTCTGCCCTGTGGTTGGTTTTCTGGCACAAAGCAGTTGTAATAACATGAGGTAGAAGAATATTCCAACTTAGAAATCTTTATTCAAATGTTAGACTTGCTGGAATAAACATCAAGATAAAAAATAACTCACATTCCAGAAAACACTTGACAAAATTAAAAAACAATAAAACCTGGTGGCCAAGAATCTTAATTTATTTAAGCTTCCATGACAGAATACTGTAGACCAAGTGGCTTATAAACAACACCAATTTATTTCTCACGGATCTGCAGGCTAGGAATCCAAGCTCAAGGCACTAGCAGTTTGGAAGTCTGGTGAGGGCCAGCTTCCTTGTTCATAGACAGCCGTCCTCTCACTATGCTCTCACAGGGCTGAAGGGGCAAGGGAAGTCTCAGGGTCTCTTTCGTAAGGGCACTAATCCCATTCATGAGGACTCCATGACCTAATCACCTCCTAAGGCCCCACCTCCTAATACCACCACATTAGGGATTAGGTTTCAACATGTGAATTTAGGGAAGGACAAAAACGTCCAGTCTATAGCACCAAGTTAGCCACTGATATTGATACTCCCTGGTGCTAAATGGCTAAGAGAGGGCTGACAGGTGTGGCTCTCAGCTCCAATCAATGTGTATGATCACAAGCTTTACCTAAGCACCTAAGTTCATATTATAGCTGAATTTCTATACAATTACATTTTTACTCTGAAGACACTAAGGCAAGATGTTACCCAAATATGCTTTCCAGATATAAAACTTGAATACATCAGGCCCTCCTGACTGCCGTTGCTATGGCTAAGTTGAGGTTCTAGATTAACACTGTGCAGAACATTCTGCAATTATGCAATGTTCTATTCTGTGTTATACAATTCTGTAGCCACTAGCCATATGAGGCTACTATGGCTGAATAATTAAATTTTTAGTTGTTTTTTATTTCAATTAACTTAAATAGCCATGTGTGGCTGGTAGTTACCACGTGGGACTGCGCAGCTCTGGAGCGTCATAGTGGCCTTTAAGTGCCCTCCTGTCTCCAGCCTTCTTCCTACCCACCTATCCTTCAGTCCACCCTTCACATCGCCACCAAGGTACTCTTTCTAAAGCAAGTCGATGACATCACTCGACTTTCCTAATTCATTAGTGACTTTGCATTTGGCTGCAAAATTCCAAGCTTCCTGGCACAACCCATAAGCCCTTCCGTGATCTGTCCCTTGCTACCTTCACTCTAGGTCTCCCTGTCTGTGCCCAGTGCACTCCCACACCCATAATGCAGATTCTGCTAATTCACAGATCTGTGCCTTTGCAACTCACATCACCTGCGACTGTGATGCCTTCCCCATCCTTGCCCACCTGGAGAAGTCCTGTTCATCTCTTTAAGTGCATGCTAGGCAGCATTTCCTCTCTGAAGTGTTCCCTGATCCCTTCCACTGCCCGCTTCCCACCTCCTTTCTCCTACTCAATGGACATCTGTTCTTTTTTACTTACCTCTGTTTATTTCCTCCTCTTTATCAACTCCTGCTTTTTCACTTTTTCTCCCATTTTTAAGGTTTAATTACATGTAGTAAATGTTACCTTTTTTAGTATATAGTCTGTGAGTTTTTACAAATGTGTTTAGTTATATAACAATGAAGTCAACCCCTCCAACCACCCCCAGTCCTAGCAACCAAGGCTTTGTTTTCTGTTCTATAATTTTGCCTTTTCCTATATAAATAGAATCATACAGTGTGTAACCTTTTGAGTCTGGCTCCTTCCAGTTAATATAATGCATTTTAGATTTATCTATGTTGTTTCGTGTGTCAGTATTTGGTTTCTTCTTATTGCTGAATGGTATTGCACTGTGTGGATATACCATAAGTTGTTTGTACATTCCTTAGTTGTAGGATATTTGGGTTGTTTCCCATTTTTGATGATAATGAATAAAGCCTCTATGAACATTTTCATTAGGTTTTTATGTGAAAATAGGTTTCTCTTTCACTGGGGTAAATACCTAGGAGTGGAATTGCTCATTCCTATGGTGCTAATTGCCGCAGTGGACATATCATTGTGAATGCAGTTGGACAATTAATTTTGCAAACTCATCTTAGAAAACATGCTGCATACCTCATTGCTATATATCACTACCGTCACCTTCAAAGTATTTCTTTTGGGGAACTGTGCACCAACACCAGCGCCTAGTCCACCCTTCAAAGCAATTTTGGAACTCTTCTGGAATGGCCATCAGAGCTGTTGTCATCCTCAAAATCTGACAGTTAAGTTCATGAACTTGCCACTGTGTCATACAGTGCTGCCAACAGAAACACACAGTGGCAAGTTTGTGAACTTAATTGTTAGATTTTGGGGATGATGACAGTTCTGATGGCTATTCCAGAAGAATTCCAAAATTGTTTTGAAGGGTGGACTAGGCACTGGCGTCAGGGCATAGCTTTCCAAGCGGGGTACTTCAAAGATGACCATAGTGATATTCAGCAATGAGGTATGCAGTATTTTTTCTAGAATGAGTTCAAGAAGTTGATGGTCTGACCTCATATTCCCCTGTATGAAGGTTTCAGATGCTCCACCTCCTTAGAGTATTTGTTATTTTCAGGCTATATTGTTGTTTTTGAAATTTTAGCCATTCTAATAGGTGTATAGTGGTGTCTCGTTTTGGTTTTAATTTGCATTTTTCCCTAAAGACTAATGATAATAAGGATCTTTTCATGTCCTTTTTATTTTGTCATCCTTATTATCTCCTTGGGTGAAGTGCTTTTTCACTTTTGATCTTTTCTCTCGAGTATAATTGGCATTTCGCTGTGAACAACAAAATACATTCTGAGGCTCTTCCACCCTTCTTCTTTTCATTTCTCATGTTGGAGTCCTAACAATCATTTTATGGTGACAATCTCAGGTAAAATTATTATGGTGACCTATGTCTGCTTAGTAAAAATGAAAACACATATACTTACTAGGCTTTAAAATATGAGGGATGAGAGAAACTACATGTAAGCAGAAATTCCAAAAAAAGTCGAGACATGCACTATTTGGATAAGAAAGATAAGAAAACTGTATGCAGTGATAGTTTCACTTTTCAAGTAAGGAAATTCTGACGTGATTTATTTGGCCATTCAGAGGTCATACTGCAAGTTATTTTCAAAGTCAATATCTGATCAAGATCTTCTAGCCCCTGAACACTATGCTTGGGGAGGTATTTTTATATGTAGTTTTATTCAGTAATGCAAAATTGCACTATTCCAAGTTAAAACATATATACTCTATCAGTGGAATTTTGGCTTCTGTGAGAAAATGAAGAACTAATAAATATTCATGTAATCTCCTGGATAACATATTGAAAAGGACAGCTGGCTTGGGAGGAATCATTTGCCTAAGTTAGTATCTGTTTTCATTTACATTAAGAAAATATTGCAAGAAGTTATTATCTACCAGAGGGCTTGGGGGAATACAATGGAAAGCTGATATTGCACCTGATTGCTTTTGACATTTACCTATTATAACAAGGAATCAGTGTGAAGATAGCCAAGTGACTTTTTACAAAACACAATTTCAGAAGCGATAAAATGAAAATGGAGATAGCAGAGATGGAATACACTGCATCTGTAAAAATGAGAAACATGACTTGTCAGCCACACCTGCTTGTAACTATCAACCATTTCTTTTGAGTCCTGCTGAGAAATTACTGAGAGCCAAGTACATTGATGGGAGTGAAGTCTCACAAGGTAGTCAAGATACATAAAGGAAGGAAAGAAATGTGGTTTTGTTGAACCTCTTTAACCCAATACCCAGGATTAATGAAACATAATGTTATGACATATTTGGAACCCTTGAAATCAGTTGTCTTTCATATTTGTATCTTTAGGGCTACAGGAGACAAGAGGACTATTAAAGTTTGAGTACATAAATTGATCATTTTTCTCCCAGATTCCTCATCTCTAACTGGCACACCAAAAGATTAACTTTAATGACTGATTTAAATTTATAAACACTATTTCTAATTTCTGTTTAATGGTGGCAAGATGATTTATATGTATGTCCTCCCATTTCTTAGATACTAATAAAATAGTAGTTAATGAAAAACAAAGGAATCAGCATGAATGAGGAATACATTTTAAAGACAAAATAGTGGCAACTCATTTTGCAGGTCAAATAGATGTTGACTCAAGTTGACAAATTGAGAGACGGTTTTGTAAGAATATAATTTAAAAATGTGAAGAAGAAACAGCTGAAAGATTTAAAATGCTTACTGTGAGCTCACAAAACCAGAGAGAATGGAGAGAATTAGGGCAGGAAACTAAGACATTTTTATTGTAAGCATTTAGTTTTATTTTGTTTTAATTTATGCATATATTACTTCAATTAAATTGTATTAATTACAAGAGATTTTCAATCAATAGAAGATAGTACTATTATTCTGTACACTTTGCCTTTTTTATATTATGACATGAATTTTGAAATTTTTATATAATTTTCTCATTGTGTAGGATAATCCAGTACTTTCTAGTAATAATTTGATAAACCCTCTGTAATAAATTATAAGTAAAAGAAACCTCATATTCAGAAACTAAATTTTGTCATTGTGAAAGTGATCAACTAATTCTTTGACAGGTAGATTTGCATGTGTGCAATGGAGGTATTATACCACATCTCAGACCTGTGATTGTTTTGTTCTTGTTGTTTTGCTTTAAGCCCCTCTCCAAAACTTATACCTCTTTGTCCAGAAGTATATCACAACAAAAGCCCCTTTGTCTTCCAGATATTACATAGAAACGTTGAGGTCACTTTGGTAGTTTTGGTCTTTAGATTTTCATTTAATTTTACACAAACACACTCTTTGAGTCTGAAGCAAATCTGACTGAAAATAAAATATAAAAACTGTTCTTGGAGTTATTTCTAAATAGGATTGTCTCTAATCCTAACGCAACTGAAATGTATATGATGATCAGCATTTAACAATGGCTAACTTTGGGGGTAAGGTGAGGACTGTGACCTGCGAGTTATCTCAGGGTAAGCACTGCAGCCGCAAACTCTGCCGATTAGTATTCTCAGAGCAGATGAGAAAAGGTTTAAGAATATACTTCGCAGAAATTATTTGAACTACCTCTTCTAGTGATGTATGTGAATATAAGAAATGAAGCCACATGAGAAAGAAATTGTTTTGCTTCTTACCACCTTTTGTGCTCTTTTTTCTTGATAACTTTCCTATAGTCTCATTTAAATCTTCTACTGCAGACACTAAAAAAAAAGTGATGCAAGAAGGAAATTATATTATGGCTCTATTTATATAAGATCAACTACGTAATCTTCAGGGCCCAGTGCAAAATAAAAATGTGAGGTCCTTGTTCAAAAATATATATGAATGTCACCATGGTGACAGCAGATCATTAAACCAAACGCGAGTCCCTTTAAAAAGTAGAGAGACCTGTGTGACTGCACAGGTCACATACCCGTAAAACTGGACCTGTGTTTACAGGCCTATCAAATCTTTCCAAACAAAAATACCATTTTAATCCAGGCTTGTATTAAAGGATAATAGAACAGTCAAGTAATAACTAATCACAATTCTTAATGCAATGAGATTCCTATTGATTACCACTTCACTCTCAGCAAAACAGAAGTATGCAAGGTAAGATAAGAGCTGAGGATGTTTCTTTCTCTCCAGTCATATTGTAAATACTTTCTAGATGGTGCCTTCTACCCTTGGAAGCATAAGTGCACCTGGGCTCCCAAATTGCTGATAATGTGCCCCTCTTCCCATTCTCCCCTCTGACCATCTGCTTATTACCAAATGCAGATAACTAAACTGTTCAACCACAAGAGAATGACTCATGGGGCTGGGGGGAAAGTGCACTTTTAGAATATGCAGTCCCTAAAACACCAGCTGCTCTATTTTGGATCTTGCAACTCATTTGCCTATGAATTTCAGGGAAGATGTTTTTGTTTTGGAAAGCTAAATTTCACTGACTTTTAGAGGAAAACAAGTCATGCAGTCTGCTACAATTTTGCTACAATTTTTTAAAAAATACCAAACACATTTTTTACGCCCCCCACATCTTTGTCCCCTGATGACCAAGAAAATCTCTTTTGCAGGACACTGTGTCACACTCTAGAAAAGGACAACATTTAGCCAAACGGGTTTGTCACCATAAAATATATTCATTCAGGACTTCTAGGAAGGAGAGACAGAAAATAAGCAAGATTAAGACAGGCTTAGGTTGCTGAAGGCTTTTGAAGGTTTAGGTTTCAGAACATAGGATTCTTCATGAGATATCAGGGAGAGGAATACTGTGACAATTGCTATTCTGCTGTTCGTATATGTTCAGTGGCCATCTAGAGGATCTGTGCAAAGGCATCTCTTTAGGAATCTCAGATAGGGAGCCAGTAATTGTGAGGGTAAGAGGAACCCCACCTGCAAAGCATCCTGTCCTTGTTTCTCCCTCCATAGATTTGGTAAAAACCTCGTTACCACCATGAGTTTTTCACTAAGGGAGTCGCCACTTATCCTAGGGATACTGTGGTCCCTCCTGTCCAGCATGATTTTTCTTTCTCTTAACACTATCTGAGGTTCACAGTGGACTCAGTATTTCACCCCTCCTCTCTTCTTTTCTTGTAACATGTTACCTTTACCACAGATTTGCCATTTGTATTTTGTTTTTAGTGTTTTTATTTGATTATACTGGGTCTCCACAATTAGATTCAGTTTCTTGAGGGCTGATACCATGTGTGTTTTTATTGTTGTCTTTCCCACTGGGCCTAAGGTTGTGCCTGTTACTCAGAATATGCTATGCAGAAATGTGTTATTAATGAATTAATTGATTCTCTTGCTCCAACCTACAATTTTAAAACTGAAAAGTAAATAATTTTTATAGATTATTTTAAGAAAACCAACAAGAATCATCCAATTTAAAAGAAATTTGTTTCATATCAGATCACAGATTCTGAACCCAAACTAACTTCCTTTGCTTCTTCAAGCTAATGACATGTTGTTTAACCTTCACAAAGTAGTGGGATTGTAAGCTAATGAGAGGTTATACTATTGATTATCTTTGAAGTATGTATTTTGTCACACTCATTTTAGAAACTTTTCACTTGTAAGTCTGACAGGATTGATAGAATCCACTTTCCCTGTTTAAAGCTTTCCTTCATATACAACTTCACTATGTGGAATCTAGTAACAAAGAGATACTTAAATGCAAACAGGAGTCACAGACTTTTCTTCTCTGAAATAAAATGCATATAAAATGACAAGGAAATATGAAAAACTTTGGGGGGTCGAGTACAGCTAAGAATTTTAGGATGACTCTATTACCAAAGATTTTAGGAAGAATCCATCACCAAAGCAAGAAAAGTCCTTTAGGCAACTATCCCATCTTTGTGGAAACTGACCCACGATAGAACTGTGCATGAGCTCATAGGTTGGCCAATGACTGAAGGACCTGAATAGACGGTCCGAAAGTCCCAGAAAAGAACACAACAGCAAAAAGGAAGGATCGGAGCTTCCTGTGATGCTATGGCTAGAGACCCAAAGAATCCAGGCCTTTAGAACAAACTTAGTATCCAATGGAACTGAATGACTCTGATATGTCTACAAAAAAAGAAGTGTGCTGTGTTGAGCAGCACCAAAAGAGTAAATTCATCTACAGGAAAATATAAAATATATTGCAATATAAATATACAGTAGTGTTTTACCCAGGAAGGAAGGAAGGAAGGAAGAAAGAAAGAAAGAAAGAAAGAAAGAAAGAAAGAAAGGGTTTTTTCCCATAATTTAGGTGATTTGCAGATTTCTAATTAGTGAACATTGTCTCCTCTCCAAATATCAGTCCATCCAAAGCCACGTGACATATTGCAACTTTTCCCAAATATCTGTGTATCCTAAAAACACTGCATCAAGAAGACTAATCCAAAGACTTGATTTATGTTCCTGCCTGACAGATGATGTCTAGAAGGCATGCTGTCTAAATGGACTGCACTCAAGCAGTTAGCTTAGTCATCAATTCTCAGAGAATTAATGAGTACCATTTGTCCTAAGAATAGAAACCAAGGTCAGGGCCTCATCCATGCTCTGTAATTCCATTAGCAATGCACAGAAAGCACTTAGGTCATAAGCTCTCTGGAGCTTATAACTGAGCAAATGAAACTGCATCTTATTTCCGGAGACTCCTCTCTGAACACACCCCTTGTCAGTGATTTGGTGTATATATATCAACATTCAATGTACTTACATATGTAGGAGAAATGCTGGTGGGGGAAAATGAGTTGTCTTCAGCTGCCAAGAGTTCTAAGCACTGCTTTTATTAAAGTAAATGCCAATAGAAAACAATTTTATTAAAACTACATCAGGTATTTCCAATTACTGGACATACACTTTTAAATTGTGTACTCAGATTTTATGTAAACACTTGATCATTCTATATGGCTACCAGAGAATTTATTTCAGTTTTCATTCTCTTATTTTGGTTTTTATTCTTTCATTTAGTTTTTATTCTACCTATCATAATAAAAACAAAATGGCCCTGAAACTGAGAGTTATCATCCTAAGCAAATAATTCTGTTTACAATGAAACGTTTATCTTGAAATCTCAAACAGCAAGCAGCATGCTTTTCAAAGCTATTAATAGATCTCACCAGTAATTTCTTCACTCTTCATAATTCAAACTTCTTTCAACCTGACGCATATCAAAAAAAAAGAAGACAGTAACCCCAAGGTTTGAAGCCATGGGCATAGGTTTGAAACTTACTTGTTTCTTAACAATAAAATAAGCATGATTATTATACATTTACAGCTACCTCACATGGTTGCTGTAAGACTTTGGAATAAGTGCCTAGCACAGTGCCTGGAAATTAACAAATGAAAACTGTTGTTTTTATTGTTGAGCACATAAAATTCTTTAATTGTGTGCGTGATTGTATGTGTGTATGTGAAATCTTTGTTTGGAAACATTTGGGGTTTTATGCCTTATAGATTCTAAATGGTCTATGGTAATGGAAGTATTCAAAACAACAAATCATCCAAACACCACTTGTATGTGTTTTAAGGACTATTTTTAAATTTTATTTCAAATGTGAGTATTTATATTACCCAAAGAAACAACTTCAATTAAAGGAATGACACAATGATGTGAAGTCCTAACTAAAAGGGGCCTGAGGAGCTGTCCAAAGTTCCTGTCCCCAAAGAACCTGCTTCAAGCAAAGTTCTGCCTCCCACTTTCCTCTGGATCAGAGCCATTAGTGAGGTGTTTATGATTCCATGCTTAGAGGCAGGGTGCAGTCACCAATAAAGGTGCCAGGTACTCATGAATCACATACTCAAATGGAGGCAGGAGACAGTAAAGTCAAGAGAGGCAGTATAGTACCTTGGTTAAAAGCAAATACTGTGGACTCTGACAGGCTGGGATCCTAAATCCTGGTTGGCCTAGATGACCTTGGGCACATTGCTAACCCCTTTATGCCTCAGTTTCTTCCCCTGTAAACATTCAATGGTAGTGCTGTCAGGTATCTCAAATAATTTGTTAAGGATTAAATTATATATATTTCAATGTAGTTATAATTTGTGTGTGTGTGTGTGTATGAGGCTCAATGTGCATAATAAAGAGGTCTTTATTATGCTGATTTCCCTTTGAATAATAAACTTTTACTTACAAGTTGGTAAGTAAAAGAATAGCTACATCTTTTCTTTTGAAACCAGAGGAAAACAAACAGGATCTTGGCCTCATGTAATGCCTATATAATCCCCTAAACACATGCCTCTTTCCCAAATGAAGCTGTTTTCCTGGTTGATAGTTGAAGAATATTGCTCTGCAGTAAGCAAAGTGTTCCTTTAGTTTTAGCAGTTTATGCCATGTGAAAACAATTCAAGCTGGTACCTACACGCAAGCACACGCACATCAATAGTGATATCAAAAACATTAAGAAGATAATAGTAATAAAAAGAATGAAAAAATGTTACTACTTATACATCAATTCTTACATGCCAGGTACTATTCTAGTCACTTTACATATGTGATAACTCATTTAATTTTCAGAACCATTCTGTGAAGTCAATAATATTATCCCCATTTTAGTGGTGAAAAACAGAAACTCAAAAACGTCCACTTACTTTCCAAAATTCACAGGCTAGATAACAATGTACACATTGTGTCCAAGGAAACCATATCATTTATTGACTGTTCCAGGACACTGTTGAACATGAAAGGGGACAAAAATGGGAATGAAAGTTCACTCTAATTATGGTTGAAGACCAAACAACTTCACACCTATGTCATTTTAAAAAATAAGTTCGTGAATGGGTTCTTGTTACATTTCTACCTGAGAAATATATTGTCCTAAGACTCTAAGATGATCATTAATATGCTTTAAGTGAGGCATTCATAACTTAAGCCATTAAGTTATGAACACCTCACTTAAAGCATATTAATGTTCACTTGTTTGCCTGTGGTAAATAAAATGTGTTTGAGCTTCCAATGTAATGAGTTTCACTTCGAAAACACAGGCTCAGCCAATATTTTCATGTGCTACCTATAACCTTTCACAATAGAAATATGATCGTGGTGCCAGTTCATTACCTCACTGATTGTCCTTCCTTATCATGGTTATTAGCTGATGTTCTGCCTTTCACTCTAACACACACATAAGACTGAGAGTTCAAGGAACAGACATCCCTGGAGCATAATGAGTGGTGGAGCGTCTCCTTGCTTCTTTATGCAGATTACGTCAATACCTGACTTCCGCAGGGAGAGCAGCAAGACAGAGTCATTGACAGGTGGGACTCCCCATCTTGAAAGGAGACAGAAAAGGGAACAGGTTTCCCAATTTTAAGCTCCTTGAGGGAGGTTACAGGGCCACTGTGTGGCTTTGCTATCTGACTCCAGCTAGGTATCGGGGTAAGCACACAAACACTTACATTAAATGAAAGTCAACCTGATAGAAAATCTATATCTTCATGTACCTGGCTCTCCTCACATATATAAATATATAATAAGAAACAAAATAAATATTCACTGTTTTAAAGAGACAGCTATTATTCTTCATCCATTCTAATACACATTTTAGTATTTTAAAAATTAGCATCTGAGAGTCAATGGAGTTTCATTGTTTAATTGGCTGAATTGGGTTTTTCTTTTCTTTTTTGTGGTACATGGAATAAAGATGTGTCCTACCGTCAATGGCATCTTAGATTTGATGAAATACATTAAATATCAGATACTAGCAAGATCTTAGCACACCTAATAAATTAAATAAAAAAGAAGAGAAAGGAAAGATTTGAAAACTGCATCCACCTTTAAACTGAAGCTTAGTGGATGAGTGGGAAGTTGGTCACAACTTCTGTACCAGCTGGCTACAGCCCCTATTAATATATATATTTTTTTCCTTTCCTGTTTTCTCCTCTATGTAAAATAGAAAAGGATGGAAATTAAATTCCTGGCATTTAGTGTATCTTTCTGAAACTGTATGTCATTGTCTATAGAGTACAAGCTCTTTGGGCACAGTGTTTTATGGATATGTTCTCAAATTTTGTATATATCAGAATCTTCTCAGAAGCTTCTCAAAAATCCATGACGTATACCTCCTGCCTAGACATTCTGATTCACAAGGTCCAAGGTAAGGCCCAAAGAGTTGTATTTTTAATCCTACTGTGGTTAAGATACACCTCAAAGTTTGAGAATCGCTGGTCCATGTGTTTGAAAGTGGCCTATCACTGCAAAGGACTTGAATTTGGAAACTTTGGTCTTAGTAGTATGCACAGGACCACATTTGTTAGGAGTGATTGTAATTTCAAAAGGAAAATGCACTGACAAAAAAAGGAAATCTAAAAAAATAAAAAAAAGGAAATCTGTCATTGCAATGTTTGCTGTGGGGCTGGTACTCAAAACCAAAGCATGTGTTGGTAATGCTCCTGATATCGATTTCTGTTGTGGATTATTTTAGCTGTGCCCCATAAAATCGGACGCATCATTGATGGGAGTCCTGCAGATCGCTGTGCAAAACTAAAAGTGGGAGATCGGATCTTGGCAGTGAATGGCCAGTCTATCATCAACATGCCCCACGCAGACATTGTAAAGCTCATCAAGGATGCAGGTCTCAGTGTCACCCTTCGCATCATTCCTCAGGAGGGTGAGTGCCTGAGCCAGGTCATGGATTCCACCTGGCTGCCATCTGGTGTCAAAGCCTCAGAAATTGATAGTTATTTTCACTTTGGCAAACATTTGCATCCTGTTGCAACACGTATCCTGTTTACTCAGTACAAGTTTCATTCAGAGATGAAGCTGTGTGACATTAAAGACACATAGTGTAAATCCCATGACACTGGGTTATTTAGTTATTCCCTGTCATCCCAGGAGTACTATTTTTATGTTAACATTAAGCCAGAACCCATTCAACAGAGATGATAGAGTTACAAGTCTGAAAAAGAGGGGGGAAAAAACACATATTCATGTTAACAGTTAAGCTCTGGAGGATTCTTCAAAGTCAGATTGATTTTCAAAAGCTTGAGGAAGCTTTGTGGTATAAAGAGAGCTCATTTAGAAATGTTGCATCTGATAAGAATTTTAAATTCCCACTTAGCCTTTTGAATTTCTCTGTACAAAGACTCCACCCAGAGGTTTGAAGAGTAGTGAGCATCACAACTCACAGCCAGACCTTAAGGGGCCAGGAAGTGTTAAGTACCACTCACCATGAAGTCACCATTTCTGAACACAGTGGCTTCATTACTCATTCGTTGCTGCTGACACATTAATGATATTCGAGTTCAGTCCCTGGAGCTCACTGGTAAGTGGATTGCAGCGTCCCACACAGGGAGTGGTGGGCTCCCTCACCTTGCGCCCCTCTACTGATCATCAGTCTGCTGAGTTCATCTTGGGACTCTGAGAAGGAGGCACAAAACAGCCACCTGATGTTAAATATAAAACAGTGGTTTTCAACCGAGGTGATTTGTCACCCTCAGGGGACTGTTAGCAATGGGTAGAGACATTTTTGATTGGGGTGAGGATGCTACTGACATCTCGTGGCTACAGGGCAGGATGCTGTTAAACATTGCACAGGGCACAACACAGTGCTCACAGCAAAGAATTATCTGGCCCAAAATGTCAATAATGCCAAAGATGAGAAACCCTGATACAAATGGAGAAGAAATTTAAAATTTGAGGCTGTGAGGAACAAAAGGGTTAGAGTGGGTTATAAAAGAATGCTAATAGATCACCTCCCTCTTATCAACCAATTAACAAAAAAAAAAAAGATGATGATGATTATGAACAGAGCATGATAGTATTTTTTTAACTTTATCTATAGACACCATCATGTCTAAAATATTCAAGGGAATTTACTCTAGCAATGTTGCTCACTAAAAATTTAACTTGCTTCTCCATTTTCCCAATCTAAAATATGTCTGTCTTTCTCTTATAATATAGAGAAATAATTGCAGTTGAAAATTTGATGCTAATACAATAAATTCCAAGAAGAACTTTTAACAACTTAATTCCCTTCCTTTGTCCAATGTTGTTGTTTTTTGCCTGTTTTGTTTTGTTTTGTTTTGCTTTCTTTCTGGAGAATGATGAAATACAGAGTTATTAAGCAATATTTATGACTAACAAGAAACTGGAGATAAGATTGTAGAAAGCATTTACTTTTATTATGGTTAGTTCCTTATCCAAACTTTAGAATACTGGTAAGGCTTCTCATTATACCAAAAAGTAGTGGCCAAATGTTTTCTCTCAGTGAACAATTCCAGAAAATAGAATATGTTTTAGAGCTTACTCCTTTAAATTATTTTTTTCAGTTTTAACAAGCTTTTTTTTTTTAATCCTTTCTTCTTGACAAAATGACAAGAAACTCTGTTCATAACCTTATTCAGCAACACTTACAACTCATAAAGAAAGAATACTAATTCCAGGGTTGGTATTGGAACAATAAGTTGGTCTGGTTTTTTTTTTTAATAAAAATGTTTTTATTGTTAGACTTATTGAGGTGACATTGGTTATCAAAAATGACATAGGTTCCAGGTGTACAGTTCTACAGGGCATCGTCTATGTGTTGCATTATGTGCTCACCACCCAGTGTGAGTGGAACAATATGTTTAAGCTGCTGTCTTAAAGTCTAACGGAAACTTAAATAACTAAAGCCTTGAGTCCTTTGAGGAGGCAGACTAGCCACCTCTGGCCCTGTATCAGTGTCAAGCTGACTGCGCTGGCCCATTGCAGAGCTCAGCAGCCCGGCCTCGGCTCCCAGCTCGGAGAAGCAGAGCCCCATGGCACAGCAGCACAGCCCTGCGGCCCAGCAGAGTCCTCTGGCCCAGCCCAGCCCAGCCACCCCCAACAGTCCTGTCGCCCAGCCAGCTCCTCCTCAGCCACTTCAGCTGCAAGGACATGAAAACAGGTAAAGTTTCCTCCGGCTTTCCTGATTCTAAGAGGTGAGGGAGGCAGACAGAAGAGTTTGGGACAGGACACCAGCAGATAAGAGATGCTCATTAAGTAGAAATTGCCGTATGCACCTTTGTGTAGTTTTGAGAGTATGTGTATGTTATACATAATGGTTTTATTAGCAAATGCAAGTGTCTGTCTCTCACAAGAACTTTTCCTGAAGAAATGATGAGCAATTGCAGGTGAGTAAGAGTTAATTAGCTGAAGAGCAAATTAAAGAGAGTCCAGGCAGAGTGAAGAACGTCTACAAAGCCCTTCGGCAGGAGGGAGCATGGAAGCATGAAGGGAAATAAGGCCAATGTAGCGGGCCTGGGGGAGGAAGGGCAGTTTGAGAGGAAGCCAGTGAGGGTGGTAGGAACCCTTCCTACTGGGTCTTGTAGGCAAGTTAAGGATTTTGATCTGAAGTGTAGTGAAAAGTCACTTGGAGGGTTTTAAGCTGAGGACTGACATCATTGGATTTGCTTTTCAAGATCTGTCAGTCAGCCTCACAGAGAGCAGACTAAATAAAGGTTGGTCACAGTGAGTGCAGGTTAAGCCATCAGAGGTAGCTGCCAGTGTCCACTGGGCCAGAAAGGTGGTGGCTCAGAGAATAACGGTGATGTAGAGAAGGGAAAACGTTGAAGGATTTGCAAGTACTAATAAATATTAGCATTTTTACTGCACTTTATCTTATAGCCTCCTACCCATGATCTAATTAGGTTCTTTCATTTCTCATCATGAACTAATATGAATAGGGCACTTTGAACTTCCGGGGGGAAAAAATGCCATATAAAAACCACATTATCTTCTTATTGTGACTTGTACGTAACAAGGAGCCTCTTTAGGTTGTGCCGCTAAAGAAAGAGCTGAAAACATGTCCCCGTGTTGTTTTCCCCCTTTCAAAGGAGAAAATCCAACAGTCCACGGAAACATCTCTGAATACAAATCCCTCATCACTGGTCTTTTTCGTGACCTGCGTCCCATCTCCTGCTTCTCGTGTTGGTGAAGATGAATTGAGACCCAGTTGTTGAGTCCCAAAATTCTCTAGGTTCATGCTCACACTGTTGTAAAGCAAATATTCTACCTGTGCCACGGGTGTTATTTCCATAAAGCCTTCTTCTATTCTGATGACCCTCATTTGCTTTCATAGAAAAGTAAATGTCCATTGTCCTCAGCTGTTTATGGTTTTAATATATTCCACAGAAGTCAAAAGACTAAGCCCCATAACCCCTCCAAAAGAGGAGTTCATCCTGGTGCCTCTGTAGTAAGCCCCACCTCGCGTCACCGTGCATTGTTTTGACAGATCGCACTGGCTTTCCTCAGGATTCATTTTAGACTCAGGAGGAAGGATTTGAGTGTTTCCGCGGTCCCTGGGCCTGCTTCAGACCCTTTTCTTGGCTCTGCCACTGTCGATTTACCTCCCAGCCACAACCCCATTTTCACCTTTGCAGTCACGCTGCCCCGGAGATGGGCTATAGCTTCCAGCCTTGGGGTGGGTAATCTCCCTGGTTTGGGGAGAACAACAGTGGGGCGAGGCCACCGTCCTGTCCCCTTGCTACTGTCTCACCACCGGGACTTGGCATTACAGAAGCAATGGTTTGGGGATATATTTTTGCCTGACTATGGAAGAAAATATGTCTTAACTCCTGGATTAACAGATTGGCTTGATCCAAATTTTTATAAATCAACACATTTTCTCAGAGTTCTTAGCTATTTGTGCTTTAATAATATTAAAAGCCTGGAAAGTGCCCACTTCAATTCTAGGGCTCTATCCTGACACTGAGATTTTGTGACTTAACTTTGATTGTCAGTGAGAGGTCATTTGCATAGGAATGAAGAGATTTAATAATCTTACAGATACCAGACCATTTTCCTAGCTGCATTTAAGAATGTTCATAGTATCAGAGGGAAAATTGCCTTTTTTCAGACTCAAGATGTCTCCAAGACAGCTTGTATGCCAAGCGCACAGTATGAATTTCCTATTAGTTCATTTGTACAGGAAGTGCCCACCTACATATCAAACTAAACCAGTTCCCACATTGAAGGAGGATTTTTAAAAATGACAATCTGCTTGCAAATTTTTATTTTGTGAGTTAGAGTAGGTAAGTACTTTATCCTGCCTTATTTACTCTTGGGTTGGATTCCAACTGACACCCTGCACTCCTCTACCCATTTCTCTGTCCCTTCACCTCCTTTTTGTCTATGCTCAGGAAACAGAAAATAATTTTCATAAGAACATAGCCAAAACACTATTCAAGAAGAAGCATTTGGGGAGTTCCCTGGTGGTGTAATGGCTTAAGGCTTCGGCACTGGTGCTGTCAGCACTGCGGCCTGGGTTCGATTCCCAGTCAGGGAGCTACCCACATACCAAAAAGCAAAAAAATAAAAATAAAAATCCATCACAAAAAAAAAAGAAGAAGTATTTGTTGAAAACAACAAAAGGATCATTACAAAATATACTCCAAAACTAAGCATAAAGAGCAGAGTTCCCCTTCCCCACCAAGGACAGATGTTTGATGGCGTTTTAAATAGCAAGGTCAGTGGAAGAGCGTAATAATTGACCTCTTTCACAGACTTTGAACCTTAGATGCTTGAAGTTGGGAGAAATTCTTGAAAAGCCCACATGAGGCAATATCCTACCATAAGCTCCCCTACCATATGGGCAGTATTTCTTGGTTCTGGAATTCATGCATACCATAAAATTCTGCTACACTAGCAGTCTGGTTTTACTATCTGTTGTCTCTTTAATAATGGAATTAATAGCTACAAAAATTTATGCTGATGACTTTCTTTATAAGTAAAGGAAATTTAAAGAAACTGGTATCTTTTTAATAATCCTCAATTTTTCTTAAAATGTTGTACAAATTTAAAGCAATATAACTTTTTCTGTGGGCCATGTATCATTCACTTAAGTTATTAACAAGCATAAAAAAATTAGTGTACTATTTTCCTTAATTAAAGATTTCTTCAGTGTGTAGTTCAACATAAAATCCTGACACACAGCACTGGTATAGAAAGATACTCGTGTGCTGGAGTGCAGGCTTGGGTCATAGCTGTTGCAAGTTCTAACTGTTCTTGTTTCTAAGTATCTGTGTAATCTTTGGGGATACTCTTACATGTCACCCTCTTTTGCTATACCTTGTGACACATCTGGTTGGAAATGGAACACATAATGTATATTTCATACCAATACCCCACAGATAATGAAAATAAAACGAGTGTGCTATAACTTAAAACAATGTGACATCTAAACCACCAAGCCAATTATATCTAGAAAGGAACTGACACACACCAACAAATGTTATCCAGTTCTTTTCTTTTTCTGTAATTCATGTATTTGCATAGATAAACATCTTATTCAAAGCATTTTTAAAATAATTCTGTTCTCAACATAAACATTCTCAGTAGGTGAGTGGATAACTTGCTGAGGTATAAAGTAAAGCCTAAATTATGCAACTCACAAAAGGAATGTGTCACTTCCACAGGTTAAGTAACAAAGGGACCCTACTCAAACTGTTGATTAAATAACTACATTACTAACCTCCTTCCAAAAACCCCAAATAAATACATCTATTACCATATACTTTCAGTATGTCCTCTCAAATATTACATTACACTAATGGCAATTATTCATGTGAGTGATATTAAGTATATTACTATCATATAAAATTATAAATTTTATAAATATAAAATACAAAATAATATAAAAGAGATATAAAATATTTTATATAATCAGCATCAGTGAGACCATAAGCCAGCAAAAGAAAAAACTCACCTCATCTTAAAGATAAAAATTTAATTGGGTTTGAACCTGTTTTTCTGACACATTTAAGTTTCTCCTTAGTGTTAAGTATTTTCTCAGTTCTTCAAATCCTCCATATTAATTTTAGATAACATTGTTATTATATCCAATGTATTTTTTCAACCTACCTATATCCTTGAGTACCTCATTTTGGACTGTTGCTGTGGCAATAGACAATGAACTACAGAATTAAGTGGCCTCTATATGATGATGATAATTTTTCATTATTAATAACCCCATAATAGTAGCTATGGGAATCCCTAAATTTAGAGGAGTTTGGATTCACAAAACAACACTAAACTAGTTCTGGTCTCTGAATTTATTTTATTTCTAACTACCATCTAGAAACAAAAAAAAGACAAATGTTGAACATAAACATTTTAGCCTTATCTTTTGTCTTAAAACCATGATAGTATCTGATACTTATCTGATAACTATAGTCTAGTATTCAAACTCTACATAATATGTTTGTATTCTTAGCAATAACCCAGTGACTTGATTTGTAGCTGATGATTATAATTATAGCTTACTGTATCGCTCCTTACTATCATTCCTCTGTAAGATATTCAAAAAAACCAAACCCAGCAGGTTAAAATAGCCTTTAACTATGTATTTGCAGAGTATTTAGAAATTACATCAATCATGTTTTCATGAAGTAATGAATGGTCTGCCAAGAGATATGTGTGTGAGAGGAAGATAGAGTTGTTTTGCTGGTGTTAAGACAGACTGCTATTTTGGCACGTATAGTTAAGTGTTTAACTCCCTGGATTTGCTACTGTTGTACAGTTTTTAAATAGCCAAAGTCAAAGAAAGATAGCCATAAGTCCTCTTCCACAAAATTCTGGGTGAACCGTCATTTTCTCCTTGATATCCTAAGAAGCCAAACGAATAGTATACAATATAGCATTTGTCAAAGATTGAAAAATAATACTTATTTAGTCTTCTTATAATGCTGAACATGCAAAAGGACCACCAAGAGGAGTGGCCCACAAGTGCCCTGAGGTCATTTAATCATTCTAATCTCCTTAGAATGCTGAGATACCAGAGTAAATCCCATTTCCATTTATTTAGTTACAGGTCAGAAGTAAAAGCAAGACAAGATGTGAAACCAGACATCCGACAGCCCCCATTCACAGACTACAGGCAGCCCCCACTGGACTACAGGCAGCCCCCAGGAGGCGACTACCAGCAACCCCCACCCTTGGACTACAGGCAGCCTCCCCTGCTGGACTACAGGCAGCACTCCCCCGACACCAGGCAATACCCTCTGTCAGACTACAGGCAGCCCCAGGTACCTCCATCCCTGAGATCATAGTGGGCCCAGGACCAAGACTTCCTGAAGTGCAAAGAATGAAATAGAATGGGAATCTGAGGAAAGAATGCCCTTCTGAGATAGACAACCCAAATTTACTTCTAGTTATGGTATCATCTGAGTAACACACACATACTCAAAACACTCTGAATAAATATAGTAGACTCTCCGTTAACCAGAACTGGCAAATTTCAAGAAAACCAGTTTCTTAAAAGTGCTGGTTGCTTGAGGTCTGGGAAGCAGAGAGTCTACTTACATTTATCCAGCAACTACCAACCCCCAGGAGTGCTGGTTAACTGAGAATCTACTGTAAAATCATTTTAGAATAAAACAAGACAATTTGTCAATTAATCAATAAGTGGGTGAGCGATAATGGGATGAAGTAGTCCCTGCTAATATTAGCTAGTTTACCCCCAGTACATACATTACCTTGTCACAGTTGAACAATGCTCTGATCTGGGACCTTAGAGGGTGCTGCTAATGCCAGCAATGGACATATTTTAGATCCAGAATTATTTGCTTGGCCCCCTAACTCCCATTTGGTGGTAAAGGGCCGAGCCCCTGTACCTAAGGAGAAGGCCAGGCCTGACTTCATCACCCAGTCTATAACCTCTGTAACAACCACCAAGTCCTTGTCTACACAACAGTCATTTTTATAATTATTTGTTCATGTTACATGCATCCCCTGATGACTTACATAACCCCTCTAAGCTTCAGTCTTCTGGAGAGAGGGTCTTCCTTACAGGCTATGGTGAGGATTCAACATTTATGAAAAGCACCTAGATCACAGTTTGGTATCTAGTAAATATTCACCATTTGGCAACTAGATGCCAAAATAAAAATTAAATATAATTTCAACTTTATCAGATTATATTGTGTTTTATTTTGAATTAAAAATCACCTTTATCCAACCAAAATTTGAAGAACAGTGAAGGTTGAAAAATCTTGGACATGTTGCCTTTTATGTAAAAGAGAAATTTTTTTCTACACTCCAACTTGATATTCAGTCACCTGTGCAACAGGAAGTTGTAGTAAGACCTCATTAAGTTTCATTTTTCTAATCAGCAAACCTCTGATTTACACACACACACACACACCAGATACATTTATATATGGTGCTCAGCAGCAGTGAATGTGAAAACTCAAAGGAGAGCATATCACTGAGGCCTATATGCAATAACTACAGTTTGCCAAGTAAACTGATTAACAACGAAGTAAATAAGCTACACAGTAGCTCTTCCAATGGCCCAGTTAACTGCATTCTGATCTGCTCCAACCTTTGGCACTTTGTGTTGCATTTTGCTGAACTGTGAAGTCAGATTACTTCTCATGACACCATGTCATGGTGGAAGACATTATGTGAGGAAGGAGAACAGAGGGACTGACTACAGAAGTTTATTTGATATTAAATAATTATTTATTTCATTTTCTCCCCAACCCCAAAGGATTTTGATTATTTCACTGTGGACATGGAAAAAGGAGCCAAAGGATTTGGATTCAGCATCCGTGGAGGAAGGGAATACAAAATGGATTTGTATGTGTTGAGATTGGCTGAAGATGGGCCAGCAATAAGGAATGGAAGGATGAGGGTAAGAAAAGTCCTTTTAATAGAATTACTTCATTCTAAAAGAAACCCATTGTGGTATTAGAAGAGTGCTGAAGCATGCTGTTAAGTCAACAGGCGATGTAGGTTCTACCTTTATTCCATTTCATGACCTAATTTTCTAAAACTTTGGCTAACCATTATTTAAGAATTAGATCACTCATTGTCCTACTTCTAGCCTTCTGATTGACAAATCTCAATATAGTGTTTTACATATATAGTTTTCCTAAAGAGCAAACTAAAGAAAATGGACAAAGTAATCTAAGAAATATCTTCAATTGGAAATATGGCTCCATATATTTTTCTGTGGTTTGATGACCCAGTTTTCATTTGAGATTGAATCTTTTGAAACTTATCTTTAGCTTTATACTTTTCCCCCCATTTTTATTAATCAAATGTTTCTGTGTTTCTTTGGAAATATTTCTTCTGTGTTGACTGGTCTTTTGGCTTTGATATTGGGCAGACAGGAGCAGTGGAAGAAAAATGAACTAAGCTTCTTGGATACATTTGTCCTTAAAAATTATAGCAGTGAGAAATTTTCCAATTAAACTGTTAAGTTGGGAGTGGGTTTATAAATAATAGTTACTTTGAGGCATGTGATTAATAGGTAACTGATTTTCATCTAAAGGAACAAAACAAAACTTGATAACAATATAGAACGTAACAATATAGACATTACTTAGTGTCTCTTTCTCTCTCTGTCTCTTTAAAATGGTGATTAGTAAGCACATAGTAAAGGCTAGTTATTATTTTAAATAATATCTAGAATTCATCTTGCCCTTCCTCCTTGCTCTTTTAGTTAATACAGAAAGGTGTGGTTCTTGGATTCTGGAATCTCAGTTTCACATAAAAAGCTTCACCAACCAATTGTTCCTGGACAATTGAATGAATCTTATTCCTACCACCAAGTCTGCCATTTCTGTGATTCTTAGCAAGTGTATATTTTGTGTCTATTTTTCTCTCTCCCTTCACAATGCTTTGAGAGCTGGGAAGTTTCCAAGGTGGAATTTGAACTCAGGCAAGGCTGACTGGAGAGACTGGCAGCCCCCACCCAGATCCAACACCAGCATCCTCTTACCCATCTACAGGTGGTTTTAGGATAGGCCTCCTCATGCTTTCTTGGCTCCCAGCTTCCCTGTAAAGAGAAGAGCACTTTCTTAATGTGCTGCAAAGCCAACTCACAAGTGGTTAAATAAAACAAAGTTAATCTTTGCAGTATAGGTGAAAGCAACATAGCCAGAAAGGCAGGAGTGAACCAACCAGAGCCTGTGAGAGAGGGTAGCCCCACCCCCACTCCAATGGACTTCAGATATGGCCTGTGTGGATTCCAAAAAGTGGCCACATTTCTAAACAAGTGCTCTGTCTGACTGCTCAATATATACAATACTCCCAAGACATAGAAGCCTAAATATACATACAAGTACTCTATGTACAAAATATTCTTTCTTTTTTAAAGATTTTTATTAAAATAAACCAATATACAGTATTCTATTAGTTTCAGGTATACACCATAGTTATTCAACATTTATATACCTAAAGAAGTGATCACCATGATAAGTCCAGCAACCATCTTACACCATAGCACACTATCACAATATTATTAACTGTATTTCCTATGCTGTATATTACCTCTACAAGACTGACTTGTTTTATACGGAAATTTTATATGGAAATTTCAACCTCTCATTCTCCTTCTTTACCTTCCCCCCCTTTTAATTTATCAATTATAGTTAACATTCAACATTATTTTATATTAATTTCAGGTGTACAACTTAGGTGGGTACCAGATGTGTCAGGAGAAGTGCTTCCTTAATTATATAAATGTCTAACCACTATGCTATATACAGTGGTTATAGCATAACCTGAAAAAATACTCTTTCTTATAGAATCTAAGCCAGAGCAGTGATTCTCACTGTGAACCCTGGCAACAGCATCACCTAGAAATTTGTTAGAAATGCAAGTTCTCAAGCCCTAGCCCCAGACCTACTGAATCAGAAGCCCTAGGGGTGGGGCAACCAGGTGGTATTTGTGTGATTCACCTCCAGTGAACCTGGTACAAGCTAAAGTTTGAGAACTGCTGAGCTAGAGGGAAGCTGTCATTACACAAGTATGTCACTGGTAGGATGTGTGTAACTCAGGCTTTGTTAATCCTCCTTAGACCTTGTCTAAGGAAATTTCCATCCTGTTCCAGTGGTTTATCTAAGGTGCTTAAATCCACATAACACAGATTTAGAATTCTTAGGCAGATACTCAATTTTATAAAAGATGATTTTTCTTCTGACAGATGATAAAAATGAGTCCCCTACCTAGGTTTCACAAAATGACATTTTCACTTCTTATCAAAGATTATAAAAATAAGCAATATTTCATCATTTTCATGTCATTTTTAAAAGCAACCTAGTATTTCTGTGTACAAGCTCTCTGTAAGACATTATTATGCCCAGTTATAATAATATGGGTTTGTTTATTTTGGACTAATACACACACACACACACACACACACACACATACACACATGCATATAGCCTGTCTGGAAAGTATTCAGCCATGTAATATGAAAAAAAGAAGCATTTATGGCTGGATTTTTTCTGGAAATTTTACGTATATATACACACACACACACACACACACACACACATATATATATATGAGGTGAGACAATTACTTTCACAAAGTCATCCTAGAAAAAGTGCTACATACCTGATTGCTGAAGATCACTACAGTCACCTCTGAAGTACTCCCCTTGGGAAGCTATGCACAGATGCCAGCACCTAGCCCACTCTTCAAAGCAATTTTGGAATTTGTTTTCTGAAATGGCCATCAAAGACCTCATCACGCCCAAAATCTGACTATTGAGTTTGCAAACTTGCCACTGTGTGCTTACATTGGCAGCACTGTACAAACAACTCAGTAAGGTGTCATAACCTTGCTTTATCTGTGTCTCACAGCTGTGTTCATGTAGACATGTGGCAGTGTCTTCCGAGTGGTGTTCATTATTGTGGTTGCATATTTTGGTGTGCCATAGAGAGAACATCAGAGCTTGAGTCAAAGCAATGAACCAACATGAAATTTCCTATTAAACTTGGCAAGAGTGGAAGTGAAATCAGGGACATGTTAGTACAAGTTGATGGGGATAATGTCATGAAGAAAACAGCAGTATACAAATGAATTAAACATTTTTCTGAGGGGAAAGAAAGTGTCACTGATGAAGCTTAGGGCAGCCAGTAGCAAGCAGAACTGATGAAAACATTGCAAAAATTAATCAAATTGTGTGTCAAAATCATTGTTTGACTGTAAGAAGCATAACAGATCAAGTATACTTCGATAGAGAAACAGTTAGGAAAATCTTAACTGAAAACCTTGGCATGAGAAAGGTGTGTGAAAAATGGTCTTGAAGGAGTTCACTGATGAACAAAAGCAAAAGAGAGTCCAAATTTGCCAAGACCTTTTGGAGAGGCAAGACAATGTTTTGGGCCACAATATCACTGGTAATAAAACATGAGTGTACCAGTATGACCCTGAAACAAAGTGTCAAAGTGCACAATGGAAGTCAGCCAGTTCTCCATGACCAAAAAAGTTCCCTCAGTCCAAACTAAGAGTCAGAACAGTGTTGGTAACCTTTTTCATATCAGTGGAATTGTTCATTATGAATTTGTACCAACTGGACAAACAGGCAACCAAGTTTACTATTTGCAAGTGCTGAAAAGCTTTCATGAAAAAGACAAAAATGACCTGAACTTTTTGCCAACTCATGGCTCTTGCATCACCACAATGCACCAACTTACACAGCACTGTCTATGAGGGAGTTTTTAGCCACAAACAAATAACTGTATTGGAACACCCTCCCTACTCACCTGTTCTGGCCCCCATGACTTTTTCTTTATCTGAAGATAAAGGAAATATTAAAAGGAAGACATTTTGATGACATTCAGGACCTCAAGGGTCATATGACAACAGCTCTGAGGGCGATTCCAGAAATAGAGTTCCAAAATTGCTTTGAAGGTTGGACTGGGCACTGGCGTCAGTGCATAGCTTCCCAAGGGGAGTACTTCAAAGGTGACCATAGTGATGTTCAGCAATGAGGTGTGTAGCACTTTATCTAGGATGAGTTCATGAACTTAATTGTGAGACCATATCTATGAATGTATATGTATATGTACACACATATATACACACACATACATTTCTAGCATTTGATTATCAAAGAAAAAGAGCCACTTGGGAGTGGCAGAAATTCCATGGATCAGCATTTACTGGTTGATTGTATCTCCCATCTTTAATATAAAGCTGGGAACTTAGCAGAGGCAGATGGAAGATATTTTTCTGCTTTTTAGGGATTATACTTGATATTCAAATGTTTTGGGATTTTCTCACTAATGGATTCTTATGGCACCAATGGAGAATTTGTCTAGGGTGACATCTCCCTAAATGATGCTACTTCATTATGTAAGTTCAAAGGTGATCATATCATCTATTGTCAGAATTACATAAATATTTTATATATGTATAAAGATCAAGTTAATCTTGATAATAGCACATAATTCATTCAGATCTTGTCTCCATGTTTGTTACCAAATTTAATCATTTAAAGCTAATCTTTTCTGCCTTCATTAGCACTTGTCAATAATTGGCAATAACTTTTGATTCACAAATATGTTTAAAATACCTCAGCAAGTGCCAGGATCAGTCAATATGACATGACTCAACAGTTTGATTATTTAAAACTAATATATAAACTGAATAATATATAAGTTACTGATTTGGAAATTTCACACAAAAATTAATTAGGGACCCATTTTTTTTTTCTTATTATAAAGTTCCTACTTGATACCATTGGTGCCCAGATAAATATACATCTTAAATAGCTGTGCAAATGATGCTTATAAGGCAGCTGTTAACTCTGTGGGAATTATGACTTGCTTGGTAAAGTTCCAAGACTCCTAAGAAACGTAGGTGAACTGGACATTCACAGGTTATCTTTCAAAAAAGCTCAAATTAGCACTACATTCTCCTCAGCCTTTAAAACACTCAGGCACATTGCTCCTTGTCAACGTGATTCTTCCACCTTCAATCATAATGCATTATTTCCTCTATGAACAAATTACACACACACACACACACACACACACACACACACACACACTCTGTGATCAAGTTTAGAAAACACTGTCTATTTCTTTCCTTTTTCACAGTTAGAAACAGAAGAAAAAAGCCAAGTAATAATCTAGTAATACAGCAAGATAACTTAGAGTAAACTCAATACAGTAAAATTACTGAAATCAAAATTACTGTGTAAGAACTAGATGGTTGTGAAACATTATTTTATGTAGCAATTAATGAATCATTGTACCCTTGGTTTAGGGATCTAAATATTACCATTTTTAAAAACTTAGTAGTACACCAGATGTTACTCTCTGAACCTGAGACTTTTCCTAGGTTTTTTAGGTTTGTCTTGGTTGTGGGACAGTGGTGGTACATACCTGTTTATTATAATAGTACAAGACTTTGCTAAGAATACAGAGAAACCCAGGAAGTTGGGGGGTGCTTCAGAGTGGGTGACTGGCATGGATATAAAAACATCCTTCTCACACTGAAGATTCTAAAACACATTGGCACAGATATGTATTTTTAAAGCATGTCCTTGGTCATCCAAGCGATATCTGCCCCAGGGCGTCCAGGAGAAAAGCCAGTGATCTTCCCACCGCAGGGCTTCTTTTATGGATCTGTTGAGAGACAACTAGACATATCCCAAGAGTGAGTTCCAAGTGAATGACTTCACTCTAGTTTTTCTGGGTACCTGCTGCAGGGAAAATTTCCTTAGCAGAGATCTTTGGCAAATTAGACCATTTGACATGCTAATGGATTAATAAGTAGTCCTACAGAACGTGCATGTTTTTCTCCTCCTCAGAAAGCATTTTATGTTTAGTCAATAATTTATCAAATAAATACTTTCTTTCCACTTCATGAAACAAGAGTTGGATCAGGGAAGTATCCTGATAAGGTACAGTGGGTTCTCTGAAAATATGAGAATGGACTGACAGCAAACCAGCATCAGAAAGTAGTGGGGAAAATTTACAAGCCCAAGTCTAGGTACAGGAGAGAAGTTAAGAAACTATTAGAGAAGATCAATTAGATGCTTTTTCGAAAGGGAGTTTCTAGGACCCCCTGTATCAGAAACATATGAGTATAAGAGTAACTAAATAAATGAATTTAAGCTTTACTGGAAATACTCATATTTGAGCCCTTCTAAATAAACCCTCAGCCTCACTCTCAAACTCCAAAATATATAAACATGATGCATTTGCTTTATTAAACTTAGAAACATCAATTCACTTTGTTAAACCTCAGTTCCTATGCAATAGAAAGGATGATATCTACCTTATGGAGTTGTTGGGAAGATTTGAAAAATATATCAGGAGTAGAATTGATTTTTTGAGACAAAAGAATGAGGTATTAGTTTGTGCAAAGAAAGAGGATTTAGAGATCATAGAATAGAATTTGAATATAATAGTGCAGTGAGAATAAACACCAAGAAAAAACATGTAGATTATTATTATATGAAATATTCACTTTATGGGAAAAAGGAGAAAGTTGCAAATTTTTACTTTAATTACTAGTTTCTCAATATCAGTTAATACTGATATGAAAAGATGAACAATCTGTAAGTCCAGAAAATAAGGGGAATGGGAAATAGAAACATAATTGTCATATCTGATTGCCTTTTTTTTTTTTTTTTTTGGTCATTCAAGGAGGCTAGTATAAGAAAAGCACAAAGGACATTCAGATTTTAAAGAAAGGCCTAAGAAAATACAAATAGACCTGTTGTAAAAAGAAAACTAAATTTGTACAATAGTCTAATAATAAAATCAAGAGGAATAAAATTTTCATGATTGATGAATAGATCTCTGGTGCAAAGCTCTTAAGGGCACAACCTAATCAAAAAATGAAGATAAGTAGGAAACAGAAGAGAATAACGAACATAAAAAATAATTTACTGGTGAAGCTCAGTGAAGCAGGGAATCTAAAAATCAAGAGACATTTGGAGGAAAGGGATAGTAGTTCTAAGTGCTTAAATAGAAATTTGAGAGTTGAGTTAAAAGAGAATCCAAAGGAGGTGAAGTTTGCTCTTGAAAAGGTAAAATACTCGTATTTTTCCAGTTTCATAAAAATATAATACAGTAGTCTCCCCCCTCCCCCTTATCTGCAGTTTCAGTCACCCACAGTCAACCATGGTCTGAAAATATTAAATGAGAAAAATTCCAGAAATAAACAATTTGTAAGTTTCAAATCATGTGCCATTCTAAGTAGCATGATAAAATCTCACCATGTCCCACTCTGTCCCACCTGGGACATGAATCATTCCTTCGTTCAGCATATCCATGCCATATACACTCCCTTTTGGTCACCAGATCAATAGTCGAGGTATCACAGTGCTTGCGTTCAAGTAACCCTATTTTACTTAATAGCGGCCCCAAAGTGCAAAAGTAGCAAAAGTAGCCATGCCGGCAATTCAGATATGCAAAAAAAAAAAACAAAACAAAAAAGCTGTAATGTGCTCCCTTTAAGTGAAAAAATAAATATGTATGGGAAAAAAAACATAATATTTGAGTATATATGGTTGGTACTATCCATGGTTTCAGGAATCAACTGAGGGCCTTGGAAAGTATTACTAGCAGATAAGAGGGGAAGAAATGTATACTCCCCATTTCCATGACATATGTTTCTATTGTAAAAAAAAAATAGAACATCATTTTTTAACTTCATCACCTTAACAGCTGTGTAGCAGCAGCTGTATGTACCTACTTAGCATCGCATAAACTTATTTATAAAATGGTCCACCTTCTTCCTGAAACTCATTATAATGCAAGAGTCTGAACAATGTGCAAAAAAGACACTGCTAATCCTTCTTTTTTTCTCTTTTTTCTTTTTTTCAATGAAAAACAAAATTCTCTGTTAGCAGCTTCTTTTGAATTTGCCCATTTTCCTCCTGTGGTCCAGATATGACTAGCCTGTGACTACAAAATGAAGTATTTTATTTAACATATTGTTTTTATCAAACATAAAACCAATTAGAAGAATATTTCTAAAATATGTAATAAGTATAACTACAATGGATCAAGCACCCATGAACCCACAGCCCAGCTTAAAAAAAACAAAACAGAACATTATCAATATCCCATGATTCCATTCTCCTCCCACTCTCCAGCCCCCAGAGGCAACCATTACCCTAAATAAACCCTTGCCTTTCCTTCTAGTTTTACCACGTATATCTGTATCTCTCAACTTTACCGTGTAGTTTTGTACGTTTTTTGAACTTTGTGTAAATGAATCATACAGTACATCTTCTCTGTGGTTTGTTTTTATATGTTTTATGTTCATAAGACTCATCCAAGTTGATGCATAAAGCTGTAAGATATTTTCACTGCTATAAATTATTTCATTGTATAAATATGCTGCAGTCCATAATAGTTACATATGAATATTTAAGATTTTCTATCAATGGACACTTGGGTTACTTCCAGTTCTTTGTAAATAACAGTATTTCCTGCAGCTCCTGGGCAAGAATTTCTCTAGGCTAGACTATGTACCTAGATGAGCTCTTATTTAACTTAACTAAGAAACACAAAAGTGTTTTTCTAGGTGGATATATGAATTTATATTCAAACCACCAGCAGTATAAGAGAGTTTCCCTTACTATACATCCTCACAAGACTTGTATTTCAGGCTTTCAAATTCCTATTCTGGCATGTAGAAAATGACATATGTTTAAGTGTGTATTTGCGGTTCTTAAATACAAATGATATTCATCATTTTTTCTTTTATTGGGCTTTCATGTTCCCTCTTAAATAAAAATTCCTGTTCATATATTTTCCCCATTTTCTGTTAAATCACAGGTATCTAATATTTTGTCTGCCTTGGGCCACACATAAAATACACTACAACTAATGATAGCTGCTGAGCTTAAAAAAAAAAAGGTCCATGCATAATTTTTGTAACATTTTAAGAAAGTCTACAAATTTGTTTTGGGTGACATTCAAAGCTGTTCTGGTTGAACCACAGGTTGGACAAGCTTGTGTTAAATCGTTCCTTTTTTATCATATTGATTTCAGGGTGTTAGTATGTTCTTGGTATCTGTTTTTCATCAATTGATGTGTTGCAAATATCTTACCCTGGTTTATAGCTTATAGTTTTACTTTCTTTATGATTCCCTTTGATAAACAGAAGAGCTTAACATTAGTGTAATCGACTTAATCATAGCATATGACGAAAACATATGATGAAATCTTTCCCTTTACAGTTTCCACGTTCTGTGTCATCTTTGAAAAATCATTCTCTCATATTCTTAAAGATCTCCTCTATCTTCTTCTAAATGTTTTATAGTTTTGCTTTTTATATCTAAGTCATTAATCACCTAGAATCAATTCCTCTGTGGGGTATAAGGTAGAAATCCAATTTCAGTTTTTCCATATGGATAACCACCTATCACAGCACGATTCCCCCCCCCCCAGTCTGCAATGACAGCTCAATAATAAATAAAAATGTTATAAATGCAATGGTCTTTTATAGATTATTTCTACTGTTCTGCTTGTCTATTTGTCTATACCTATGTCTATGCTACTTACCTACCTTTTGATAAATCTTGAGTTTGATAGAGAAACTGTCCAGCCCCTCATCCCCAGACACATATCTTAATTTTTCAGGAGTGTTTCAGTGTCCTTAGGTCTTTGCCTTTCCATATAAATTTCTAGAATTTGCTTGTCCTATTAGGATTTTCATTGGAATTGTTTGGAATCTGTAAATTAATGTAGGAAAACTTTCTTTATAATATTGAAACTTTCTACCCATGAACATAATATAATCCATTTATTTGTGTTTTTCATAAATGGTTCAAAGTTTTATAGTTTATTTCCATAACATACCTGCAAATATTTTGATATTAATAGATTGATTCTAGGCACTTTGACATTTTATTTTTGCTCTTGTATACAGTATTTTTTTTTCTTTTTTTTCTTTTTGGTATGTGCGTAGCTCCCTGACTGGGAATCGAACCCAGGCCTCAGCGCTGACAGCGCCAGAGCCAAAGCCTTAAGCCACTACACCAGCAGGGAACTCCCAGTATATAGTATTTTTAATGCAACTTTGAAATAAACTGTTACCAGTGAAAAGAAAGAAAATTTATTTTTGTATGTTGATCAATTATATCATGCAAAGTTACTAAACTTGCTTATTAATTCAAATAATTTACCTGTAGCTTCCTCAGGATTTTCTACATAGATAATCACATTTTCTGCAAATAATAAGAGTTCTGTATCTTTCTTTTTATTCCTTTGACTTTTATGCCTGTATTTTATTGCACTTAGTTGGCTTCTAGTATGATGCTGAATGGAAGTGGTCAAAGCAAGCCCTCTTATTTTATTTCTAATCTTAAAGGGAATGCTTTGAACATGTCACCATTAAACATAATGTTTAATGAGTTTATACAGATAACCTTTATCAGATTTAGAATTTTCTCTTCCATTACTAATTTGCAAGAAAGATTATCAATACTTGTTGAACTATTTTGAATGTACTATTTCTGATCCATAGAAAGTATCATATAATCTTTGTTCTTTATTATGCTAATTAATGACTACTCATATTGAAGAATTTTTATGTTAAATCGCTCTTGATTTTCCCAGATAAGCCTTACTTATTCATAATGCATCGCTTTTATGCATTGTTCAATTCAGTTTTCTGATATTTTCTTTAGGATATTTGTATCTACATTCTTGATAAGATTGGCCAGTAATTTTCTTATTGTATCTTTAAATGACTAACATTATACTGACCTTACAAAGTTAGAAGGAATAATCTTTTTTGTTGTTATCATTGCTATTGTTTTCTGGGAAAGTGCATGTCACTAGAATTATCCTTTTTCAAGAACCAGCTTACATGTATTCTCTTGCTTATTTATTTCTGTTGTTATATTTAGTATTTCTCTCCCTTTATTCTTTGGGTTTACTCTCTTCTTATTTTTCTTGCTCCTTTAGTTGAGTGCTTAGATCAGTAATTCACAGATTTTCTTCATTTCTATCAATAACTTATGAATTTAAGGCTATAGTTTTGATATATAGTGTATTCATTACTTTAAGTTCCTAATATATTTAAATTTCCACTATGATTTCTTTTTTGACTCATGGATTACTTAGAAGGTGGTATTGTTTTATGTTTCTAAGTGTATGGAGGTTTTCTGGTTAGTTGTGTATTCTTGATTTCTAGTGCAATTTCATCATTATCAAAGACAATGAGGTCTGACAATTAAGTTCGCGAACTTGCCACCATGCGCATACACTGGCAGTGCTATGCAAACAACTCAGTAAGATTTCATAACCTTGATGTATCTGTGTCTCACAGCTGTGTTCAAGTCCATGTGTGGTGGTGTCTTGCTGAGTGGTGTTCATTATTGTTGTGTGTTTTCGTGTGCCGTCGCGAGAATATTGGAGCTTGAATTAGAGCAATGAATAAACATTAAATTTCTTGTTAAGCTTGGCAAGAGTGGAAGTGAAATCAGTAACATGTTAGTGCAAGTTTATGGGGATAATGTCATGAAGAAAATGGCAGTGTCCAAATGATTACATATTTTCTGAGGGAGAGAAAACGTCACTGATGAAGAGAGCTCAGGGCAGCCAATAACAGACAGAACTGATAGGAACATCGCAAAAATTCATTAAATTATGGATCAAAATCATCAGCTGACTGTAAGAAGCATAGCAGACCAAGTAAACATTGATAGAGAAACAGGAAAATCTTAACTGAAAATATTGGCATAAAAAAGATGTCTATAAAATTGGTCTTGAAGGAGCTCACTGATGAAAAAAAGCAAAAGAAAGTCTAAGTTTGCCAAGACCTTTTGAAAAAGCAAGGTCATGTTTTGGGCCATGTTATCACTGGTGACGAAACATGGGTGTAAGAATATGACCCTGAGACAAAGCATCCAAGTGCACAATGGAAGTCAGCCAATTCTCCACAACCAAAAAAGTTCTGTCAGTCCAAATCAAGAGTCAGAACATTATTGCTAACCTTTTGTTTTTATATCAGAGGGATTGTTTATTATGAATTTGTACCAACTGGATGATCAATCAACCAAGTTTACTATTTGAAAGTGCTGAAAAGGCTAAGTAAAAAGGTTAGACAAAAACTATCTGAACTTCTCACCAACAACTCATGGCTCTTGCGTCACCACAATGCACCAGCTCATACAGCCCTGTCTGTGAGGGAATTGTTAGCCAATATACAAATAACTGTATTAGAACACCCTCCCTACTCACCTGATCTGGCCCCCATGACTTTTCCTTTACACAAAGATAAATGAAATATTGAAAGGAAGACATTTTGGTGACATTCAGGAGATCAAGGGTAATATGATGACAGCTCTGAGGGCCATTCCAGAAAAGAGTTCCAAAATTACTTTGAAGGGTGGCCTAGGAGCTGGCATTGGTGCATAGCTTCCCAAGGGAAGTACTTCGAGGGTGACCATAGTGATATTCAGCGATGAGGTACATAGTACTTTGTCTAGGATGACTTCACAAACTTAATTGTCAGACCGCGTATGTTCTGTATGATTGCAAACTTCAAATTTATTGGGTCTTCCTTATTTGGCCTTACATGTGTTTAATTTTCTTTAATATGATCCATGTGTGCTTGCAAAGAATGTGCATTCTATAATTGTTGAATACAGTGCTCCATAGATATGTTCATTGAATAAATCTTGATTATTGCGTTAAATATTCCATATTTTTACTAAATTTTATCTATTTGATTAATTAAATACTGAGCTACATGCTTTAAAACTTTTTTAGGCTTTTTTTTTTTTTTTGCTTTTTTTTTTTTGTTTTTGGTATGTGGGTAGCCCCCTGGCTGGGAATCGAACCCAGGCCACAGCACTGACAGTGCCAGCGCCGAAGCCTTAAGCCACTGCACCATCAGGGAACTCCCCTAAAACTTTTTTATTAATGGTTTTGTAAAACTTTTTGTACTATCAATTTTTACTTTGTATGTTTTAAAGCCATGTTGCTTGGTACTCAGACGTTTGTTATATATTCCAGGTGAAGCTAATCTTTTATCATTATGCAGTAATCTACCAAAAAAAGACTGTTTCTTCTGATATTAATACAAACTACACTAGGTTTCTCTGGTATGTCTATTTTATCCTTTGCTTTCAACCCTTCTGTATCCTTACATGTTTTATCTCTAGTAGCTGGATTTATATTTTTAACAATATATCTTAACTAGATTGTTTCAGTCAATCTGTATTCATTTTGATTGCTAATATTTTTATGTAATTCTATCATTTTATTCTGTCTCTGTTAGTCTGGCTTTTTCTGCCTCACTGTTTTCATTCTTTTTACCTTCTTTTAAATAGTCTTTGAGGTTCCAGTTTATGCAAGTATCTCCTATTTGACTCCTTATTTGTAGCCCCAAAACTGTCTTTTCTATCCTTGATGCCCAGGAATCAGCAGATACTTTCTAGGTAAAAGCCTTTGGCATTTGTTTACCTTCAGAAGTCCTACATTGACTTTGTTTTTGGTATCAGAGTATGCTTTAGTTTCTTGTCTGTTCAGCAATGGTAAGGTCATTCAGGGTATCTAAACACCATATTGTTAAAAACAGAAGTTTAAGTCACATTTATCTTTAATGACCAAATTAGAATTACTAAAACCATTTCTGGCCTTAGAGCTGACAGTCATTATCTTTCTCAGTGTCTCCATGTAGGACGCCGAGAGGGTGCCTTACATGTGACCACTGTAGTCTTTCTGTAACATCTCCTCTTCACCTCCAGTTCCATTTGTGTGGGTCTCCTGCCCACAGAGCCACTGATGAGTCCTAGCCACTGCAATAGCCCTCCCCGAGAACTCCACAGCCAAGGGACTGACTCTGGGTGGCCCCAAGGCTTTCAGCCTTTGTGATGTGCACACTACTGGGTCCTTGGCAGCGAGAAACATGGTCCCCTTCTCTCCCTTTGCTTCACTTTGCCACCGCAGCACTGTAGCAGCTCTGCCTAGGCCCACAGTCTCACAACAAGTGAGGGATGCTCACAAACTAACATGCCTACAGGGACTGGGCAGGAAACACAAATGAGTGAAGAATGGAGAACGCTTCTCCTTGTGAGGAATAGCCACTACTACCCTAAGATCAGTGAGAATGCTGGCTTCCTTCTTCTAAAGTCTCTGCATTTTCTACAGAAAGCAAAAATTTGTATTTCTAAGAATTTTTTTCAGACTTGAAAAACGATGTTTTTCTTAGTTTGAAAAAGCTGTGCAGGCCAAATAAAACCAAGCTACAGGCCACGTGAAGTTCACAGATACCCTATTGTTATCATCTGTTGTAAGCCGATACTGCAATGGGAAGATGGAGTGTGGGCAGGGAGAGGTGAAGCATGTCCCACACCAGCAGAGTAAGGGTCCAAGTAGAGCCAATCGAAAGTGCTCTCATGAGCCCTGGTATACTTTTAGAATAAACTAATACAGAAATGTTCAAAATGACTCTGAAATGTTCATGCTGAGAAAAATGGGTGTAAACTTTTCATTTTATGCCTCATCTTTTTATTTGAAATTTTAAAGATGGTTTTCACTCCTAGGAAACTTACTTTGGTGGCCCACATTACTTCATATTTGTCATCTCCTGCCAGATATAAGAGGGGATATATAGGAGTGGACACATTAATGGTGTACACGTTCCTGGTGACAGCTCGGAAGAATTCCACTTTATCCTCCGGAGGTTCTGAGGCTGCTTGTCTGGGCCATGAGTATTCGGGCCTGCCTAGCTCCCTGAATTTGGGGCAAAGCCATCTTCATATCTTGTTCATATCCTAACATTGAGCTTGAATGGCCTGCCAAATACTATTTTGAATTCATATGCCCTTGAGTCCAGACAAGCAGAGCAGTGAGGCTGTCTCCCTTAGCAACAAAAGGCTCTCTCACACGCGGAATTTTCCAACAGGAAATAGTTGGGTAAAAATAGTGAAATACATCAATGGATCCAGCTCAGTTTGAAGCCTCTGGTCATTAACACACATTGAAGAATTACATTCACATCCTTTGTTTTCAATCAGCTAATCTAAGATCCTTTCATTGTCTCTTAAACTCATGCAGTTTCTTCCTTACCCTGGAGACCAGCTTAAAAGGAAGTTCTTACCTGTCTTTCTTCCCAGTCCACTAGCTATTTCAGTCCTTTTCCTTTTCCCAGTCTATTCCTCCCTTGTCAGGAAATAGGGGGCAGTAAAAAGAGCAGGAGCCAGAGGGACCCAATATTCAAATACTGGCTCAACAACTCACTGGCTATCTAGCACTGACCTCGGACAAGTTACCCTATCACGGGCCTCCACCAAATACCAGGACTCCTGGGCAGCTTCAGGCGTGTGCGCGTTGGGTAGGAAGGGAGACAGTGTCCTCCTGACCAGTTGAGTCAACTCCTAGAGTGACAGCACGTCATCAAATCCCACAAGTTATTTAACAGAGAATCAATTTACTCATCGATAAAATGGAAATAGTATTTTCCAGGAAAGTGAAAGCACTTATTTTAATATTCCTGAGTTTCCTTCTATTCTTCCTCTCCTCCTTCTCCCCATGGTCTGTACTTCTATTAAAATACTCAGTACTCTAAGCTCAAATACACAGAATGCATGTTTTAAGTAAGTGTGTATGTCAAGAGGCTATAAAATCTTTGAAATACACATCAACTTGTGTTTCTCTCTCCCACCTACTGAGTCTACTAAGATAAGGTGGTACTTTTTCAAAACATATATCTGGTCTATCAGTCCATTGCTTAAAACCCTTCAGTAGTACCCCATTTCTTTCAGGGTAAGGCTCAGATCCCATCACAAGATTGTTGATGCCCTGCATGTTCTGCCCTGCCTCCCTCCCCAGCCCATCTCACCCCAGCCTTGTTTTCCATCACCCCACCAACCCATCTGTCAGTCTCTGGCAGTTCACCACGCTTCCTCCTGCTCCTGGGGCTTTTGCATGTTTCTCTCTTCCTGAACTGCTCTTCCCTCTCCTCTTTACTTCCTTGTCCTCCTCATCCAGCTCCAGCATCTCTTCCCCAATGAGAGAAAGCTTCTCTTCACACTCCAATCAGGCCACCTCTGCCTGTCAGAGGCTCTCACATCTTCATTGCATTTTTCCTTGGCGCTAACTGAACATTTGAGTGTGTGTGTGTGTGTGTGTGTGTGTGTGTGTGTAATTATGTTACAGGATCTGTCTTTTCAAAGTATAAACTCTGTGAGAGCAGGAAACATGCTGCTTGCTCTGTGTTCCCCAGGGTACCGCAGTGTCTGGCACCATGCCTAGCACACCATGGGCACTCAGTAAATATTCACTGCTGAATGAATATGTGAACAGGAGCTGTTGAAATGTTGAACACTGCAGGTGTGTGTTCTAGCTCTGGTGCTTAACTAGCTATGCACACTAAATACATGGTCACAAAAGCACCTGATGAGCCACAACATGGGATGTCATAAATAACTGAGTATTTGAATATATGAGGCAAATTCTGCCTAACTTACAGTCAACTTTTTGTGCCCCAGTGTGGCACTGAAGATGCACAGTCCTTTTTGGGGCACTTTTAATTATCACGGATTTTGTAGTATCAGTGAGAGAGTATATGTCAAACTGTACTGTGCCTAACATTTTTAAAATGCTTTTAATCTTAAACTATGTGACATTTCAAGTCTTGTTTTCCTTCCTATCATTAAATGTGAATGGCAAGGTAAAAATGGAAATAAGGTAAGATAAGGTCAAGCAGGAAATAATGAAGAACTTCAAAAGCATGTGATCTGCAAAACATGACAGACTAAAGGGTTACAAGACAGCTGTGCTGGAGCCCTGTTAGAAAAGATACACAGGAGAGCAGAGCAATTAGTTGAATGACAGGAAAACCAGTTTGGCAGAATATTCAAATTCTGCAGAACTGAGCCCTGTCAGGTCAATGCAGATAAATGAACTGAGAAGGCAAATAAAATCCAAAGCTTAAGAGAAATAACAAGAACTTAAAAGAAGAATAAAGCAGTCATTTTCTGTGTTTTGGTAAATCATTCCAGGGACCCTTCAACGCAAAGGTCATCCAAGCAATGTCTTATCACTGGTCCTGACACTCAGTAAAAACAGAAAGCTCATCTCTGCATAAAGCTGCACTGTAACATGTCCTCACAGCCCGTGTCACTCAGCCACCCAGTCGTGTGTCAGCCATCTCTCTGAATCACCCTTCAGATCGTCTGCAAATATGAAGTTTTCCTTTTACTGGTTGATTATGCTCCATGCCTTTTATGAAGGAAAAGGAAAACCTCACAAAAATCAAATCCATTACCTTTTTCTTTTCAGAGTCTGACCTGAACACTGCGTTAAATGAGTTACACGAGTTCTTTTCAGGAATGAGGGAGAGGTTTGTCTTGATTAGAGAAGGAAGCTACGGGGAGCAGAGCCAGCTCGCCAACCATTGTCAGTTATTCGGGGTTCATTATGCCATGCGGGGGCGGGTGGCTCCCTTTCTCTCCCCTGTTTCTTCTTCTGCTGGTTGCCCAACTTTGAACCATTTCAAAAGCAGCTTCCCATGAGGGCCAGTTAAAGGTTTGGTAAGGAATCAAAGGGTTAGTGTTAGGATTGCATCTTGGAGGGGAAGTACAGAGAAGGAAATTGAATAAATTACAAGTAAAAAGAATCTTTGCATTTTAGTTATTCATACCTTTTTTTCTTGCCTATGGAAAAGAATGAGGACGTTTACAAACCATGCTGTGACCTGAAAAACACAATTTACGTGCCTCTTTAGTGAGGAGAGGACGTGTGAGAATAGTTTCCTTTATTATACTAAGCCAGTATTTCTCTGTCTTTATCTGAGAATAAATCAAAATGTCTTTCCTTTTCATTTTTACCAAATGTCTTTCCAGTTTTTATGCAATTAGCCATCTGCTTGAGATTCTGTCATCCCATCTTCCCCCAGACCTAATGCTTTTCTGGTGGGTAGGCAGAGAGTAACTCAGAGTGCCCAGCCCAGCACTCACTGATCTCTTTTCATCAGCTAAATGGGCGTCAAATACATCATGATACTGTATTACTGAATTTGGTCTGCACAGCAGAGCAATTCAGAAGATATCGGGAGCCTAGTACTCTGTTCTTCAAATGTGATTCCAGGCTTTTCACAGTTCTTCTCTGAAGTGTGCCCAGTGCGTCACCTCTTTGGCTGTACACCATCCTCAGACCATGGCCCTTCTTTACCTGAAGCCATTGAACAAAGAAACGGCCTCTGCTCCTGCCTGTGGAATAGTGCTTCCTCCTTCTCCAGAACAACAGTCATTCCTGTGCCTGACTCCTGGGTGGTTCAACGTGACAGGGTACTTGTTTTTCAATAAGCACTTCTTCCCTGTATCACTCGAATCATTGCCTCTTCTTGATCCTGTATAAAACAGTACAATTCCCCAAACAGGCTTGTCTCATTATGTGGTCAACTTAGGGAGGTGTGAGCTAACATCTTTCCTAGATGCCCAACCTGAACATCTAACTGCTCATTGGACTTCCAAGGCATTTGTTTTCCATTTCAAACCAGCTACTAGCTCTTGACAATATGCTATCTCCATGTTTCAGATCCTTGTGGAATTATCTGCAAAAAGGATCAGTATACCACTAGTCTTTAGGACACTCTCAGTAAGATGAGGGTATTAGTCTCTTACAGGAAGAAAAGCATTACTGTACTTGTGTTTGAAAACTTCTTAGTTAGAAGAATAACTAAGCCCAGAAAAAGAAGTTAAGGTCAAATGTAAGGAGCAAAGAGAAGGGTCAATAAATACTGAATACTGGGTCGTTTTCCAATATTGCCTTCCTGGCTCCAGAAGGAAAGGGCAAGGAAAACTGGGAGGTGTGCCTAATATCAAAGGGAATTGGGAGAAAGCTGCTAGTCATTGCTCAAAATGAGCTACTTAACTCAGGAGTGTGCTCAGCCCCAAGCAGGGCCTGGCCTAAAGGAAGCTAGTACACATCGCTTCAGATTGTGTCTTTCTGGAACTGGACACATACATTAAGGAAACTTAAGTCAGATGCCAAATTATGCATTATCACCTTTCATTCCATTAGCCACTGGCATAACACAAACCCTCATCTTTATTATCCTAAATTATTGCAGTAGCCAGATGGGTCCCAATTGACTAATTTCTCCCATTCATGCTTTCTACCACCATCAAAATTGTATTCCTAAAGTGCAGGTATAATCAAATCTTATCTCCTCAAAAGTTTTCAACAATTCACCTTTACTTGCAGGACAAGATCTAAAATGTGTTAAATTTTCTCTTGTTTTGTTTTTGTATCTTTGTCATTTAAAAAAAGAAAAAGGTCTTCTACAGCCTAGCCCATTGCAATTTTCTGTCCTCATATGCCACTCTATTCCCCTGACTTACAGTGCAAACATTGCTGTCTCCAGGACACACACTGCCTATTTTACTTTCATGCCTTTCCCCGTCTTTTCCTTCCCAAGTAGAATTTCCTCTCTGTCCATTTCTGTCCTTAAAACCTTCTTCATCTTTCAAGGACCAGTTCTGAGTACCCTGTGAAGTCTTCATTGATTTCTTCCTCTTCCTCCTACTTCAACCCACATTCAGAAGTGCTCCTTCATCAGCACTCCCATGACACTCTCCTGAATATATATTTTATTATGAAATATAGTGAAGTAGAAAAGAAATCACAGAGTGTGTATGTGCAGTTTAAGCAACAATCATGCAATAAGTACCCACAAACCACTACCAGCTTAAGCAATAGCCAGTATATTAGAAGCATTTTCTCTCTCTTCTCCCTTCAATCCCCTTATCTGCCAGGACTCCTCTTCTAAATTGTGTGGTTATCATTCCTTTGCTTGTCTTTATGGTTTACCACAGATAGATATACCCCTCAACAATATACTGTTTAGTTTCACATGTTTTGAACTTTTATAGACATAGAATTACATATTTGTATTTTCTTAGTTTTTAGCTCAAAATTGTGGAAGTCATTGTGTTAATGTGTATTACTGTAGTTATTCATTTTCACTATGGCATAGTTTCTTATTCTATGAATGTGAATTTGTTTATCCATTTTCCTGTTATTGGCTTTAAGTTAGTTTCCAGTTTCTGACTATTAGAAATATCGCTGTTAGGGACATTCTTATAAAGGTCTTCTTGTACATGTCTGCAAGATTTTCTCTTGGGAAAATCCCCTGAATCTATTCCTAGAACTAGATTTTCTGATTCCTGGGGTCTGAGCAACTTCAAATTGATTTTAAAATGCCAGAAATTTTTCCAAAGTGTTTGTAACAATATATACACTTCTACATGCAGTAAGTGAGCCCCTGTTGCTTTATATTCTTGTCAACATTTGATATAAAATTGATATTAAATTTCTGTTATATAGTAGATGTGAAATGGTTCTCATTTTCTTTTTATATTTTTTAGTTATTCATTTTTGTCTTCTGTGATACTTAAGTTGATGTCTCTTGCCCACATTACTATTGTTATTGCTGTCTTTTCCTTACTGGGTTTTATATATGATGAATATTATATTGTTGTTGGTTATATGTATTGCAAATATCTTTTCCCAGTTTGTGGGAGTTCTTTTGATGAAGTCAAATTAGCACAGTGCTTTCTACCTAGTGGGTACTCAGGAGTAGCCATGGGGCACCTCCCCATGTCCCTTTCCTTGCACTGTGTTTCTGACAACGCTGGGAAGATAGCACTGTTAGCAAGGAGCACAATGGCTTCTTTCTCCATCTTGCTGAACACCTCCTCTGCCCCATTCCATCCTCTGCAGATAAGCAGCTTCTGTGCCTCATAAGCACAGCCAGAGAACATTGGAAATGGCCAGCCAGGTGGCTTGTTTTGTCCCACAATAACCTAATAGTACATCTCCCAGAAGTGCTGTAGAAGTCAGGGATAGGCCTCAACAGTGCAGAACCAATCCTGGCCTTTGTTCAGATAATCCAGCCTGGCTCAGACATCACAAAGCATGGAGAAGTATCTCCAGTGTTTTGAGGTGCCAGTTTTCTTAACCACAAACTGCCAGTAAAATGAAAGTTTCAATGGATTCACTTAACTTTTCTACCACTAGAGTGAGTTAAGATGGCACTAAATACAAGTATAAAGTTCTTTTCTGAATCATGCAAGCGTGAAAGGGAAATATTTCAATTTACATCCTGCCCTAGATATATTCATGTGTGCTTTTTCCATGCTTTTAATTCTGAGCAATTGAGCATGTATTTATTCAATATTTCCCAGAATAATCATTTCTAGAACATGCATAGAAACACTGTGAGGCACTGTGGGTGGCAGAATAGCACCAGAGAAAGAGCCTGGATTTGGACAGATCCCAGTTTAGTCACTTCCTAGCTGAGTAATCTTATAATAGTTTCCTGATCACAAACGGAGATGAACACATATCTACCTTGGAGAGCTTTTGCAACAATTAAATGAGGTAATTAATATAAGCGTATAACCTGTATGATATATTTTAAGTCATCAGTAAATTATGTAAGGATAATTATGAAAAAGAAAGGGAGGAGGAGGAATGACTATTGATCATGATGAAATGGCATAGTCCAGACTCTCTGAAAATAAATACTTTATGATGTCTCCATAGATCAATAACTCAGAATCAAAGCTGACTGCAACAAGAGCTATAACTATCATAACCATGTTTTCAAAAAAAATGAAATGTGATCTGACAAGTAAATGAGTCTAAGAGTGTATTATGATCTAATATTAGAAATTGGGATTGTTCCAGAATATCTGAGACATGCAATCCCTATAGTTATAATAGGAACACTGATCATTGCCCTAGGGAAGATCAACTTTGTTTTGGAGAGAGTCCACAGCGCAGATGATATTTAAATGGAGACAGGTAGATATGAGGAAAGAGAAGAGGAATTCCAGATAGCGGAGAGAATGTCACAGAACAAGTCATGGCCCCTCCCCAGGTGCCTTTTTATCATATAGAAGAGATTATAGATGATCCTCAGGACTCCAAAGAATCACCTAAGATAGGAACGGGAGTCAAGAACTAAGATGGGGGTAAAGTTAGCAAGAACCCCAGTGCTACTTCATACCCATACCCCTGCTTCAATCAAAGCAGCTCAGCTTAATGAAAGATAAAAGGCATATAATTGGGTAATGTGCTTACCTCCTGCCTTGATTTCTGTAACTAACATGGTCCTGTGATGACTTTTGCTTTGGTTACCTGTCTTGCAACATTGCCTGAGTCCTGCTTGGGAAAGAGGTCAATAGTGTTATGGGATGTCACTTGCATCTGGTATCAAACTCTATTTTAAAGAGAGATGGCCCAAAGAGGATGTGGGGTAAGTATAACCCAGCCCTGGATACAGGGTTAAGTGATTTGGATTGTGGATCAGACCCTTTTGCAGGGAAAAAGAAGCCCTTCTAACATGTCAACTAAGAGACAAGACAGTGACCTGGAATGGTAGATATTGGATACCCTGAGGGGAGCACTGATGGGGAAACATATGAAATACAACATGGCGGCCTCCCAGCCTGGGCCCTAGTAGGATATGCATATAGGTGTGTATGTACTTTTGAGTAGGCAGGCTCCTTTGGTGTAGATATGTCTTATGCCTTAGCTCCCTGGATTTCAGAAGATAAATTAGAGAGGTCTCTAGAGGGAAAACCCAGCTCAGATGTGTCATAGAAACTACATAGAATCTTGTCATTCATTGTAAAAACAGTGTAAGAGTCAGCGAATCACAGAGTTTTTTTTTTAATAGTTGGTTGTTTTCCTACCCATTTGTGCTGTTCTTTTTAAATTGGCCACACTAGTATTACCACTGTGACATCACAGGGTCTTGAAATAAAATGAATGCATGTAAATTTTCCATTTGGCTCCCAAGTATCCAAGTGGCCATAAGCCTTACATTTAGAAAAAAATAAACTAGAAAATAGAAATACACTGTTAATTTTCAAGAGAACATGGCAACAGTTAGAGCGATGAGACAAGAAGTTTGTCATAGCTATCTCTGCTAACAAAAATATTGCTTCTTGATACAGCAACAAGACTTAAGAAATAAGAACTTAGGGAAACTCATCCTTTACACAGTTTCATATAGATTATAATAGTAGATGGAACCACTGTTTTTCTATTAGAGAGGCAAAAGTCCTACCTTTTTAGTGATATACTCATATTATTTCTTTCAAATCTTTGTTGAGAATATTTAAATTTGAAAAGGGACAGAATGGTTTCAAAAAGCTCCCTAGATAATTCTGATCCATACCCCTGGATAAAACCCACTTTTGAATAAGCTGGAATAGGTACTGGACATTAAAGCAACCACTATTTTAAAAGGCCAAGAAAAAAATAGTGTTTATAAGTCAGTTGCTCCTTAAATATTTCACTGTTAGGTTTTGGCTATTGAAGAAGTTGCAGGAGACTAAAATTAGTCAAGAGATAAATTTAATGGCATGTTTGAGCTGTGGGAGGTCAGGCAAATGTACCAGAACCTCCCCGAATAGAAAGAGAGTTGAGTATTTATTAAGCCATATAAACAAAGGCAGTCTCAGGAAAACAGAGGTGGCCTGAGCCCAGGGGCTTAGCAGCGGGAGGTTTTTCTTGTTGTCCTTGGGTTTCCCACATCTTATTCCCACGGTCTGCTGCAATTGTGAGGTCCTGCCTGAAGCCTTCCATCACGCAAGGACCCTCTCACTGGTCCTGCACCTGTGGCTTTGGACAGTGGGAAAGGCAAAGATACATTGGTGGTAGAGCAAAACAAGCAAAATAGATGGCTTCTCCTTTTTTTTATCTTTTCCTTATGGTCTAACACTAAGAAAAATAACAGAATTGTTAAAATAATTTCACTTTTTATTTATATGATTAATTTAAATCTTTAGGAAAACATACTTTTAATTTTCTTAAAACCTCTTAAACGGCTATGAATTAATTTCTAATAAAACCTTTGTCTGCAAATTACAATTAAAATAGTTGAGTTAGTAATTGGTACTTAATGCATTTTATGATACTTCACAGGTGAAGAAGAGAGATAAAGTGTAAGTATTATTCTTAAACATGATAAATTATTAACTCTATAAAACCTAAAGATTTAAGAAATTATTTGTATTTTAAAATGAATTTGTATTTGAAAATAAGGGTGAGGGTGAGATTCTAAGAACCTCCAGTCTTACAAGATTTTACTATGTATAGGCAAGGCTTTCAATTAAAACAATGGACATACTGGCACTGGTGTGGTTGAATTGACCAAAGCATACTGTAGGAAGCTCAGCAAAAGACCAACAAGTATTGAGACTTAATGTGCAGTTGAGGCAGCATTAATTACAATTCAGAAAGTGAAGAGAAGATTCTAAATAACTGGTGCTAGGACAAATGGTTATTCACACAGATAAAAGTAAACCTCTACTTCATACCATACACAAAGATCAGCATTAGGTGGATTAAAGACTAAGTGTAAGTAAACCATTAAAACTTTTAGAAGAATGTATAGGAAAATATATTTATTTTATCAGGCTTGCAAAGGTTTTTTAAAAACAAGTCATAAACATATTACTGATAAATCTGATTCCATTAAAATTTTAAGTGTCTCTGACAGAACAACATGAACCAGCTGAAAAGACAAGCCTAATAGTAAGAGAATATATTTGCAATACATAAAACAGAAAAAAAAAGACATGCTATCCAGAACATATAAATAATAAAGAACTTTCATTAATTTTAATTAAATTTAATTAATTTTAAAAAAACCTAATGGAGAAAAATGGACCAAGTACGTGATGAGGATCTTTATGAAAAAAGAAACTCAAATGGCTAGTGAACATCTGCGAAGATACTCAGCATCAATAAAAAGCCAATTAAAGCAATAGCATTTTACATCCATCACACTGTCTTAAAAGTCTGGAAATTCCAAAACTTTAGCAAGGATGTGGAGAATTGGCAACTTTAATTTGCTATGGATGATATGGTAAATTGGTGCAGCCACTTTGGAGACCAGTTTGACAACATCAAAAAAATTTTTAAACACATACTTCTTCAAATGAGCACTCCACTATGTGTATACCCCATTCTTGCTCAAATACTCCAGGAGACATTTTCAACATTGTTTACTGCAGCATGGTTTTTTAATTGCAGATGGGGTGGGGGTCCTAAACATGCACCAATAGAACAGAAAATAAACTAAAGAATATGTATATAGCAGAGTATTATATAGCAGTTAACATGAATGAACTATATCTCTCCATGAATAAATTTCAACAACATAATGTTGAGTGAAAAATCAAGTTATAGAATCACAAGTATTGCTATTTATGTAAAATGTAGATACTTGCAACATTATATGAGTTTATTGTTTATAGACAGATTCATGAGAAGTAAAAGTAATAAAAACAGAAAAAAGAAGAGCAAGCACCAACTACAGAATGATGGTTACCTTTGAGGGAGGAAAATGAATTCAGAAAGCATGCAGGAGACTCCATAAGATTTTAATTCATAAAATTTTATTTTTTATGCAAAAGAGTTGGAAGCAAATGTCACACAATATTAAACTAATTAAAATCTGCTTGGTGAGTGTAAGGATGGATGTTTTATTACTCTCAACTCTTTAATATTTTAAATATTACATGGTTTTAATAAGAACAAATGAATTTTTCATCATAGATTTATTCACCTCAGAAGGGTTTTCAAAAAGTCAGTGTAACTTATACCCTACCCACAGATCTATTAGTGCACGTCTTCAACGACAAGTAATAGTCCTTCCTACATTTAAACCTCTAGAACAAAAGTCAGCAAACTTTCTATGAAGAGCCAGATAGTAAATATTTTTTACTTGGTGGGCCATATAATCTCTGTCACAACTGCTCAACTCTACCATAATAGTACAATACAGCCATAGGCAATATGTATGACTGTATTTCAGTAAAATGTTACACAGAAAAATGACCAATGAACTAGATTTGACCTGTGGACCATAGTTTACCAACACCTACACTAAACTCAGACAGCCCAAAATTCTAAACCTTACTTTTCAGTCCAAAATGTAACCTCAATCATTAGTGTTTTATATATTAAATTTAAAGTGAGTTGGAAAGTCTCCTATTGAATAAAATTTAGCATAACTTTTTTGAATGCTTACCTTGTGCTAAGCATGCTAAGTTCACATGCCATCTCTCATATGATCTTCTCAACAGTCTTATAATATAAATACCATCATCATCTCCATTTTCAGCTGAGGAAACTGAGACTTACAGAGGTGAAATGATTTGTCTAAAATCTCTAAGTTAGTAAGTGATATTAGTCATAAGACACAAACCCAGGTGTCCTGATGTCACCAAAGCCCATGCTGTTAATCACATTGCTCTACAGTATACTTCATGCCTTCACAAAATAAATTATCTAATATAAATTATTACCAAAAAAAATCTAAACATAGTGTCAGAATAAAATTGGCATATTAAGTTCTAATAATTACACATTATGCATATTTTAGTCAGCACACCCCCCCTTTTTTTAGAAAATCTTGGCTAATAAGGACTTAAAGAAGAAATGCAAATGAAGTCACTTTTCAATTATCTAGAGCAGGGGGTCCAATCTTTTGGCTTCCCTGGACCACATTGGAAGAAGAGGAATTGTCTTGGGTCACACATAAAATACACTAACACTAATGATAGCTGATAAGCTTAAAAAACAAAGAAGAGTAACCAAAAAAATCTCATAATGTTTTAAGAAAGTTTATAAATTTGTGTTGGGCCATCCTGGGCCACATGCAGGCTGTGGGCCACAGGTTGCACAAGCTTGATCTAGAGTGAGGATGAGTAAATGCAATTAATAGATAATCTACACACTTCATCCAACTCTTCTTTATGTGGTATGATGATGTAATCCCATCCTGGGCCCAATTACCTAAGATATGGTGACTCAGACCACAACTGAGGATAGAAGACTAAGTTTTCTACATTCCACTTAAAGAATCACCAATAATGAGGCCTGCCACTTTTTTGGGGGGTGGGGGGTGGGGGGGCTGCTAGAAACTATTATTTCACAGAACTAGCCCAACTGATTTGTCTCTCCCTATACTTTCCCAATGTACAGTAGAAGCAAGAGCTTCTCATTGGGAGAAAATATACTTTGTGAAGCATTAACTGTCTCTTCTCCCACCCATCCCCCATGAGGGAAAGAGATAATAGACTTGTCCCTTTCCCCTCTTTCAAGATAGGGGATGCTTGAACCATCCTTGCTCAGTATCCCATGGAAGACTGATGACTGTTTCTTTTCTAAAGGTGGCTGAGCTGTTGAATCACAGAGGCCTTGATGAGCTGGGGAAGGGAGAAAAGGAAAGAGGAATTATAAATAAAGAGAGGGAGTTCTGGGTCAACCTGCACTTCATCATTTCCAGCCAGTTGAATGGACACATTAGAAGGTGATTTGGGGTTTAAGCCATGTTTCTGATTGGCTATTCCCTGGCCAAAGGGGCTGCTTCTGAAAGAAACTGGAGGTTGTATTATCTATAGAGAGGAAAGGGATGCTAAATGACTGAGGAAGTAACCAACTTCATCAGTGTTTCACAACACAGAGAAGAAACTCCTTTTCAGGTCTTCCAAAGAAGTGATTCAAAGTATCCTAAGAAGAGAAGCAGCATGTGGGTGTTCACTGAATTTAAATTTCCTGAAGTCATAAATCTTGTCTTCCTTGATTTTCACCATATTCTTAGTACCTAGAACAGTCCCTGGCACAGAATGAGCATTCAATTCACATCTTCCACACAGAGCACAGCACAGCACAGAGAAGGGCAGACTTGCAAAGAGTAACCTTTGATCTTTCAAGTGACTGTTGCCCCTGTTACATTACCCTACCATCAGAGCATCTTTAGCACACTAGAGAGCTGAGGAAAGAGAGTGATGGGCTGGGGACAGAGGAGAACAAGACCCTTTCCCCACTTAAGTAGCTAAAAGCCATCCTAGCCTGCAATGGGAAGGGGGAGATTTAATTGAAAGTAAGGTTGCAATGCTAACTCCATCATACTTTTTTAATAGCTAAAAGTATTGAAAGAAATGGAATTGAACCACTACATAACAGGAAGGTGGTGGGGGAAGGTCAACAGAGCATAGTTGTAGTAGTTATTGGAAAAATAAATCAATCGCACATTTATACCTCAGTGACTACACTTCAAACAAACACATTACATTAGTAATGTTATATCTTTGGGAAACAAAGTTGATTAGGAAATAAGAATTTTCCATCAAAACAAGACTACAGAATTGTTTTTCCTAGGAATGGTGATGAATTTGAGAGTTTCTAGTTATGTGTTTATATCCAGTCCTTTTGGCGACAAGTGGCCTATATTTGTCAAATGAGTGGGCAGCATTATACCAAAAGTAATACAGGACTGTATAGAGGCAATGTAGAAGGGGTCAGCCTCCAAAAGGAGCAGTATGATGGTGAACTCAGACAGGTTTTAGGGGCCATCCTGAGAGATATTCAAAGATTACTAGGAAGTATAAGACATGCAATGGAAGAGATGACAAGGGCCATAGTCCAAGGCAGGAACCAAAGACAGAAAACCAGAAAATATACTCAAGAGGTGGAAGAAAGGAACAGAAGAAGCATCACAAAGCAGATCCAAGTCACTCTTGAATGCCCACCCACACAAAGTGTTAAAAGTGCTTGTCCAATCCAAATTAAGGGGTACAGTCAGTGGTGTGGGACAGCTTAAGCTAATTAACTATGCAAAGATTAACCTGATATGTTGGTACCAATAGCACTCACTATGCATTATTAATAAGTTAATCAACTTCCAATGTAAAAAAAAAAAATTGAAGTAGAATTTCACTTCCCAATGTTAATTTGAATTTTGCTTTGTTTTTTCTAGCTTATAAGGAGTATTTTTGCATATTTGTTTGCATTGTTTGTTTGAGAATTAAATGAGATAATGCTTCTAACATGCACAGGAAGTGTCTGGCATGTTCAGTAAGTACTAATTACTATGAAGGGTCAATTTCTTCATCTGGGTGATTCACAAATGCATAAGTTCTTGGGTAATTAATTGAGGGTTTAGTATAAAAATAGAAATCTAAATGCATGTATGTAGCAGCATAAGTGTAAATATCCACACAGAGAACTGAAAATTTGAGTCTAGTTAGGATGCATAATAGAGTCATATCACTTTAGCTGCCTTTCCCAAAATGATTAATCATGAAACTTATTAAATAGCAGCAGCAGGTTGTACTCCAGGCTGTGGACATGGAGAGTGTCTCACATATCACATTCCCAACTGCAGTCCAGTCTCATGACCTCACATCAAATTGCATTTCTTTTCACCACCCAGAATCCCATACATTTCGTCATATGCGGTAGTTATTTTTCAAGAATTTGGCAGAGGTGTAGAGGGAGCAAAATTACTGTGATCAAGATGTAAGTGGGACGGTCTCCTTTTGAAAATGGTTGATACACCATGGGATGTGTGTGTGATTCTGAGAGCAGCCACAGTTACGTTAATCAGATGGTTATTAACCTAAACTGCAAAGTGGGGAGAGTTCAAAAAGTGTGTTGTGAAGCTACAACAAACTAGGGGCTTTTTATTCTAGTGATTTAAAAAAGCTTTACATTTTTATTTCCAATTAACCTATCAATAGTGATGTCACTTAAATCCTCCTAAGGAATATTATCTCCTCATTACTGCCAGAAAACATGCTGCCCAATTTCATAGCTCAGCTGTTCTCATGCATGGATGGACAGCCTGAATTAACTTTAACAGAAACAAGATTTTTAGACACTCGGCTACATTCCTAGTTGTAAAATTTAAGTAATTAATATGTGACTTTAAATAGTAAAAGAAAATAAAGTGGATAATGTTTATTTTGTGCATCTAAATGATAGTGATACAATGCTCCTCTTTCTATTTAGTCAGTGTTAGCATATCAATAGAAAAATTATTGTAATCCACATATTCATTGCTAGTATAATTAAATATTGTGCCAATGAGTAAAGATCCTCTGGAGAGCTGTCTTAAAATTAAGCTATTTAAAAAAGACTGTATTTTCATTACAACCAAAGTTGACCCCAGAGATAGAAGTTTTTCTATCTTGTATACGTATGTACTCTTTGTGCATGTTAAAACTAGGTACAAGGACACCCATTATTCTGTTGATCTGAAACATTGACACTAAAAAAATTATATTTATTCAATTAATATTTATTGAAGTAATCAGGAAGGGAAGACCCATAAATTACTAACTAGATGTATTTACAGTTATAAATATTCTCATTATACTTCCCATGAGGACTTCTTTCTCATTCAATCCATGCTTACATGAACCTGGACTTCAAAGCTCTTTGTGACACATGATTCTGTGTGTATTTTTAAACAATGTTCCAGAAATTAATAATAAATCACAAACATCTTAGTTTCTTGTCGATGTAGAAGGAAAGTTGAACTCTGAACTAAGTGAAAGCCTGCTCCTGTGCCGTTCTCCCTTCCCCAGCAATGCTGAAGCAACCTCGTGTGGACTAAGGACTTCTGGGTTTGGGAGTTACACGACCTGCATCATGTCTTTGTTACGTCCCCTTACAAGCCATGTGGCCTTTCAGAAATCCCTATTCCTCCCTGAAGCTCAGTCCTCACCTGAAGTAAGGATACTAGAAACCAGAGATTAAAAGAGTAATAAAATAGGCTCCTTGCCCCCAGTGCCCTTGTGTATGATTTAGTGGGTGTGTTATTATCAACTGCTTCTTTTATTTACATTATCCCAAATCAATCAATCAGCCAATCTTTCTCTCTCTCGTACTTCCTCTCTCTTCTCTTCTCTCTCTCTCTCTCTCTCTCTCTCTCTCTCTCTCTCTCTCTCTCTCTTTCTCTCTCTCTCTCTCTCTCACCAGTCAGCACTATGCTAGATGCTACAAAGGATATCATAGAAGTAAAAGATTAAAAGATGCTAATGATATTGTAAACTGTGATCTCTGCCCTGCAGCTGTACGGTAGGAGGTATAAGTCCCATGTGAATTTATTCCCCAGTTCCTCTTCATTGGACTCGGGGTAAATGCAAAAATAAATGTTTGCTTTCAGACAGTTATGGCAACAAAGTCATGTTTGAGCCAAAAACAAAAGAGATGCCTCCACCTTGTGCCAAATCAGAAAAAAAATAAATAAAAAGAAGCATGGAGGAGGAGGCTATGCGTTTGAGGAGAAGAGAGACCAGAGCAGATGTGAGCTTTAAAAGATGAGTGTGGCAACCATCGGACTGAAAGAGGAAGAAGAGAGGACTAGTGCATGGCCAAAGGAGGCAAATGAATGGGAAATGACAGGCAGTTACTGGAGACAGAGGGGGAAGACCTGATGGGGCTTGGAAGCTGAGTAGATGCAAAGGCAACTCTGAAATCTTTAGCAAATTCTAAAAGCAAATTCAACTCAGGAACTCTGATGCCACTTATGTTTCTATAAAGATATATTATGAGACTGTGTAAAACTGAAATATTAAAATAAAGGTTTCTGTTCAGGCTGCTATAACAAAGTACCACAGACTGGGTGGCTCATGAACAACAGACATGTATTTCTCATGGTTCTGGAAGCTGACAGCCCAAGATCAAAGCACTGGCAGATTCAGTGTCTGGTGAAGACCACTTCTTGGTTCAGAGATGGTGTCTTCTTGCTGTGTGGAAGGGAGGAGGAAATTCTCTGGGGTCTCTTTTATAAGAGCAGTAATCCCATTTATGGGGTCTCTATCCTCATGATTTAATCACCTCCCAAATGCCCCACCTCCTAATACTATCACTTCGGAGGTTAATATCTCAGCACATGAATTGGGGGGTGGAGGGTGGACACAAACATTCCGAGCACAACAATCTTCATATGTCATATTCATTATTTTAAAATTTATCTCCATCCTGCACCCACCCCACCCCACCCAGTATTGGTGCTTCTTTTGTCCTACCTCCTCCCCCAGATCCATTCTCTTTCCTCCTCTGTCCTATTCTGTGTCCTGGGGGATGGTTTGCATCACCCATCCTCTCTGCCCTCTAGTTCTGTTGGACCTAGCCAATGGAAAGTGAGCAGATCAGAAGGCAGGAAGAGAGAAAGTGCATCTATCCTACTCCTGCTGTAACAAATTACCACAAACAGAGTGGGTAAATAAGCAACACGAACTTATCACCTTACAGTTCTGAGGTCAAAATTCTGAATCAGTTTCCCTGGGTTAAAATCAAGTTGTCACACAGCGGGGCTGCCTCCTTCTGGAGGCTCTAAGGGAGAATCTATGACCTTTTCTAGCTTCTGGAGCCACCTGCAGTCCTTGGCTTGTGGCCCTTTCCTCCATCTTCCCTGCCAGCAGCAGACTGTCTTTGCTCATCTCTGACCTCTACATCTTCTCTCTCTGACTTGAACCCTTGTGATTACAAGGGGCCCACTCAGATAATGCAGGGGAATCTCTTCATCTCAAGATCCTTGACTTAATCATATTTGCAAAGTCCCTTTTGCCACGTAAGGTCATATATTCACACATTCCAGGGACTCCATGTGGGTGTCCTTTGTGGGGACATTATTCTGTCTGCCACAGAGAGGTTGGATTATTTCTCACCCTGTTGTTCCTGCTTTGGTGCCCGGTGCCTGGTAATGCTCCTCCCTGCACCACTACAGCTCCAGGCACGCAGCCCCTGTGTCACGATTCCAGCCCTCACTCAGCACACAGAGCTCTCTGGCCTCCCCCAGGGTCTTCCAGACAGAAGTGGTAATGGCATCTACCATGTTTATCCTTTGGTGCCTCAACAGTCCTCTTCGGTTGTCTTAACCCGCCCACACCTCTGAAATAGTCACATCATTAAATGATCTTCAAAATCCCGGCTGACTGACACCCCAGCCACCCATTTTGATATTCCTTTTCACGCTCTAATTCACACTGTTAACATGTCAGGTCTAGAACTGGCACACACACAAAGTAAATGTAAATGCAATACGCGAGTAGGTTGACTTCAGGAAAGGAAGGAACTGTTATTCTGTGCCAATATCGCAGTTACCACACAAAGCCTAATGCTTGCATCTGGAGACTAAATATATTTGATTAGATAAGCGTTCAGAATAATAATCCCTTGTTTTCTCTTGATTACATCCAGGGAAGGGAAATTGCCTACACAGAATCCACAATAGAAAGTTTCCTCTTTGATTTCCTTTTGTTTATTTATCAATCAACTAGCGAGCCTGACTTCACGACCTAACGTAAATGGTTTCTGAGTTGGTGGCTAAGCCACTAGCTGAGCTGCCAATGATAGCTTCCTATTCTTGCTCAGGCGGATAATTTTAAGGTATTTCCCCAGTCTCTTCTTGCCTGAGCATTCAAACGCATGTGAAAATGGAATCGTTGTGTTCTTTCCTTTCAGAAAATATTTTGCTTTAACCAGATCATCTTTAAAATCTTTCTTTGCATTCATGTCTGTAGCTAAACTTGCGGTTAGCTCTCTGTCTTAGCTTAGGGTTTGGATTGTCTGCCCAGCATTCAGTGAGATTCTTTTTCTAAGAACTATTTATCTAAAAATCATAGAATAAAAAAATAGCATTAACTTCCTATAGAATTCCTAAGAGGCAGTACTTACCAAATCAACAAAAAATTTTTTTGAGTTTTTAACCTCAGTGATATTTTTAGAGGAGCATTTACTTCATTTCCCCATTAAATATCCTTAGTAGCTTAACTGCTTCTCTCCTAGATTAATTATAAAAAGCTTACCACTTTGCATTTTTTTCTCTCTTCTACCATGATGATGATAATGATGATGATAACTACTTTAGTTAATAATAAAAGATTATATTTGTATCATTTAGAGTGTATAAGGCACTTACATGTACTTTGTATTATTTAATCACAGTGAAGCCTGGTTGATATATATCATGAAACCAAATTTAAAAACTTTTTACAGATCTTGTTTAAATTTGGTTTAAGTAATAAGGAACATAGACTCAAAAAACAAATTCTGAAAAATTTTTCAATAATTCATCTATTCATACAACAAATATATGTGGATATTTCCCACGTGGCTGAGCCCCTGCTCTTGAAGAGTTTAGTTTACAATGTCACGATAGGCAATGGTCAATACTTTTAAAGGAAAGGCATCCACCCAGACTAGTATGATCATGGAGGGCTTCCTGGACGTGGTCATATCTGGAGTTTGTCCTAACAGAGGAATAGAATTCAGCTGTTTGAAAGGAGGAATGCAGATTCTAAACAAAGAAAACAGCATGTGCAAAGGCACAAAAAGAGAAACACTTTAGAGTGGTAGGAAGAAATCACCCAAAGAGCATGCATAGAGCAGGGCAGAGGAGGACTTGAAGAATTCAATACCAAAATCAGTGGAAAGCCCTAGAAGAGTCAGGAGATTTTAAAAAAAGCAATCTAATAAAACTCTTTGTATGAGATTAATGCTGGTTAATATTTGACAAGAAATAGAAGTAAAGTTTTGTGAGAAAGACACCAAATTAGAATGTAGTTGACTTTGACAACTGAGCACTGCATCACCTTTGAATTACATATATTTTCATGTTTTACTTTGGGGGATTTTAAAAGTATGAGTGAGAAATTCAGGCTCCTGAATGAAATGCTCCCCCCGAATCTCCGCCAACGCTGACCCTCTGATTTGAGTAACCAGCCAAACCACCACTTCCACAACAGGGCAGTGTACTGTGGTCAAGTACTGGAAATATTTTGAGCTGTAACTAAATCTTTTCTAATGGGTGAATTCACAAACAATAACAACATGGAAAACATTATACCACCCACATCAAGTGACAGACCCTCAGAATTCTGCAGCAGCCTGTAACTTCTTATACCCACTTGTCCCCCTCACCTTCATGACCCTTGTAAGCACCTATGTGCTCAGGCATAACCTGGATTAAGGACTCTTCTGTAACCATAAGGGGTACTTCACACTTCCATTTGGATGAGGTTTTTTGAGAGATACTGGGGAGTTTGCTTTTTAAATGATTGCTGTCTAGAATATTGTATAAAGAAAGTCTCAGTTTTCAACATATAAATCAATTGAGGCAAATAAAATTCACACAAGTTTGCTGTTCTCAAAATGTGTTTCAATTTCCGATTGGGTTAGATGTTTTCAATCTAGAAAACTGCAGACTTCATGGGCTCTTATGCCTTGCTGAAATAACTGCTCACAACCATTTACAACAATAGCCAGGTCCTATAATAGCCACTGGGATCCCATCGAATTCAATCACAAATATAATGAAAGAAATGAGAAGGTTAACCAAAACACTCAGTGTAACCTTTTGGAAAATATTTTTACTGTAATAGTTATTAATTAATATCTAACAAAGGTTAATTGTGAAAACTGTCATTACATATTAAAGGTCACCATCATCAATATGAAAATCAACTGTCCTCTTGTCAGAGCACCCAACAATGTTACCTATGGCAGGCAGCAATGAAGACTCTAATTCTGACTTGTTTTTCTTCTGGCACGTTATGATTTCATTTAGACTCAGACTCCATTCCTATTTCTCTCAACCCTTTAGCATTTGTTCCCCATAACTTTACCTGTCTCTAACAATTTTTGTAGGTCAGCATTACTGAAACCTCATTTGGTCTCCTGTAAATACTACTGAAATTGTTATGATTTGGTGGGAAATGCTCAAGGCAGTGTTTCAAGAAATGTTAAGATATGCTGAGGCTCACGTAAACTGAACTTACTATGTAGTGAGAACAAAGGCTGCTACTATTATTGAAAAGCAAACCTAACATCCATCCATATATTCAAGAGTAATGAACCAAGAGCCTACAAGTACTTGTCAGAAATTGTGACAGGTACCAATAACACAAAGACAATAGATATGTTCTCATCCCATGAGGGGTCTAGAGTCAGCAGGAGAAACCAGAATGTAAGTGAAGAGTTCTGATGGAACTACCCTGTGACCTCAGGTCATTAACCACAAAAATGGCCCACAGCTAATTCTTCCATGAAATAAGGAATAGAGACGTCCATTGTTTAGTGTATAAAATTCTAAAGGAGCCCTATCCCTCACATCCAATTATAATCTAGGATCATTTCAGTCATGTGTAATCATGTGAAATAGATTCTTAGGGTACAGACAACAGTAGTCTGAGGGTAATTAACTGATTACAACCAACTAAGCATGTTTACGGAGATGTCCAAGCAAGCCTTGAGCAGATATTACTATGACTCAGGGCTGGAGTAAATCCAGGATTAATCTAGATCTTATAAACATTTCATTGAGCCAAACCAAATACTTTTCATATGACTTAGCTTTAAACATCCATACATGTACAGAGTTTATATTTTTCCTCACAACTCCAACTATTATATTAGCCACTTAAGAAATATTGAAATTTTTACCTTTACCTACCTTGGTTTTACCTGAAGAGCCCCAGGCAAGTGCAAGGGTTTGGTAATAATTTTGTTACAGAAAACTCTGCTGTGGTGTATGCACAGAAATGCAGTACTTGTTAGGCTGTGCCAGGCAGTCGTACCTCACTTGCCTTGTCCCTAAGACATTGCTGTAAGGTTCATAGTCACCTGAAGGGTACCACAGGTTATTAGTCACCTGAAGGGTACCCTTTCATTTAAATAAAAATCCTAGAATTCATCTTAACTTCTTTGGTTGGTTTCCCAAATGTAAGGTCTCTTTCACGCACACATAGCAACACATACATTCCTGAACCACCTTTACACCTTATACACCCAGAATCTAAGAGGATATAAGAGAAAGAAATTACGTCCCACATTTATTTAGGGAGTTTTATTTAAAATGACTATACATAATACTAATTTTAAAATAAAAATGAAAGTTAAACCCTTTTACAATTTCCATCCAGTGCTGAGAAGTTGAGTAAATGGGGGGCTCAGTGTGACCCCCAGGATCCTGGCTTGTGTAAATGGTGGCAGCATTAACCACCCTTAGGAAGTAAGAGGAAAAACCGCCTTTGGAGAAGGCTAGGAAGCCCAATGTGCTGGTGTCGAGCTGGAGCTGCCCGTTGAACATCCAGGTGAAGGTGTTTAAGAAAATCAGTTGGATGTGTGAGTCTGAAGCTTAGAGAAGAGAAGCTAGGAATGAAGACTCTCTATTGTAACTTCATGGGAACTTTTGTTTTACTTCTACAATTTAATTTGGTGCCATGAGGTTTCAGTCCTAGGTGGGGACGGCTGGGAGAGATAATTGGTCCCTCATCTGCCTCTGGCTTGGACGCGAGGCCTCTGGCTTGGGCGCGAGCCCTCTAGCAAGCTCCTCGACTCCAGGCTGTGCCCGCTGCCTTATGGGAAAGAAAACAGTTAAGGAGACCTGAAGAAAAAGGTCGCAAACATTGGCCCTAATATAAGTTAATTTAGTCCGATCTTTTGTGATTTTTCTGTGGAATGTGAAAGTCATGCAGTGAGGCCAAACTCTTCCACCACCCAAAAACCATAGTTCCGAAGGCCACTGAGTACTTCACAAAGTGGGAGGTCTTCCTCTTTATTGCATTGGAATCCTTCAGCCCTAGAGAATTTTCTTTAGGTAGAGATGTCATTCCTTGCCACGACAAACATGTGTTGCTTCTTTCCCCCCACTTTTTGGGAGGATGGTATTATTTTAGTGCCCTTGCCATTACGATGACAACTTTTTGTGACTCTTCTTGCTCAGCCTGCAGCACCCACCTTGATAATGTTCTCCTATAGAGAGTTTATCTGCAATTTTGTCTGTATTATAGAGTTTAGGCTGAAATCTGCTTTGTTTAAGGGACCCAACTAAAATAACATTTTCACAAAGCAATTCATTTTGCTTTTCTGGATAATTTGTCTTAAATGACTTGCACTGAAATGAAACATATTTTAATTCAAAGTTTCCTGACAATAATGGTGCCGTGGGAGTTATAATGTGCTCATAGTTGAACCTCTTCTACTCATAAAGGCTAAATGGGAATTGCTTAGAGAACCCAGGCATTTCTGACAAATCGAGAAGGATTGGTATTTAACCAAACAGCTTCTGGCGACCAGGTGTGAGCATGGCAAAGATTTAGCAAAAGGGTACTAGTCATGTGTGGAGAATGGAGGATCTCATTTTAAATTCAAAGGACTGTGATAGAAAACTCATCATCAAACTTGAATGTCAACCAACCGTTATTTACAAAGAAGGCAATATCAAAACAGCACCCAGGGAAATTTAAATAATGCATAATTGAAATTTGCAGTGAAGCCCCAAAACCAATCATTTCATCCAACATGTTGAATTAGATGCTGTACTAAGCCCAAAGCTGGCACTGTGTCCAATGAAAAGGTTTAAATATTTACTTCTTGTTGCAAAGCAAAGGTGCCAGGTTATTTGGAATTGTGGTATCAATGTTATTCCCTAATATTTTTGAAAAATGCTAAATAATTGAACGATAGTCCCTTCCATACTGGCTAAATGTAAGTGACATATCATCACAACCTCGTGATCTGATATCAAGGTAAATTACATTTGGTGGTCAGACTCGAGATGCAGCCAGGGACCAGCACCTTCTAAAAAGCAGCAGGCTGCAACCAGATACTCTGTGGAAACTGGTACTCTACGATGCTTTTGTAATCTTTTGGAAATGCAACTTGAGTAGAACCATCTGTGGCTGACTTAATGTTTCCTTAATTAACAGGTAGGAGATCAAATCATTGAAATCAATGGGGAGAGCACAAGGGACATGACACATGCCAGAGCGATAGAACTCATCAAATCTGGAGGAAGACGAGTAAGGCTGCTGCTGAAGCGTGGGACGGGGCAGGTCCCGGAGTATGGTACGTTCCGTGTTTTGATTCACATTTTCTCTCTCTCTTCTGTGTATTGTACATGCCTGTTCTTACGTATAAAACTATGTCAGTTCTCTACTTCTACCTAAATATATATTTAGCCATCACTAGCTATCTATACACATACACATGTTTAAGCATGAGATATATATGTGTGTGAGCTCTTGCTTTTGCTCCCTTGGTTAAGTCATGTTTAAAATATCAAATGTAGACCGTTTCAGGGCATCTCTGAGTGTGCAGGGAGGTCCAGTCACCACTGAGGTATTGGAAGTTTCATAATTTGATTTATAGTCTTCTGTTCATTTGAGTCCACAGTAATTTATCAATTATCTCCTAAAATTGCTCAGGCATCACACTGTCCCAGAAAATAAGTAACTGGGACCAAGAGACAAGCAAGAACCAATCTTTAGGGTATAAATGTTAAAACAGAAACTTTAGTTCATGCAATGGTTGTATTTCCTTGGCATTTAGGGATATTCAGAAAATTCGCACTATCTTATGTATCTGTATACTTTTGAGGAAAGTATTAAAGATTAACATATTTGCCTTCAGAAGTCTTTAATGGTGTTATTTCCCAGCAGTCTATCTAAGGCACCACTGACAGAATGACTAAGGAACTGCTTGGTGGTCATTGCATGACCTGAGCTATTCTTTAATTAATCTTAAGAGTGAGAAACAAATGGACAGATATCAGTGAAGAGCAGTGCAGATAATACCTGTCCAGAGTTGGAAAATGGGACCTAACTGTTGACTTAAATAATTAGCTCAAATTGTTGATCTAGACAAATTAAATCTCACTTTTACCACCACTCTGTGCTCACGCCCCCCAAAAACAATTCTAAATAGTACTTTTCCCTCTCAAATTATGCTTTTTGCCTATGTTATCTAATAATTGAACACTTCCTTATTTAGTAGGACAGTATAGTCCCTGAGTTTAGTTGGAGTATGAGAGCTGCCCAGAAAGTATCCAGCAGTGTAATATGATAAATAGAGGCATTTATGGCTGGATTTTTTCTGCACAGCCCTCATATATGAATGCAAAAGCCCTTAAATACTTTGATTCTAGGGTCCTGAACACAACCCAACACCTGCAAAAAGGGTTGACTAGCCCTTACAGTGAGAGTCGCAAAGGATTCAGAAATTTCTGCAGGGCCAGCTCTATGCCAAAGGAAATACTTCATCCCAGGTTCCCACCCTTACTGCTTAAATCTAATAAAGTATTTTTAAATATTAATATTAGCAATAAGCCTGGGCCTTCTCCTATTAAATGTCACCAGAACTAATCCCTTAATAAAGAATGTGAACTCTTGAAGTAGAATAACTTTTTGCACCCTAGAGCATGAAATGACTCTGTAATATCAAACTGACTTGTGATATTCTATCAGTTCTAAAAAAATGGCTCATTTTAAAAGAATGTTTCATTCCGTGGCAAAACCTGACTGTTACCTATACCAAGAGATTGTCATAGAGTTAATATTATTCTTATTCTTCTATTAATTACAAGTTAATCTTTTAAAAGTTAATCTGAACAACATGGCTATCCTGAGCTTTCTATTCTTTTGTAGACTCACTGTGGTCCATACTTTCAGGGTCCAGCAGACCAGCTGTGTGTCCATAATAAGCAGGTAGAACAGCACTACTGACCAACCTGGGGCATAACTTACAATGTATAAGTATGAAGCTGCCTCAAAACATCTTTAAGAAAAAATAAAAATATGTTTTTGAACAAAACAAAAATTCAAGATTATGTCAACATTAATTCTTAATATCATCCAAAAATACCTAGTTAAGGTTAAGTTCTAAAATTAACCAACACAGAGAATTTGTTGACTATTTGAGCATACTTTTGAGGAACCAAAACTCTAGCAGTATTGCAGAATTTCTTCTAAATATATTGAAAAATGTAACATTAAATCATACTTGCTGAGAATGTGAGAGCATGTTAGCTACATTTGATATTAGATTGACATGAATTTGACTATAACTTTAGAGATTATGTCACAAAAGAACAAATTTAATAGAGTAGAGCAATCTCCTTTAGAAAAGTAAAAGAATAATTATAAACTAAGTAATTAGTTCTTCAGGAAAAAATCTAAGGTGAAAGATGTGTGATTACACATGAGAGACCAAGAGGGTCATCCAGATCAGCATCTTCTAGAATAATGCCATCAAATGATATTTCTGAAATCTCATGGTAACAAGTGAGGGGAACTCTTTCAAGGGCCCCCAAGACCATCTCACATTGAGATATTTGCTAGAGGACTTTTGGGGCACAGAATATATTATTTGTACTCATAGCTAAGATTTACTACAGTGATTTAGTAAGGATACACAGTGGTTTCATAAGTGGAAAAAAATACAGGCAGAGTCTGGAGGAATCCACGTGCAGGCTTCCTTATTCTCTCTCTCTCTCTCTCTCTCTCCTCTCTCTCTCTCTCTCACATGAGGGGTCACCAGAGAGCGCACTTTCCCCAGCAACAAAAATGCAGCAACATCTATGTGACGTTACTGCCCAGAGTTCATTAGAGACTTGATGTCCAAGTTTGTACTGGGGGCTAGTCATCCAGACACCCTCTGACTGGCATGCACCAAAATTCCAGATTCCCCTAAGGAAGACAGGTATTTAACATAAACCAAATTGTTTGTACAGAAAGTTGAGGTACAGTGACACACCCTTATCATTCAGCAGAAGGTTCATATTAGTGTAGGGGACAATTGATCAGTGATAGTCCCAGATATCAGCCAATGGCCAACTTTGCAAGCAGGCCGTTCTAAGGATAGCAGTCACACGTTTGCTATGTGAACTCCTTCCTGCACCAGGAGAAGCCAGAGAAGTGGCCACATTCATACCCTATACCAATGATCCCAAAGTGAAAGGAGTGCCCACAACTGAAGAACATCATAATTATTTCAATGTTGGCTAAAGAGACCATATCATGAAACAGAATTGTTTTGTCCAAGATAAACGAGAGTTTATTTTAATAAAATTAGTGAAGATAGGGGGTGGGAGAGATAACAAAATAAAATAATGACAACAAAAGAAAATGCTTGAGTTTACCAGTAGATATAACCAAGGATATAATCCACTTTGTCCAAATTCACCCTAATTACAGGGAAAACTGATTTTTCTGTCAACTATGAATTTAATCCTATGTTAGTTTCTTTTGTTTGCCTTTTAAGATCCTAAAAGGATCTTTAAAGATGGCATAAATTTCATCCTTAAATGTTGTTAAAGGGGGTTATCAGAATCCATTAGAGACATAACCTGATAGAGAGCTATTCAGACTTAACCCAGCCTGGGAGAGTGAACTTTGAAGATGAGGAAAGTGAAAAACTATAGTCTACGAAGGGTTTTAAGTGATATCCACCAGCCCTCCCTCTGACACCTATAGAATTCAGAACAGCTTTGAAGCCAGACCCTTATCTGGACTTTGGGCCATGACAAGGAAAAGCTGATATCAGTGAAGAGGAATACAAAGCTCCCAGTCCACATCCTTAATGTGATCTGTGACCGAGAGATAAGTGCAGGGACAATTGAAAGAAAAAAAATACTATGGGCAACCTGTCAGATTGTTGACTAAATAAAATCAGTATGAATCCAAGTGAACTGAGAGAAGGAATAAGTATGCTGCAAATGTGCCATCCATAAGTACCGTAAGACTAATAGTCAGGCGCCACCTCAGCCGGGTCCGAGGCATAAATCAACTAACACAGCCACAAGAGTAGTGGCTGCACAGAGGCTGCCGAGCAGCAAGGGGATCTGAAGATGATACGGGCTTTGAAGAAGTTACTTTTATAGCTAAGTCCTTGAAAGAAAAGCTCAGGAGACAGACACTTCAGCTCCACTCTAGTCCTCAGGATAAGAATTTGTTGATTATAAACTCAAGGGAGAGCATGAGCTCCCCGTCCCCTAACAATCATCACAAACACTGGCAGGAATAAGGAAACTTGACTCTACCATACTGAGAAAAGAGTCAGAAGATGTCACACGGAAGAGTGCCCTCTTTAACAATGGGTGTTGCTATTTGAATTTCATCTAAAAGGTTAAGAGAAAAGAAAGCATACATCATGGTTCTAAAGCTGCAAAGGAATAAATTATACAAATGAGCTCCCTGCCTTGAAATACAGGTGTCTTTTATTAGCATTCAAGGAAGATAACATGAACACTCACTTGATTTATATACACTGTGCCACAGAGCCAGGGGCGGGGTAAACAGAGGTGCCATTGGATGAAAAAGCTCTTTGCACGAGCAGTTCAGACCAATGTAGACCTTCCCCTGGTGAGATTCGCTACTCAAATCTGGTCAAAATAAAACAGAGCAGATATATGCTTTCCAGTCTTGGTGGGTGGTCTGGCCTGTTGATTCTCTTAAAAAGCTAAAGGGCAGAACTTTATGACTAGAATCCTGAAGGGAGTCTATTTGTAAGTGGGAATATCTAGTGGTCTTAGGAGCCAGGCAGGGTTATAAGGACAAAGCCAAATTCACTAATACCAAATGTCGACACGAAGGGAAAGACATAGCCAATCCATGAATTAGATTTCTGCTTACCCCTGCATTTTCAAAGTTAATTGAGTCTTTAATAGGCTTTCACTTGATTACAGTCCATTCATTGGTAAACAAAACTTTACTTTTTATAGTATAATAAAAGTACGTTTAGTAGGTAAAGAGTTGTCTGAGCCAGTGACTATAGGTAAAGAAATGAATGGGCCAAATAGTTGTTTAGTTAAAATTCTTCATTTAATCAACAAAAATGATTTATAAGAATCATATCAGAGCAGCAGATTAAGCAGTACTAATCCCTACTTATATTTCAATAGGCAATGTTTATTTGTTTATTCTTCTTTAGGAATACATTGACAAGTAGACATTATAAGCATTACAATCTTGTTTACAATTACTTGTTCAACAAGTCCTTTCTTCCCTCTAATTATACAAAGATAAACTCCAAACAATATACCCCTTACCAAATGTGCCATGTGAGACAAAGCCTGTAATTAATATCATTAATTAATGTCATTACTATTTCCTCAACTAAAGCAGGACTTTATGAGCACCTACTATGGTGCAAAGCATTTTGCAGGCACTGAAGCTAAGATAGTCCTGTCCCTCAGTGAGCTGACAATCTAAGAATGAGGACACGTGTAACAACTGATTCTAATAGATAGGTAACTGATTAAAATGTCTCAAAAGACCTGCTCCAGTGAAAAATTCTTAAGTGGATTTTATTAATTAATTGTGGAAATTAATAAGTGCTTCTAGAATGTTAAAGATCCTTGAGAGGCACTTGGCTTGTTTGGTTTATCAAGTATTTCCTTTGTAATATTTATATTAATTCTTTCTACTTTTTCTAAAGAGAGGATTTGCTGAGTGTGGGTAAATATCTGCTTAGGACTTGTCTGAATTATTTATCCTAAATTCCAAGTTAGTGAGCCAGAACTTCATCTAGCACAGTTGCTAATCATTACTCTTCGCACCCTGTGGCGATCAGCCTGAGGGCAGCTGGAGCACTGTGCCCTCACATCCCAGGCTTCCCTGGGGCTCCTGTGCCCCTGCAATAGAAGGCAACAAGAGCCTCCAGTGCCTTCGCCTCTTCCTCAGAGGTCACGTTTACAGGAGCTGTAAGTGGTTCCTTTGCACTAATTCACCTGCACTTTTAATGGGGCAAAAGGCAGCTTGCTTGTATAATAAATTCTGAAATTTAATTTCAGCTTCTGACATTCATAGCTGGGTGTATCCTCCTTTTCCACGAGAAGCTCCACAAATCACTCCAAGTCCAACCTCTACTGAGTCAGAGCTGGGGAAAGGACAGGCTGCCAGGGAAAACGTCGGTTCCTCCTGGCTAACAGGCTCACAACTGCTCTCTGCAGCATTTAGGCAACCCCACGTGTCTCTGATCGTGAAACTTCCAGTAAGTTCCTGTGCCATGAAGTCAGAGTCAGGAGCTTCCTTAAAGAACACACAATTCTGAAATTGTTGCTCAGCCAAAACCTCATTTATTATTTTGAGTATTTCAGGATAAAAGTGAAATCCCATGTCTTCATATTGTTTTATTGGAAACCATGGACTATGATGATATTCCTTTTTGAACACTCTTACATGACATCCTACATGCATTTTTCTCTTTAAAGATATATTAAGGGACACCATTCCCTAAGTCCTCAGTTGTTAGGTATTTTAGACTCTGATAAAATGTATTAAACCACAGAGTAACCACGAAATATACCAAGAACTCATTTTGCTTTTGAGATCCAACCTCCTTCAATTCCCAAACATTTAGGTTGTTGAGAGAGATGAGAGAATGAAGAGCTCTTTCCCAAAGTCCACTGAGATGAGCTCCCACATACAACCTGGAAAACGTAAATATTCCAGTTCCTTCAGTAACTCATCCTGGATAGTCATATTTTAGGCTCTGATAAAAACATTCCCTTTCTTCTTCCAACACAAAGCTGAAATCTCCCGCAAGAGAGCTACTTCCACTAAAGTCCAGGGAAAAGGCAGATTTCTTAGAGGAAACGCTGCTGAATACTGTAAGAAAATTGGGGTGGACCTCAAAGAAGTCACAGATTCAAGAGAATATTTTTTACATGGTGGGAGGAGGGGAGTGTAGAAATCCAGGATCAAGATTAAGAGAAACAAAAGCTGCATCATCGTTTTAAGGCACATGCGCGCTCACACACACACACACACACACACACACACACACACACACACACACACACACACACACACACACACACACACACACACACACACACACACACACACACACACACACACACACA